>CM047875.1:7732393-7781424 GCA_026212405.1 Petrea volubilis
ATGCAATAGAAGATCCGAACTGATGTTTGGAACAAGAATTTTGATGAGAAAAATAGAAAGGATAAAAAATGAAAGCATACAGTACTATCATTTGAAGCGAAAAAAAAAATAAAATTCATCCTATTGCCTACCAAAATCTTAGAACCAAACGGAGGATAAGGATACAACTCTAAGTGTCCTATAAATATGATGCAATTTTTTTTTCTCCATGCACAGAAATTTTGAAAACCAAAATATTTTCTTCATCTTTGTCTCAACAATGTTTCATATATAACTTGGTTAATTACAAAAGTCATGGAGGCTTATTTATACATCTACAAAAAAAGAATTTCGAGAGTACCTCAAAAATATCCTAGTATGTACAGAGATTAATAAGATTCCTAGAAACATCCTCACTTATATCCACCAATATTTTCCAAATTTATTTCGTACATTCTACACAAGCATGATCAGGACACAAATTGAAACAAGATGATGCAACAATACATTAAGAGAAGTTCGTATCTGTATCTTCATATAAAATTAAAGTTATAAGAAAAAAAAGCAATGTTTAACTGAGGAAAATGTATTTTAATTTGTATTTTGTCAATGTTGGATTTTTTTTTTAATTTGGTCGGTTACTTAGTATTTTAATTCAATAAATATTTAAGTTAATTTATTGTGAATTATATATTTTTTTCAAACGAATTCCTAACTTATGTATGAGTTAATGTGTTTAATTAAATGAATAGAAGGAATCACAAAGAAAAACAATAAAAAATATATTTAAATAAAAAATATATTTATTGACAATCTATTATTAGTTATGGAAGAGATTATGACAAAATGATTCTATAATACACATTACAAGAAAATGAGTAAATTGGTGATAATATAATAAGTGATATTGAAAAACTTGTCATTAATTATAGGGAAAATTACAATTTTCGTCCAATACCTATTACGTTTTTGGTTTTTGGTTTTGGGTCCTATAAGTATACGTGTTTAATTTTAATTCTATAATTTAAGAAAAATTATCAATTTTGGTTCAATTTAGTCGGGCTCCGACGAATTGCGCTGATGTAGACAATTTGGAAGACATGGCTAACAACTATGTATTCACACATATTTTATATTTTTTTTAAATATCCACACATATATTTTTTACACAATAAAAAATTAAATTTCTCAAAAATACAAATTACATCTTCTACCCCAAAAAAACCCTATTTCACCTACCCCCACTTGCCCCTCTCTCTCTCTCTCTCTCTCTCTCTGTGTTTGTCGCCCCTCTCCCTCCCCTTCCAGGCTCCCCCACCCTTCTCCCCCCACCACCAATCGCCGCCCCCCTCCCTTCCCTTCCTGGCTTCCCTACCACCAACCGTCGCCACCTCGACCTGTCTCTCTCTCTCTCTCTCTCTCTCTCTCGCCCTCCCCCCACTGCAGTCGTCGCCATCCTCCGCCACTACCATTGTCGCCGTCGCCAGCTCTAGATCTCTTCGCCTTACCACCACCACCACAGCCGTCGCCCCTCACTCCACCACCAAGCCGCCGCCGCCCCTCACTCCACCACCAATCGGACTTTTGGCGGGCTGATCACTACAAGAAAAAATGGTATTTTCAGCGGAATTTCGGTGGAACGAATCCGCTGAATAAGCCTTGGTCGCTTTTCAATTTTCAGCGAAATTTCGGCGGATTTCGGTGGAATTTTTTTTTAATTAAATAAATTTTCGGCGGAATATCCTGCTGAAATTTTTTAAATTTTCAGCGGATTATTCCGCCGAAATTATTATTTATTTATTATTTTTTTAATTAAATATATTTTCAGCGGAATAATCCGTCGAAATTTATTTTATATTTTTGAAAATAAAATTTTAATTGCCCAACCTAGGAGTCGAACCCAGGACCTCGCCCAGCTCGCGCTCGCGTGCGTACACGCGCCAAAATTGTCCCAAACCCCTCTTGGTAGGGTGGGGAAGTCGGGGGGGAGGGGGGCTACAAGAGAGAGAGAGAGAGAGAGAGAGAGAGAGAGAGAGAGAGAGAGAGGGGCAGGTGGTGGTGGGGGCGGGTGATATTTTTATGTGGATATTTTTATTTTTAAGAAATTTATTTTTTAAATTGTGTAAAAAATAAATATGTGAATATTTGAAAAAAAACATGTGTAAATACATACATATCCGTCATGTCAGCAAATTTGTCCACATCAGTGAATTCGCCAGAAAGTCCCAATTTTATTGACCATGTCAGCATAATTCGCCGAAGTCCGGCCAAATCGGACCAAAATTGACAATTTTTCATAAATTATAGGACTAAAATTGAACAATGCATACTTATAGGACAAAAAACCAAAAATGTTATGGCAACGGACGAAAATTGTAATTTTTCCTTAATTATATACATTTAGTGATAGCAAATTCATATTGTGACAAAACATAGGTTGCACAATATTAATAGTGACAACATAGTATAAAAATGTAACAATCCACTACAACAAATTACATTTTTGGAAGGAAGAATTTGGTTACCAAAACCTCAAAATTCGTTCCCTAAGGTAATTTGTAGCGAAACATTTGTTACAAATATTTTGTTAGCTAAAGCTCATCGCCAATTGTATTAGGTAACGAAAATTGTAACTTCGTTATCATTTCTTTGGTAACGAAGCAATTTCGTTACCATTAGTGACACACATATTGTGACAACCTAGTGATAACGAAATATTATCACAAAATCCTAATAACAGTTTTTTTTATCACTAAGTTATCATTATAGGTGTGTCACTAATTATCAATGGTGACAACTGAATCATTAATTTTAATCACCATTAAGTGATATTGTGACAACATAAAAATCATTGTCACTAAAAAAACTTAATTAATAACAAAATAGAAAATATTGTCACTTAATATAATTATTGGTGGCAACTTTTATATTTTCACTTTTAAATCTTGTCAGCAATATTACTTTTTCTTGTAGTGGCATTAAGAAGAGGATTTGTAGTCATATTTTTTGTATAAATTGATATATGAAGAGAAATGACGATGATGAGACAACGAAAAATATAATGTAGATAATATCCTGCCCTGGTCATTCTTTTTTTTAATCTTTATCAAATTGTAACTAATATGGTGAAACTACGTAATTAATATTTTAATGAAAATATATTTTGTGTTTTTGTGAATTACACAAGTTTCTATTGTAATTATTTTAATTTTCAATGATTTAGACAACCAAGATTTTCATAATTAATGTGAAGAAATCAAAATGACTATTTAGTCAAAATTTCACTTCAATTCCCCTTCCTATATATAATAGTAAGTACAGATAATATACACACGGATATCTTAAGATGAATATTGCTATCACAATGAAAAAAAACTACTTAGCAAAACAAATGTGCTTCACACCACAAACCTCTGCAACACAAGGTTTTTAATATGCCCTTAATGTGATCAACGTGCTTCCCGGTATATTCTTTATGTTCATGAAGATAATACTAATACAAAACTGCCAAAAATTCGGGTGTTGGCTTTGTTGTTTTCTGTTTCTTTGAAGTAATTCAATATATTGTTCAGACAAAACAAATTCATTAGAATAATCTACATGCGGCCAGTTTAATGTAAGTTTCATCACCTAACTTACTATATTATCCTTTAAAAGAAAAGTTTATGTTACAAAGGCAAGGGACACATTTATTTCGCATAATAATTGGTACATGCCCTGTTAGACGTTTCTTTTCTATAATTCTCTTACTTGATCACAATATTCCATGCCTAACAAATTATAATTCTATTGCAAAATTAATTCACCAAATTTCACCAATCAATAGCAAACTATTACGACTCAGAGTTGACATTTTTGTTAGGCAAAATTACAATTTTAGTACAGTATATTACACGTTATGTGATTTTGGAACATTAGCTTACTCAATTTCAATTATAGGACAGGAATTTGAAAATTTTTGACACATTTTCAAATTCCTACCCTAAAATTGAAATTGAGTAAGCTAGTGTCCCAAAATCACAGAACGTGGAACATACTGTCCTAAAATTGTAATTTTGCCTTTTCGTTAATTGAAATTGTTAAGTATAGCTTTCAATGTTGCCAACTAATTAAACATACGTTTTTTCACCTTAAAAAATCAATACAGAAGATTTTTTTTTAACTCCCAAATCGGGTGCAAATTGCCAAACACTAATAAAATATCAGCTCTAATGATACAAGTCCCAAATCCCCTATAAATATGAAACATGTTTTTACCTCCATGCATAAAATTCTGAAAATCGAAACCTTTTCCCATCTTTCTTCAAACAATCACTAGGAAAAAGAAGAAACTAGAAAGACTATTATCAATCACCATGGCGAAAAAGCCAAGCATGGGGCGACAAAAGATCAAAATCGAGAAAATAGAAGTAAAAAACCACCTGCAGGTCACATTTTCAAAACGGCGATCAGGGCTATTCAAAAAGGCCAGCGAACTCTGCACCCTCTGTGGTGTCGAAATCGCCATAATCGTTTTCTCCCCGGCCGGAAAAGTCTTCTCCTTCGGCCACCCCAACGTCGAGTCCATCGTCGACAGGTTCTTAGCCCGGAAGCCTAGCCCAGGCCCGTACCTAAACCACAACATGGATCCATTCCACCTTGTCAAGGCCCAGAGGAATGCTAGCGTCCGGGAGCTGAACTTGCAACTGGGACAAATCCTCAACGAACTCGAAATCGAGAGGAAAAGGGGTGAGGATTGGAACAGCATGAGGAAAACAAATCAGAGCCACTATTGGTGGGAATCACCAGTGAGCGAATTAGGCTTGGAGGAGCTGGAGCAGCTTAGAGAAGCCATGGAAGAGCTCAAGAAGAATGTGACCCAGCAGGCGGGTAAGATGATGAACCTGCTGATGGCGTCGTCCTCGATTTTCGGGCCAAACAGTCCCGTCGGGATTTACGATCACTATGAGAGTAAACCTAGTCATCATCATCAGACAATTGTGGGTTCGAATAATGTTATTGGTTCTGTTAATAGTAGTAGCTTTGGATATTGCCATGGATTTTTCTGATGCATCATCTCATGCATGTTTTTTTTGGTTTGGCGTGCGCTAGTGTCTCACTAGCTTGTTATTGTGGAGAGAGGATGGTTATGTAACGTATTGTTTTTGGCTAATAAATTGACCAGTGGGAGTGTGATTGATGAGATTTTGTACATTGTGATGTATTTGGTTTTTGTACATGTGTTTTACTTAGTACTTCATCCGTCCCAAATTATTAATTTTTTAAGAGAACTTTTTTCTTTTTTTTTTAATTCCACAATACTTGTTATTTTGAGGGGTTTAAAAGAGAGTTTATTTCCCATAAAAAAGAGCATTTATTTCTTTTTCTTTTCAAATTTACCCTCATCATTTTTAACTAAAACTAGGGGTGGGCATTCGGATCGGGACCCAGTCCGCGTGGGTTTGGGTATTTTGGGACAGGTAACTGGGGTTAAAAATCGGATTCGGGTTAATCCGAACCCGACTAATTTAAATACGGGTCAAACTTCGGATTTTATTTTTCCACTCGAAGAATCTGATCAAAAAAATAAAAATCTTTTTTTGAATTTAGGTTTGTATAGAATCTTACTCCAATAGACCTAGTTTTCAATATATGAGTTTTTACCTTTTAAAATCCTACTCCTACCAAGAACTTTTAGCATCGGGCTTTATGTGACGAATTTTGGTAATGAAAAAAATTCGTTACCAAAAGTTATAGTAACCAAATATAGACTTTTTGTAACGAAATCTTTCATTACAAAAAGTTATTTTTTTGTAATGTTATAAACTCCTAAACAGATTATAAGATATTTTTAAGAGTTTATAAGTTCAGTCAAACACTCTCTTAATTATTGAATCATTTTTATTGAAACCAAAGAAATAATTTTAAATCATAGTCGGTTATTTTAACTACTTTTACCTAAACCCTCTTTTTAGTTGAATCGCCTATTATTCCAACCATTCTTTTGTATATGAAAATATACAAAAATATTGGTTGATCATCGTATCAAATATAAGCATTTACACAGACTAAAAAATGAATATTTAAAAAAACTGACTTGCCATAATTAAATGATCAGACATTATATATATTAGTAGATTAGGCACACTTGATGCCTGTGCAAAGTAAAAATGAGCACAATTTAATCAAATAGTTAATTTTTATAATACAAAATTAATTTTATGGTAATTTTTCTATGTAAATATACATTTTTCTTAAATATTATTATTTATACTATCTTTTAAATTGTTTGTACTATATTTATTAAATTTATGAAAACTTAAAAAAAATCAATTTGAAATAAAATTATTTCTTGATTAAAAATAAATAAAAATATAAAATAGAACAAAATTTTGAAAGAAAAAAAAAATATGTGAGAGAGAAACAGGGCGAGAGGTGACAATAGAAAAGGGGGAAACATCTTGAAAAGAAAAAAAAAAGGATAGAAGATAAAATGGAATAGTTAAAAAATATTTTAGAAATATATACACAAAACAAAAAGTTAAAGCCTCTCACACTTAATATATAGTATATACACATATATATAAGGCATATATTCATAAAAGCTACATAGTTCATATATACACACAAACACACAATTGTGTGTGTGTGTGTGTGTATATATATATAAAAATTCTAGCACCACCCCCCAACCCAACCACCTCCAGCTGCCGCCGCCGCTGCCACCACCGTCCCTACCCCAATAGCCCCACCCACCACCGCCGCTAACCCACCCGTTGCCGCCGGCCCTCCATCACCACCACCTCCAACCCCACCTACTGCCCGCCACCATCGCAACCACCACCACCACCACAACCACTCCCAGCCCCAATAGCCCCATCCGTTGCCGCCGCCGCCGCCACCGCCCTCAACCCCATCCACCGCAACCACCACTTCCCCCTCCCCCCAGCCCCAATAGCCCCACCTGTTGCTACCGCTGCCACCACCACTGCCCTCAACCCCAACCACTCCCCATCCGCCTCCCTCACCATGCTCTCACGCCGCCGCCTACCCCAAACAACCCCACCTGCTGCCATCACCAACACCACTACCCCTAGCTACCCTCAACCTCAAAACACCCAAGCCGTCGCCGCCCCGAGCTCTCTCTCTCCCTCTCCCGTCCCTCTCCATCTCCAAATCTCTGTCTCATCGTCTCTCTCTCCATCTCCATCTCCTGATCTCTCTTTCTCTCTCCGGGGCGGCGGGCGGCGAGTGGATATATATATATTTGTTTGTGTATGTATATGTGTATATGTGTTTGTGTTTGTGTGTATATATGTATGTGTATGTATATATACATGTATATGTGTGTGTTTGTGTTTGTGTATTTATAAAAATATATATGTATGCCAACTAAGCATTCATTTTTATTTTTTTTTTAAAGATTTTTATATTATGTGGCTGCCAAGTAATCTATTGAGATGGAAAATAACAAAAAAATAAAGGCTACATTTGCACCAAATTATAAATTCCGTCCAAACTGCGAGCCACATCAGCACCGAAGAGAAGTCATGTCCAAAATAGGATAAAATTGAAAAAAAAACAAACAGAGAGGACAAAATTGAAAAAATTGAAACGGAAATGGCAAAAACAAAATCACCCTAAACCTAGCAGACAAAAAAAGCAATTATCCCTATTAAAAATGATGATATATAGTTTACCTCTATCATATATATGCAGTTTGAATAAAAATTGAAATAACTAATTAAGCATAATAACATTCGTACGTAATAGTTATTGTAGGTTCAAACCTCATGGCAAAGGGGATTGGAGTGATGGATATATCCACTATCACACAGCCAATATATATATATAGTTAACACTATGAAATATTTTTCTCTAATAAAAGAAAACTTATGATGCTATGTGAAAGTTTCAACTCAATTACCCATGAATTATAGTTGTAAGAATTTAACATTGACATGTAGATGTGCAAAATATCAACATTTTCATTTTATAATTGTTCTAATTTGAAAAAAGAAAAAGAAAAAGAAAAATTGCATGTATTAGTCTAAAGTAAGCCATCAAGTTATATAGTGCAATTTTGAGATTAAAGACTCCTACATGGCATTGAATAAGCTAGTTGGATACGGTTCAGATCTTCTGTTACATAATCGTGTTACATCTTTTGTTATACTCATCAATACATGTCACGTGTATTGGTGAACGGTCGATATAAGGAAACAGAAAAACTGATGATATAGAAAAAAATATAAAGATTCTTTTTCCTTATCTCGACCACTCACCAATACACGTGGCGTGTATTGATGAGTGTAACAGAAAATGTAACGCGATTATGTAACAGAAGATCCGAACCGAGTAGGATATTAGGAGCATATTGTGCTAAACAATTTAGTTTTGCATCTTAGTACTATTTGATTGTACCCAACCAAACATTTATTAAGGATCTAAAATAATGTGTTTATTAAGCAAAAATATCGCACAACAATAATTTTATCTTCTATATAAGGAAACTTGCCTTTATGTGTATTTATGGCAATATCTATATATACTCTGAAGGATCTTGAACCATGATTTTTATCCTTTCTATAAGAATCTTGAATAATGATTCTTATTCAATTAAACAACCCATAGTTTATTGAGTTTCACTGCTTCCTAATATTAGTAATCTCCACATTCTACTAAAAGATTTTATAGGAGACAAAGTAACAATTGCAATTACAAAACAAGCTCATTATATGCCATATATATCTTCAGCCATATAGATATGTTTCGCGTTTCAATTGATGACAGACCATTATTAGACCATGATTATATCTTATCATCGACTGCAAACTTCAGAAATGAAATAATCATGCCTTGATTTTTGAATAGGTTCACACAAGAATGATAAAACATTCACAATTATTGACTTGGAAAGTAATTAATCTGTAGACTAATTGATAAATCAAGAATAATCTCATTCAGGTTGCATGAATTATCTCATCTAAACCTCATGCATTTAATGAAAAAGAAATAGAAGATCCATGAGATGCATCTATGCTCTTATAAGTACCTCCCCTTTGTATGACTAAAACCATCATTTCTAGTTCCTTTTCTCAATCAAACATTTTTTCTATCTTCTACTTCTTGTCCAAGATTGTCTTTTCTTTTAATTTCAAGAAACGCCCTTTTTTCACAATGAATTCGTCTGACCAAAACAACCCATCCGAGAACAACCCCCAAAGAAACCAACAAAGAAAAGGAAAAGGCCGCCAAAAGGTGAATATGGTGAAGATAGAGAATGAGACTAACCTTCAAGTCACATTTTCTAAACGACGAGCTGGCCTTTTCAAAAAGGCCAGTGAACTCAGCACCCTTTGTGGTGCGGAAAGTGCCATCGTGGTATTTTCTCCAGGAGAGAAAGCACACTCTTTTGGCAACCCCAATGTTGAGACAATTGCTAACAGGTTTCTCAACCAAAATAATAGTGTATTTCCTAGAAATGATCATGCTGACCAATTACTTAGGGCTCACAATGATGCAACCATGCGCCAACACAATCAAGAACTAGTCAACTTGGAGGCCCAACTAGAGCTAGAGAAAAAGCGAAAACAAGAACAAGAGAACATGAGGAGGGCTAATCAAGGGCAGAATTGGTGCCCACCCCCAATTGATGAGCTCAATTATGAACAACTACACCAATTGAAGAGGTCTGTGATGAGTTTCAAGCAAGATTTTGAAACTAAAGTACAAAATGCAACAAGTTTGGCTGATTCATATGCACAAGGAACAAATCTTGAAGCAGGTATAGGAGGGGGCTTACCGTGGACAACATCAAGTGGTTCCAATATTGGTTTCTCATTTGATTCTAGTGTTCAAGGGCCTAGTCACTTTGCTCTCTATGGTGGCAAAGCACCACTGGTTATCGGTGGATCTAGTACTAATCTTGATGCTGGAGCTAGTAACCCAAATGTTGCACATCAAACAAATCCGGGTGCAAATAGCTCTAGTGCGTCACTTTTTCCTGAGTTGATGACATCTACCTCTGGGCTTGTTGTTCCATTTGATCCAATGGTTGGTAATAACTTCGGGTGGGCAGTCCAATACCCTCCCCTGGCTAGTAGCTCAGATGTCATACTTCCTTACAATTACAACAATCCTAGTGATATTGTTCCATATGGAACTGGGACGAGAAGCAATGATCATTCTGAGCAACAAACTCATAGCAATGTTTACAAGTGGCAAGGATCTTCTCACAACTATCGTCGTGGAATTTAATTCTAAAAACATGAGACTAATTTAATTTAGTATGTGAAATTATGGTTTAACATTTTATACTTTTTCGTATTTATTATTGTGTTCCTCCGTTTAGATTTCACAATCTAGTATGTTTCATGTTATGGTTTGATGATTGTTAAGTTAATACATTTTTTTAGTTATGTTCAAAAATGTATGGAATCAATACGATTTCTTTTTCTTTGATTCCAAAGTTGTATACAGGATATGTTATGCTCTCATGTAATTACTAACTGATTAAATAAGTTTAAGCCTTTAGGAAATACAATCTCTATATTTATGCATGTTCTTAATTAGCAACTTTACTTTTTTAGATCTACAAAAAAAATTACCAACAAAACTCTATTAAAATTCATAAAATAAAAAAAAAAAAAACAGTCAAGTAGAAAAAAATAACAATCACAATTACATAGTTTTGCTAACTTTGGGAGCTTAACGAAAATAAAGGTCAAATATTTTTAATGAAGGCAACTTTTGTAATTGCATATATGTGTACATATTCGATAAGTCTTAGTTAGAATGTAACATCACATGAGACATATATAAAAACATAAATCATCAGTCAATTACAAAGAACAAAGTTTACAAAATACCACAAAAGGTGAGAAAAACATGCATAACTTTTTTTGTATCTGATGCGGTCATAATTCGTCCCACATCGGGTGGAGACGAGGCACTTGAGCTCCTTATAAGGGTCAGGTTCTCTCCCACTTAGTGAGGCGCCTTTTAAGGACAAAACCCTCCGACCTGATCGGATGGTCTTAATGGTCGCAGTAGGGACAATACCTCACGGGTGAGGCCACCGGGTGGAGATCGGATATGGGTGCATCATATGGCGCCGTCTGTGGGGACCGAATGGTTCTCAAGCCCCTCGTCTGGGGGGCTTATGATGCGGTCATAATTCGTCCCACATCGGGTGGAGACGAGGCACTTGAGCTCCTTATAAGGGTCAGGTTCTCTCCCACTTAGTGAGGCGCCTTTTAAGGACAAAACCCCCCGACCTGATCGGATGGTCTTAATGGTCGCAGGAGGGACAATACCTCACGGGTGAGGCCACCGGGTGGAGATCGGATATGGGTGCATCATAATATGATGAACCATGGATTTGATCACCCGACTGGCCACAGTACGATACTGTCCCTCCTGCGCCCATTAAGACCATCCGATCAGGACGGGGGGTTTTATAAAACGCGTCGCAATATGGAGAGATGACTCTGCCCATTTAAGGACTCAAGCCTCTCGACTCTCAGTCGATATGGGACAAATCCTGACTACATCATAAGCCCCCCAGTCGAGGGGCTTGAGGACCTTCGGTCCCCACAGACGGCGCCATATGATGAACCATGGATTTGATCACCCGACTGGCCACAGTACGATACTGTCCCTCCTGCGCCCATTAAGACCATCCGATCAGGACGGGGGGTTTTATAAAACGCGTCGCAATATGGAGAGATGACTCTGCCCATTTAAAGACTCAAGCCTCTCGACTCTCAGTCGATGTGGGACAAATCCTGACTACATCACACTACTAGAAAAAAGGCATTTAGCCACGGATTTTAGCCACGGATTTGGCAAAAAATCCGTGGCCAAGGGAATCAGCCACGGCTTAGCCACGGATTAGCCACGGATTTTTTCCGTGGCTAAAAGTGGCGTGGCTAACCAGGGCCACGACTTGTTAGCCACGGCTGCGGTTAGCCACGGCTTAGCCACGGCCGAACCGTGGCTATTAGCTACGGGCCAACCGTGGCCAACGCTGGCCACCCAAACTGTCAACGGGGCCTGGCCGTGGCTAAGGGCCACGACTTAGCCACGGTCAAGCCGTGGCCCTTAGCCACAGTCTAGCCGTGGCCCGTAGCCACGGTCGTGCCGTGGCCGAGCCGTGGCATTTAGCCACGGTCAAGCCGTGGCCCTTAGCCACGGTACTTGGCCACGGTGGGGCGGTGGCCAAGCCGTGGCACTTAGCCACGGTCCGGCGGTGGCCACACCGTGGCCCTTAGCCACGGCTCCGCCGTGGCCGTTAGCCACGGCTCTGCGGTGGCTAATCCGTGGCTAATTCAGCCAGAAAATAATAAATTCGATTTGTTTTCGTTCCGAACCAGCCTGCAATCAAAAAACCCAAACATTCCAATGTATCCAATCAAGATGACGATCACAGATCGTCCAATACCAAATGCATCATCAAATTAAACAGTAAAATAACGATCACGGATCGTCCAACACCAAATGCATCATCAAATAAAAACCAAAATAACGATCATCCAACAAACACCAAATATTTCGTTGACTAAAGTGTAGAAAGATTCAAATATTGCTAATAGTAGTTAGAGAGTACAAGTTATTAACAAATCAAGACGTGTCAATGTCTAAAAAGGTCTAACATCATCATCATCATCATTATCATTGTGCTCGTCATCACGTATGTAATTTGGAGGAGTGTGTCTAGAGGTGGATCGTTGTCCTCCCGATGAAGTCCTACGAGAACCCCTCTGTTGGGAGGGGGTGGACTGTACATGTACATGAGGTGAACCAGCTGACGGGTGTGGCTGATTAGGCGAAGAGGCGACTGCTCCTTGGGTCAAAAGTTGAATGCTCTGAAGCACGGCATAGAGGGTCTGCTTCACCTCAGTTAATTCAGATGATTGTCTCTCCTCGAACCTGTCGAGCCTTCGCCTCAACTCAATCGTACCCGGATCCTCCCATTTCGGAGGATAAGTCTGGGAGCTCAAACTTCCCGTACTAGGTGATCCACCTGGCACGCCGTACCACCGACCCTTATTCGGTTTAGCCACAGTCTCCTTCCACACCTATAAATCCGCGAATATAATTAGATTTAGTCATAATATATCATTAATATGTATCTATATATTATATTAAAATATGAAAAAAATAAAAGTTATTTTGACTTACATCGAGCTTGGATGGTCGAGATAGGGGGGTGCCATCAGCAGATTGAGGAGGCGGCTAGGAATTAATTTCTTCCCACTTCTCCTTAAATGCGTTCTACGAGTTTTGAGGTTGAAACATTAGTTACAATGTCAAAAAAAACCAATTTTATAATTGAAAAATAATGAATACTCACAAATGAACGCTCCGCCCTCTGATCAACCCATTTCATTTCCCCATTCTCATCTTTATAAGAGTAAAGATGTAGGAATGACTGATCCACGGTAGGACTATACCCCAATTGAGCTTCCTGTGATAAGACATGTAATATTTTAATACTATATAACACAATAATCACCCGTATAAGGTCAAATTGAAGTACTTATGAAATACACATACTAACCAGCTCGTCATTATAAGTTAGGTGAGATTTGGAACCACCTTTGTGGCCGGTTATTCCCCTTCTACAAGAATCGGATGCCCGATTAGCTTTGTTCACTGCGCTCTTTTTAAGAAAATTGGGCAACTCCCATTTTGCTAGCAGCTCTTGCCAAGCGTCCTCTCCGATCCACTCCGGCCTCTTATTATTACGACGAGCCTTGTTAAGCCTATTCTTCAGGAGCTCTGATCCCTTATGCTCAAAAGTTTTCCAAATAGCGTCATGTTGGTCAGGTCGCCAATAATATACCCTCTACACAATGAAAAAACAGAGAACTTAATACATTACGAATGAAAAAAACGTAAAAGAAAATTTGTAAATGCATCAAGACTTACTTGGAATTCGCCGAACCACATGTGTCTAGTTTGTATAGGGATCTCCTTCCACCTCTCCCATGGCTCTGTATACCCGTTTGTGAAAATACGGGCGATCGTCCTCACGGTCTCCAAAGCAAGATTGAACCTAATAAATATAACTGTTATTTAAACAGCAATCAAAAAGTGAATAATTATAACTTAAAGGCAATACAAAAGCAAACTTACTCATGTCCCCGTGGATAAATAACCATCTTTCCATCAATTCTGTTATTATCGGAAGTCTCCGTCGGCATATCATCAGTAATAGGCTCATCATCATCGCTAGGGATTGGTGTCTGATGATGAGAGTCGTCATACGGCTCGTCTCGAATGTGAATGCCCGTCGTAGGGGGCATGTGGAGGCCACGGCGGTTGGAACCTCCTTCACTACTAGTGACCTTGTTCTTTCCCTTTCTAGAACCTGTCATCTGCATTCATAATAAAAACATCAAACAGCACAAACCTGTTATATTTATATTAAAAAATTCATAGCAAAAATATCACTTAAGATGAGTCTTTTCACATGACATTAAATATTTCATTCGGCCACTAAACAACAATCATAGCAATCACACACACATATATATATATATACATGTTTATAGCAAAGAAAAATCAAACCAAACAAAATATTCATTCATAGTAAATATTACTCATCATCATCTTCGTCTTCTTCATCTTCATTTTCTTCACCTCCGTCTTCGTCTTCGTCTTCAGCATCATCGTCATACTGAGGCATATTTTCATCATCATCCTCCTCATCTTCTTCAAACTCAGAGTTTAATTCTTCAGCCTCGACACTTTGACCCAATTCATCAACTAATATATGATCATTAGTCATGTGCTCAGTGTATAATTGATTGACCTCTTCAACAGCACCCGTAGAATCCGCAAGATTACCCGTCGGTTCATTATCGATGACACCATTCACGCAGCCAGATGACTCTTGCAATGGGTCATCAGTATTATCTTGGCTCACAACTCGATTCCGTGGTCTTGTTTTGATAACAAATCGCCACTGCGATTTATCTCTTCTAGTACCGGGGTGAGGGACGTAATACACTTGAGATGCATGTTGCGCAAGGATGAAGGGATCATCTTTCGGGTATCTCTCATTTATTTTTACTTCAATAATATCATACTGGGGGTGTATCTTTATACCCCTATTCAATACCAAATCAAACCAAATACATTTGAACATCACAACCTCTTTTTGAGGCTCACCAGGATACTCTAATTTGATAACTTCCTTGAGCATACCATAAAAGTTTATACCCCCATCACTTATTACACAAACGCCAGAATTTGAGGTCTTCGTATGTGGGGTCATATCTTCTGTATGAAACATATATCCATTACAGTAGAACCTATTGAAGGTCTTGACCTTCTTCATTGGACCCCAAGCCAAATCAAGCAAATACTGATTTTCAACATTATTTTTTGGATTATGCGCCTACATATACGAATATTTTCAATCAATATATTATATGAAAGATTTTTTTTATGTATAATGGCTAAGTATTTATTATGTATAATGAATTACTCACATAGAGTTTAAACCATTCAACAAAATTATTTTCGACGGATTCCTCAATCTCTTGCTCAGTTAGGTGTGGCCAATTGTATCGAACGGCTGATCTATACATCCTACAAAGTATTGAAAATTTGTCAGTGTCATCTTAACAAATTATATATAAATTGTTAAAGATAACACTTACTCAAGTATGGGGACAACTTCTTCACAATTGATAAGTACATATAATGCAGCTTTGCTCCACTCATCATCAGTCAAATAACGTTCCTTGCATTTTCTTCCTGACTTACCAGCTCGTTTGAATACAGACAAAGTATAATGTCGCTCATCATCAGAACAGACGTCGTCCTCATTACGATGAGGTCTTTTACTTTTGGTGCGGATGTGACTTTCAAAATAATAAGATGAAAAATACGACAACTCTTGGTTTAAGTATGCCTCACATATTGATCCTTCAACTTTTGCTCTGTTCTTCACCATTCCCTTTAAGTTATGTAAGTACCTACAAACGTAAGTTGTTTTAAGTTTTTATAATTGATAGTTTCTATTATTTCTTTTAATACATGAAATTTAAAATTCATAATTATTTAAACTACCTCTCGAAAGGATACATCCACCGGTATTGCACTGGACCACACATCGCAGCTTCAAACGACAAATGTACAGTCAAGTGCTCCATTGAGTCAAAAAATCCAGGCGGAAAAATGCGTTCCAATTTGCATAAAATAATAAGAATGTTACTCTCCAATTGTAATAGATTTGCCGCACTTAACTCTGTTGAGCACATTTCTTTAAAAAATTGACTTATTTCCGTTAAAGGCTTCCAAACATTAGGTGCGAGTGCATTTAGCGCCATTGGAAGCAAACGTTGCATAAAGACGTGACAGTCATGGCTCTTCATACCAAGCAGGTTTGTTCCAGATTGATCAACACAGTTTCCCAAGTTCGATGCATACCCATCAGGCATCTTCAAACATTTAATCCAATCACATAATTCGCGGCGTTGTTCAATGGTTAAAGTGAAAGTGGCCTGTGGCTTCAACACTTTACCGTTTGGAAGATACTGTAGATGTAATTCCGGACGCTTGCAATACTCCAACAAGTCAAGTCTAGCCTTCTCGTTATCTTTTGTTTTGTTTTTTACATCCATGACAGTATTTATTATGTTGTCAAAAATTTTTTTCTCAATGTGCATTACATCCAAATTGTGGCGGACAATATTATCCTTCCAATAGGGCAACTCCCAAAATATGCATTGTTTGGTCCAATTGTGGTCCACACCGTAACCTGAAATTTTAGAGTGCTTGACGGGCAAATCGGTTACTTTGGGCAAGTGTTGCACGACATCCCAAGTTGTATCACCCGTCATTCGAGAGGGAGCCACAGATCGCTCGCGTCTTCCTTTCAAAAAAGCATCTTTATTATGCCTAAAAGGATGAGTATCTGGCAAAAATCTTCTGTGGCAATCAAACCACGTTATTTTTCCACCATGCTTCAATCTGAAAGATTTTGTATGGTGTATACATATTGGACATGCCAGTCTCCCGCACGTCATCCACCCCGACAACATTCCATATGCAGGAAAGTCATTAATTGTCCACATAAGGGCAGCTCTTAAACGAAAAGTTTGTCTACTCGACACATCGAACGTTTCAACCCCGTCTGACCACAACTCTTTCAACTCGTCAATTAAAGGTTGCAAATACACATCAATTCTGTCCTTTGGATTGCGCGGCCCAGGAATCAAACATGTCAAAAACATATATGGGGCAGTCATGCACATTTCGGGAGGTAAATTATAGGGGGTAATAATAACCGGCCAACAAGAATATGATTTCGAAGTTTGGTTGAAAGGATTAAATCCATCAGCACACAGTCCAAGTCTAATATTTCGCGGTTCAGCGGCAAAGTTTGGGTGTTTCTCATTGAAATGCTTCCACGCTATGCCATCCGATGGATGGCATAACGTATCAGACGTTGCTATATGCTCATGGTGCCACCTCATTTGCTCGGCTGATTTTTCAGAAGCATACAACCTTTTCAAACGTGGGATTAGTGGCATGTAGTGCATTCTTTTGTAAGGAACACGTCTATTGCTCCCCGTACGAGATGGTTTAAACCTAGGATGCTGACATAATGCACATTCATCCAAGTGAGTATATTCTTTATAATACAACACACACCCTTGCACGCAGCAATCAATTTTCAGAGATATCAGTCCCAATTTTCTCGTTAATTTTTTGGCTTCATAATAATTGTTGGGAACATGATTGTCTATCGGATTTGATGTTTTTATAAGATCAGCCATTCTATCGAAGCATCCTTGTGGCATATTATAATCTGATTTCAATGTCATCATTTGAAGAGTCAGTGACAATTCCGTGTGTGACTCACATCCTGACCATAACGGACGGTTTGCTGCCTCCAACAAATCATAAAATTGTTGAGCTTCGTTATTATGAGGTTGTTCAATAATATGACTCATTCCAGCAGCATTTCGTTCAGAATTTTGCCCCGTCCTATTTTCATGACCACAAGTCTGTCCCATAGCATCATAGACCATATTTTCGTAATTTCTTAAACCGGCGTTGTTATTGACATGATCGTACGCACTTGGACCGACACCATCAACATTCCAATTTTCTAGAGCAATCTCCCCATGTGCAGTCCAATACCAATAATTTGGTTGAAATCCATACTTTAAAAGATCATATTTTACATTGTTAGCACTCTTGTATTTTCCATTTTCACATATAAAACACGGACACCTAATACAATCGTTGTCAAGTTTGTATTGTGGTTGTGATGTTGCAAACTCAATAAACTGACCCAAACCCAATAAAAATTCATTCGTAAGATCTGTTCGATCGTGCAATAACCGATTGTACATCCAACTTCGACTAACACGTATATTATCCATTTTCTGTAACAAATACAATTATGTCATTTAGTCACTACTGAACAATCACATTTAAACTTTGCCAACAAACATATATGTAAAGACAATATCAATAAAACTGTATTCATCAAAGCATATCAACAAACAACATAGAATCCCCACAACATATCTCATCAAATCAAATTTATAAACTTACATATCTTATCAAAGCCTATCTCATCAAAACATATCCCTAAATGTATATACTACCGTACAAACATGCATTTCATATTCGTAATCAAATTTTACGAACAAACGAACCAATATTACACTTCTCATTCACCAATATCAAATGTTTCCAAAATAAAATATAACTCAATTAATATATACACACATATACATTTTGAAATACATATATATCCCAATTAATACATACACTCATATACATTTTCAAATACATATATATCTCAATTAATACATACACACATATACATTTTCCAATACATATATATCTCAAAATAAATTTTGGAAAAATTAAATCATACCTTCAATTTTGGAACACCAAACTTGTGAATATTTAAAAACCTAACAATAATTACCAAAAAAATCAAAACAAACAAACAAATATTAGATATAATTCAAATTAAAACACAAAAAAATATAAAAAAATAATAATGGGGGGGGGGGGTAAGGGGCTGGAAGGGGGGGCGCGGGGGGGGGGGGGGGGGGGGTAGGGGGGTGCGGTTTGGGCTGGGGGTTGGGGGGGCGGGTAAGGGGCTGGAAAGGGGGGGCGGTTTGGGCTGGGGGTTGGGGGCGCGGGTAGGGGCTGGTGGGTGGAGGGGAAGGGGGCGGGGCTGGGGGGGGGGGGGGGGTTCGGGATTGGGGAGGGGGGAGGGGGGAGGGGGAGAGCGGCGGGCGGGCGGCGAGGGCGGCGGCGGGTTGGGGGGACGGGGACGGGGACGGGGACGGGGGGGGGGGGTTACCTTGGTAGGAGGAAGAAGGGGGAGGAGAAAAAAAAAAGCCAAGTGTTGAATATATATGCTTCACTTGGCCACGGATTAGCCACGGCCGGGCCACGGATTAGCCACGGCCAGGCCGTGGCTAACATATATATTTTTTTTTTTTTCGCGTTTCACATTGGTATTTTTTTATCCGTGGTTGATACGTTTTTAATTTGCGTTATTCCTAATATTTCAAATTAATTACACTAACATAATATTATAATATAATTATAGCCATCATTCATAAATCGGAAAAGTATATATACATATATTATATATATATATATATATAACAGATTAATCAACATAAATGACAACATATATCGATCGCATCCGTGCTTATAAGTAATCTTCTATATATAATAGATTTCATATATATTTAGTTATGATATTTTATTTGAATAATAATCAAAGTTGGAATAAAACATTTATTGTAAAAATAGAATTAAATACATATTATTAAAATTTAATAAGGATTTTTTTTTTTATAAAAAGGCCCTTAGGCCGTGGCTAGACCGTGGCTATTAGCCACGGATGGACCGTGGCTAAGTTAGCCACGGTCGATCCGTGGCTAATAGCCACGGTCTAGCCACGGCTAGGCCGTGGCTAAGGGCCTGTTATTACAAAAAAAAAAAACTTTAATTTACGTTGTAATTTACGATCAAAATATATAAATTTATATTTTACGTTTAAAATATATTAATTATATATAATATCTACGTTTAAAATATATAAATATATAAAATACATGAATATTTTTAAATAATTCTATATCAATATAAACATATATAAATGTATATATGTATATATATGTTGATAGGCTAATCCGTGCTTATAAATGCTCTTCTATATGTAATACTCTTCCTATATATAGTAATATATATTATTGATTGTAATTACGAAACTTAAATTCGAATTAATGTATACCTTCGTAGATCGATTGAAATGATAACAGCATATATGTATATGTGTGTTCATATATAGACATTGCTCATATATATATATAACACAATAATGATTATCGTAAAAATAGATTTCATATATATTTAGTTATGATATTTTATTTGAATAATAATCAAAGTTGGAATAAAACATTTATTGTAAAAATAGAATTAAATACAGATTATTAAAATTTAATAAGGATTTTTTTTTTATAAAAAGGCCCTTAGCCACGGCCTAGCCGTGGCTAGACCGTGGCTAAGTTAGCCACGGTCGATCCGTGGCTAATAGCCACGGTCTAGCCACGGCTAGGTCGTGGCTAAGGGCCTGTTATTACAAAAAAAAAAAAAAACTTTAATTTACGTTGTAATTTAGGATCAAAATATATAAATTTATATATATACTTATACATCTAATATATATTCAGCTAATTATATATAAATACACATATATATAAGTATATCTAATCTTATACGTATGTAATATATTGAATCATTTATTATATATATCAATATATATAATATAATATATATATATATATTACTTAAGTATCGCAAAAATTAATTATTAAACAAAAAGTTAAAGTGGTGTAGTGGTTTAATGCTCTAACTTTAACTAACAGGTCAAGAGTTCAAATCATATTTGTTGCAAAAAAAAAATAAAAATTTTTAGCCACGGCCTGGCCGTGGCTAATCCAGGCACGGCTAGGCCGTGGCTAGACCGTGGCTAAGGGCCACGACTTAGCCACGGTCTGGCCGTGGCCAAATTAGCCACGGCTAGGCCGTGGCCCAGCCGTGGCTAACCATTGGCGGCAAAACTTGCGCCAAATTTAGCCACGACATTTAGCCACGGCCTGGCCGTGGCTAAATCAGCCACGGTTAATCCGTGGTCAATCCGTGGCTAAAGCTCAAAATTTTTTTTCACCGAAAACCGTTGCTAATCCGTGGCTAATCCGTGGCTATTTGCTCTTTTTCTAGTAGTGTCAGTATCAGTATGGTATAGCGTATGTAATTCTGAAGAACTTTTTTAAAAATAAAAAATTACATAACGTAATAGTTCCAATATCGTAAATTTTATTAGAAATGTATGTCAACAATCAAGCAAACTGTTTTTTTGCCATCCATGCGCCCTTACAACTAACTCGCTCTTACATGGCTACAACGCATCAATGTACTTTGTGCATACTTATTATTATTGAACCCAATCTCTTACCCCATAATAGTGCCATGCACATCCTCTGCCCCACATTCTAGATGTAGAACATGTGTAAATCTAACGGCAGAATGTTTAATCCTGTTAACTGTATTTTTTCCGTTATCTAATTTGGTAAGGAAATCTCTTTTCTGCCGTTAAGTAAATCTTTAAAATTTACACGTATTGTACATCTAGAATGCAGGGCAGGGGATGAGGCACTATTATGAGGTAGGGAATCCGATTCGTATTATTACACCTTTTTTGTTTTCAATGATTTAAAAGCCTAGAATGTCACTTATTTTTGAATATGATTATTAGAAACTAAAAAAATGGCACGCAATCATTAATAGTTTTCCGCGGGTAGCACATGCAAGTATATATGAGCTATCTATTTATCTTGAATGTCGGAGGGAAATTCTAGCTCAAACCCGACTCGATCGAATTAGTGTTAATCACGTGGCGAGTGTTTTACACTTACCCTGTGAATAGTCGATAATTTAGAGAGAGTGATCAATCATTTGGCAAGTGCAATATCCTCACCATATGATTTTTTGGATTCAATCAAACCAAGTTCGGGTAAGAATTTTCCGAATGTCGTATTCATTTGTCGAATTAGCATCCGTATAATTTAATAACCCAAAAATGTCTAAATACACAAAGATAGAGTTAGCTATGCTATAAATTTTAGTCCATACTGACTAAAAAGGTGCGATTTAAATATTATTAATTATCATTACCAATATTATTTATTTTGAATATCTTCTTCCATTTGTCGCATTGGCGTACGTCTTATAATTTACTAACCATATATAAATATCCTAATACACGAAAATGAAGTCAGTTATACTGTAAATAGTAGTCCAAGCTCATTAGAAAAGAAAGTTTAAACTATTATTGATCATTACCAAAAGTTTAACTTTATTTCATGTATACGAGAAACACAATTAGATAGTGTGTAATATTAATGAATTGAACTAGAGAGGGCGTCATATGGAAATTATAAGGCGTTTTGATATATATATATATATATATATATATGTTATATGAATTAATACGTACTAAAGAACAGCTTCCTCAGCTGTGGCATTGTCATTTCACCACTGTCGTCGCACTAAACTCTATTGGAAACCACAATCTTCAATTGTGCAGAAAGAAAACCAAAGAAGAAAGGAACAAGGGCCTTTGATTGCGAATTTGGGAAAAAAAAAGGAGTTAAAATGATTTTCTGTTTTTGAGTATTTCAAAGGGTTAAATGTGTTGACTAAGTCTCATGGAACTCATATGACTGCCATCACAGATTCTATGTGGTCTGTCAAGTCGCAGAAAAATACAACTAAGATCCAAGTAGTCTCTGACGTGGCAACTACACCAAGTTATTATTCAGCCAATTACAAGTTCCGGCCAAATTCATTCATTTTTTGACAAAATCTCGCAATTCAAGGTAATTTGTCCTATATTTGTAAGATATCATTAAATTTCAATCCTAAACTTAAAACATGAAAAAATTACACTGACTACTCCTGAAGTTTGGCCAATTTACGAAAAATCTCCTATTTTTTCAAAAATTATCAAAAAACCCCTAAGGTTCTATCTATATTACAAACTTATTTCAATTTCCGAAAATACCCCTTCTCTTTTTTTGGGTGATTTACACTGACCACCCTGAGATTAGGTTAATTTACGAGAAATTCCCTGTAGTTTCAAAAATTACCCAAACCCCCCTGAGGTTATACCAATATTACAATTATCACCTACTTAGGTTGACTTATCAATAATATTAATTTTTTTTCCCTCTGTAATATTGCTATCATAAAATTTTCATATAATAGATTTGGAAAAAAATGTGATTACGTATTCAAATAAATATTCTAAATTCAATGTTATGAATTTATACTAAATATACGTAATATGCTAAATTTATATTTGAGAAAAAAATAATTATATGCATCGTATATATTCATAATGTGAAATGAGAAATATGAACATTGATTGAAATAAAAAATTAAAATTAAATAATGCACTTGAAAACTTTATTTAGCTTGAGGACTCTAACTCATTTCTCTTAAAATTTACTCCGTATGAACGATAATATAACATATTTGATGTGTTGGTAGATACTTTTAATGTATTAAATTCAGAATATTTATTTGAATAAATAATCACATTTTTTTTCAAATCTATTACATGAAAATTTTATGATAACAATATTATAGATGGAAAAAAAAGAATTAATATTGTTGATAAGTCAACCTAAGAAGGTGCTAGTTGTAATATTGATATAACCTCAGGGGGTTTTTGGTAATTTTTGAAACCGCAGGGGGATTAACCTAATCTCAGGGTGGTCCGTGTAATCACCTAAAAAGAGAAAAGGGGTATTTTCAGAAATTAAAATAAGTTTGTAATATTGATATAACCTTAGGGGATTTTTGGTAATTTTTTAAAAAGTAGGAGGGTTTTCCTAAATTAGCCAAACTTCAGGGATAGTCAGTGTAATTCGCCCTTAAAACATCAAAAATTAAAATCTTGAAATAAAAAAGTGTGCAACATATGATCCTAAAATTACAATTTGAACCAAAATAAATTCTAAAAAAAAGTCATATTTTTGTTTTTTTTCCAGCTTCAACTTCTTTTGAAAAACCCATCAAAACACAATTTTTTTTAACTGAAGTACTAGTTTTTTCAAAAAAATAAGTGTTTTTCTTCTGAAGAAAGCGCATCCAAACAAACTCATAATACCGTTCATTTACAATATTCATCAATTACTTAAATTTTAAAGCATCACAAGTATCTATTACTTAAATCTGCATAATTTTTTCTTTAAAAAAACAAAAGACATAATTATACCAAATTATATCTAAATATTCAATTGAATGTATTACCGTATCTTAAATCTTTGAATATATGAATCAGTCAAGTACTTTTTCTAGGAGTGATTTTAAAATTTTATGTTATAAAAAAATCAATTGATTTATTTTTATTAATTTATTTTTATCTAATAAAATTTATTATAATATATAAATAAACTCCGTGTCTTGGTAAAGGGTAAATACTAATTAGGGCAAATTACACTAAATACCCCTGAGGTTAGGCTAATTTACAAAAAAAAACCCTATAATTTTCAAAATTAACAAAAAATTTCCCCTAAGGTTATACCCATATTACCATTAGCAACTAGCATTAGGTAGACTTATTTTAATTTTTAAAAATACCCATTCCCCTTTTTTGATCCATTTACATTGATCACTCCTAAGGTTAGGCTAATTTACGAGAAAACACCTGTGATTTCAAATATTAACAAAAACACTCTGATGTTATACCCATATTACAACTAGCACCTACTTAAATTGATTATTACACTATATGATGTGAAGTAATTTGCCCTTCTTTTAATACTATTCCTCAACAATATGAATTCTTTTTTTTCCCTCTAGCTATAATATTGTTATCATAAAATTTTCATGTAATAGATTTTAAAAAAAATATGATTATTTATTCAAATAAATATTCTAAATTTAATGTATTAAAAGTATCTATAAACACATCAAGTGTGACATATTATCGCTAATACAAAGTCAGTTTTAAGAGAAATTAGTTAGAGTCTTCAAATAGGTCAAAATTTATGTTCTACTGAATTATAAATAAAGTTTTTAAGTGTATTATTTAATTTTTTTTTATTTCAGCCAATGATTATATTTCTCATTTCACATCATGGATATATGCGACATACATAATTATATTTTTCTCAAATATAAATTTAGCATATATTACGTATATTTAATATAAATTTATAACATAGAACATAAAATAAATGGTTAGTTACACGCTACACCCTAAAGAATATCTTATATCGTATTTATTATCGTAGTTATGAAATATAGCATATCAATGCTTGAATTAACATTATTTATTAGTAGGTACTAGTTGTAATATGGGTATAACTTCATGGGGGTTTTTGTTAAGTTTTGAAAACACAATGGTTTTCTCGTAAATTAGCCTAACCTTAGGGGTGGTCAATGTAAATCACCCAAAAAAAAAAGAAGGGGTATTTTCGAAAATTGAAATAAATCAACCAAAGGCTAGGTGTTAATGGTAATATAGGTATAACCTTAAGGAATTTTTGATGATTTTTGAAATTATAAGAGGCTTTTCGTAAATTAATCTAACATCAGGGATGATCAGTGTAATTCGTCCTGCTAATTAAGATAGTAAAATCCAGTTCACTCCATAATTTTCTCTTAATTGGTTTTTTTTTTTTTCTTTTGGATAGGTTCTCTTAAATCTTAATTGATAGAGCTTCCTTAAATTGAACTAACAACAATTTTTCTTTTTTTTTTGGAAACCAACATCATAAAATAATTAACTCGTCAAAAACAAACATAACAAACTTTTTTTTTTTCTTTTTTGCTCTCATTAAGACAAAAAGGCAAATTATATGTGCATTAATTGCCCGAATCAACTCAAAATCCCTTAAATTAAGCCGAGTGTCTTCACAGTTTATTATTTACAAAAAATTCTTACCCGAATCTGACTTAGTTAAACCAAACAAATCATATGGTAAGTAAATTACACTTGTCAAGTGGTTAGTTACTTTCCCTAAATTATCGACCATTCACAGAAAAAGTATAAAACACTCGCTATGTAATTAACATTAGTTCGATCGAGTTGGGCCTGGGTTAGAATTTCCCATTATTTACCAACAGCATTTTTTATCCAATTCCTTACTTTGAATTTTACTTACGGAAGAAAAAGAACTCATCTAATTAGGATTTTCGTTTTGAGGTTCAACAATGGTGATTCTGAGAGATACCACCCAAATCACAAAGAAGACGAGCCAGGGCCGGAAAAAGATAGAAATCAAGAAAATCGAAAATCTGAGCAGCCGGCAAGTGACGTTCTCAAAGCGGCGCGTGGGCCTCTTCAAGAAGGCCAGCGAGCTCTGCATCCTCAGCGGGGCCGAGATCGCCATCATAGTTCTCTCCCTCGGCAAGCGCGTCTTCGCCTTCGGACACCCCACTGCGGACTCAATCGTCGACCGCTATCTTGGCGGCTGTTCCGCCACCACCGAGGCCCGAGAGATTAACTCTTCGGCGGCGAAGACGCGGGACTACAACAGACACTATTCGGATGTTTGTAGGGAGTTGGAGGTGGAGAAGAGGCGGAAGGAGGTGATCGAGGAGGCGAAGAGGGAGGAGGGTTACGGAGGCGGCGACGGAGGGTTCTGGTGGAACGAGGCGGTGGATGGGATGGATCTGGAGGAGCTGGAGCAGTACGCGGCGGCGCTGGAAGAGCTGACGAAGAATGTGGCGGTGAGGGCCGATGATCTTATGCTTATACATAGCGCCGCAGCCGCTGCCGGGGGAACGGCAGCGAACGGTGGCGGGGTTGGGTGTTTGTTGGGGGATATGGCGACGGCGTTGGTGAACCAGGAACAGGGGATAAGTGGTGGTTTTGATAATGGCAATTGCATTGTTCCTTATGGTTTTGGACATGAGTAGATTTGAATTGATTTTTGTTATGCTATTCATAATGATTTCGATCGGATTGACAAGGAAAAACATGTAAAGGAGTTTACGTTTTGTGCATGGCATGTTACGGGTTTTGTTCATATGAGGATCTTTTAACTGTTTTGTTAACTTTGTTTTCTTGTTCATTTTTTAACATATTCTAACAAGGTGTTTGGCTATGTTTATTTAGAAGTTTTTGGTAATTTTTTTGGAAAATGAGCTTTTAAACTTTAAAATAATTTTTGAACTTGAAGAAAGTTAGTTCTTTCTCATTCATTACGACGCAACTTATAAACTGTCTATCTAATTCAAACAATAAAATGAAATGCCTTTAATTTAACGTTTTTACTCTCTAAAAATATATATTTCTTTACACAAAATCAATTTTTGAGCTCATAAGTTCCTAGAAGAAGTAAGCTTTGACCTACTTATGATTTGAGACAATATATAAATTGTCTAATTCTAATAATAAAAATACATAAACATCCTTAATTTTCCTTCAAATTTACAAGGCTAATCCTCTCAATATATATAGATTATAATACCAAAACCCTAATACATTATATGATTACCAATAACGATAACCAAAACCCTAATACATCTTATAAATTATTTGGTCTTATTTTATTTGAACACTTTGATAATTTATCTTTAAAATAAAATTTTAAGATTTTTAAGTACTAAAAATATCTTATAGAATCTAGAAAATTATGAGCTTAGCCAAACACCATCGTACTATGTCAACTCATTATTGAGTAAGCCTAATTGTTGGAGAACTTAAACAAATATATAATGATTGTCCTCTGCCTTAGTTTAAAATTTTAGATGATATAGTCATTGGACATGATATAAAAGTTAGGCCAAATAAAAGGTTATATGTTCGAATTTTCCCACCACTCATTTATAAAGAAAAAAAGAGTTTAATGTACAAAGCTTGAAAAAAATAAAAGAAAAAGAAAGTCTACATGCACATGAGGGAGCATGGCATGTGGGGCGTGTTGGAAAATTTAAATAAATATGTAATGGCTCTCCTCTCTAAAAATTTAGGACCCGTTTGGATAGGCTTACAAAAAAAATGATTCTAGAGTCATTTTTTCAGTGGAGCTTTTTTTAAGTCAAACTATTTTGTGTTTGAATGCAATAATTAAAAGTATTTTTATTTGAAACTATTCTAGATAGCTTATAAAAATTGCAAAAATTTAAACTTTTTTCATGGCTTCAGCTTTTTTTGAAAAGTTCATCAAAACATATTTTTTTTATTAAAATGCTTTTTTAAAAAATTAAATACTTCTCTTATAAAAAAAATCCATTCAAACGGACTCTTTATTTTTAATGAAGTAGTCATTTAAGATTGATGGAAATAAACACAAGTTTGTGCACTATCGACTTGGGTCACAATCCAGCCCAGGAAAAATCGTACTAAATGCCAATATCTAGGACCAAAATTCAATGGGGTCCCAAAAGCCGCTGGCCCATAAAGATCCAAGCATGATGTTAGTTATTGTAAGAGGTCTCTCTCTCTCTCTCTCTCTCTGTCTCTCTCTCCTTTCTCCAAACTCGCAGTATTTCATCAGCAAAGAAAGTGATTATTGCTATGCCTAACTTTCTCTTGGCCAAACAATGAACAAAAATCGTGGTTTTCGTTACCAAACTTTCAATATCCTGGTCCAAAAAATTTGTGGATGAGGTCTTTCTTTTTTTTAAAAAAAAATGTTTATTTAAAATGATTTAACAGCTGGAAACACCTGTAGAGTTGAACCTCGACGTACTACATGGAATTCGGTGATTTCAATTCATTAACTTTTAAAATCTACGCTGGTATTACATATTTGATGGGGATATTTTGACCATAATTTGAAATTTTGATCAAATTCTTAATTTTTTTCATTTGGTTGGTTGGAATTAATTATAAATTTTTTAATTTTCTATCTTAATTATTGAAACTCACCAACTATTCATAATGATATTTTTAATATTTTTTGTATTCTCTCTCTCTTTCTCATGAAAATTTAACAGTAGCTTACAATAAAAACATATACATAAAGAAAAATTTAATTAAAATATTACATAATGTCATCAAATTAGTTATGATTTAAGAAATATTATGAATGTAAATATCAATATAATATTCTATATAGTAAATTTCTCCTCAAAAATAAATTAAAAAAAGGCATTCAATTAAAACTTATGTAACTCAAATTTAAAAAAAATATCTTTTAATACGATATGTCATATCCCAAATTAAATTATAATTTTAAAAGGATTAAAAAAATAAAAATGTGGACACAATATTACCAACAATATATTATTTCATCTTTTTATCTCTATTATTTCTTTATATACAGTTTAACATTACATGAAACTTTTATTATTCAACCTTTTTTTTCATTGTCGTATCTTTTATTTTTTATTTTTTTGGTATTAAATTGTCAACATATTCAAATTTTATTTATTTATTGTCTTTTACTTCATCATAAACTTATTTTATTTATTTATTGTAATTATATAGTAAGTTGATATATGTACATTATAAAAAGTTTAAATCTAATACACCGGTCTTTGACCAAAATTATCTAATAAGTCACAAAATGATTTTGTTACCAGTCTTTGACTGCAATTTGATTAATTTTGCTCTCTCAAATTTATGAATTTCTTAATTAGAAAAATTGATTGGATAGGTCTTTTAAAAACTTCTTTATCTCACTCATCTACTTACTTACCTACTAATATATCCAATTACGTACTCCCACTTTTTTATGATTTTTGATTTCCATTAAGTAAGATATTTTATAATTAAAATATTCATCAGAAAATGAATTGAGATACGAAAGAAGATTATTTATCCAAATAGAGAGAGAGAGAGAGAGAGATGAAAAAAGATTCAAAATGTTTACAACATCTATGATTCATCTTATGCAAGTTTAGGGCAAAAGGTTTGTTTGGAAATATAAAAGAAGATTTTCGACATTCAAGATACATCAAGAGTACTTGGTGTTTTATAATTTAATTATTATTTTATTTATATTTATATTTTTATAATTATTTTTTTCTATAAACTAAATTTTAATTTTAATTTATTTTACGATAATTTGCATCCATATATATTTAGGTGCGTAAAAAATCATAGTGTCACATCTTCCAATGTGAATAATAATCCATTATTTTTTTATTTATTAGCTTAGAGTGACTTATAGTTTAACATTCATAACTTTAATATATCTACAAATTTTATTTATAACTTTAGTTTGGATCATATATTTATATTTTATTTTTTTTATATTTTTGTTATGATTTTTGTTGACACGATAATACTTTTTTTTTCTTTTTTAAATTTGAAAACTTTAAATATGAGTAAATATTACTATTTATTTAATTATTGAATTGTATTGAAATTTATTTAGAGTAAACATTATTTTATATAAATAATATATTTTATTTTTATCTTTTTATGCAGTACAATAAATTATAATATCCGCGCATAGTATGTGGTACATGCTAGTATATCATTAATACAAATCAATACATGTTTCAATTATCATTTAGAACTTATAGCATGACTGCATAATTTTTATCCAAATAGTTCAAACTCATTTTTCGTATATTATAATAAACAAAAGTTAAAAAAATTGAAACCAAAATTAGCAAACTGAAATCCATTTACACTTCCAAAAGATAAAATTGAGCATACGTATTGCAAATGAGAGAGAAAAATACGTTCTCATCTGATTTATATGTATCTTTTTTTACATATTTTTCCACCTGAAATAATTTTCAGTTGGTGCCCTTCGCTAGAACTCTATATCTTTTATATAAGTCACTAAAATGACCTTATCACAACAATTTTTTTTTATACATAAGAATATTATGAGTTTGGACCTAATTCAACACTGCAAATTAATTTATTGGGTTAGAAATTGAGAATTGTCCAAATCATTATAAACTTCACCATATTTTATTATTTAGCCGATGTTGTAGATAGTTAACGCGTCCCACTTATGCCCAAATTCGAATATAGCAAAAAAACAACTTAAATCATGAAATTAGTATAGATGAAAACTCAATAACAACGAAGGACCCAACTTGCTTTAATATTATGTAAAAATATTATAAATTTGAACTTAACTGAACCCAAAAAATTAGCTCACGAAGTGAGAAGTACACAAGTTATTATAAATCTCACCAAGCGCCACCATTATATAATAGAGTTAATTACACTTTGCTACTCGAATTATGCGTATTTTTATACTTTGCAACATAAAGTTTTAAGTATTACTGATTGACCTAAAGTTTGTGTCTTTTTACCGGCTGTCACCTAACTGTATTTTTTGACAAAAAATCTTACTCAGAGTGGCAACACGTGTTGCTATTCTGGCTAGCGTTCTTGGCCAAAATGCAATTAGGTGACAATCGATAAAAAAATACAAATTTTATGTGGTAATCGATAACGTTTAAAATTTAATATTATAAAATATAAAAACCCATATAGTTCAAATGACAAAATGTAATTAACTCTATATAATATGGCAATTTGTTAAAAATATCAAGTACAATCAATAAAATATTAAGTATATATTTTGAATTGTAAATGTCACGCGATAAAAAGAAATTATACTATTACAAATTATTATTTTTATATATAATCAATTTGAGATACTCTATAAATATTAATCGAAAATTAAATTCGAATCCCTATTACTCCAATGACAAATCCCGAAGAAATATTCGATCATATGATAGCGAGAAAAAGTGCATAGCTTAAGTAGGAAATATTACAAAACATGAAAAAAGTAACCATCTTTCGAAATCAAGAAATAACTATGACAGGTCTTTTTGGCTTTCTACATAATACTAAAATATAAAACATGCATAGTTTGTGAAATGTATTTTTGCCATAAACAAGGCAACAATGAATCATTTAACAACTAATAAAGGACATGTAACAAGAAGCAGCAAAGTTGCCAGCGAAGTTTGGTACGGGGGTGGGGGAGGGTGGGCCATGGGGGTACCCGAAACCAACTCATTGTCCAAATTTGCGGCAGATGAGAATTAGGGTTTTTTTTTCAAATTTGACTCAAAAAGGTGTAGTGTTTTAAAATTTAACACCAAAAAAAAATTCTTTAAAAAACTAACCTAACTCGCCAAGAAACATGGCGAGTTTATTAAAATAATAATAAAATTTGAAATATTTTATTATATTTTGTCAGTAAAAAAAAAATTTTTAAATATTAAAAGTCGCCGTGAGCTACGGCGAATTTCACAAAAAAAAAAAAAAAAAATTAAAAATCCGAAAATCGCCAAGGAATATGGCGAGTTTCTGCGACAATAATAATATTAAATTTAACGTGTATATCTTTCTGACGAGAAGCGTACGAATTTAAAAAAAAAAATTTAAAATAAACTCGCCGTGTCTCACGGCGAGTTTCGGAAAAAAATTGAAAAATCAAATTTAATGTGATCGAATTTCTGATGCGTGAATTTAAAAAAAAAATTAAATAAAACTCGCCGTACGTCACGGCGAGTTTTAAAAAAAATGAAAAAATCAATTTTAATTTGTAAAAGTTTCTGACGAATATCGTACTTGAATTTAAAAAAAAATTTAAAAATTAAACTCGCCGTGAAGTACGGCGAGTTTTAGCCAGAAAAAATAAAAAAAGTACGAAACTGTCGGCAAAATCGCCAAAATGGTTGGCGAGATTTTTTTTGAACTCTGCTATAAATAGCCATGGTGCAGACCATTTTTTATCATTCATATCCAAGTCTTCCCCTATTTTAATTTTTATCTCGATCTGTTTTAGTTATTTTGCTCAGTTTTCCTGTCCTGAAGCTTTTATATCCACTATATTTGCATATATTTTCTGTATTTTTGAGTTGATATATTTTTCATCTATTTTTTTCATAAATTAGATGGAAGATATAGGTATTGCTATACATTATGGGGGCCAAATAAATCATTCAAAATTACTCTATTTCGTATGATCGTCCCCCGATTGGATTAACTTGGATCAGTCGATTTTCGACATCTGTCGATGTTGTTGACGTAGTCTACAACACAATAGGTTTAGATAGAAATTGTTTTAATATCAGAATATTTGGTGCATGTTTTGTCTGTAGGGATCCTCCTATGGAAAATATTTTCCCGATCAATGATGATTCGTCATTATCTTTTTTTACCAATCCACGATTGAAACTTGAAGTGTTGCAACTGTTTGTTGAAACAGAAGCATCCATTCAAACTGCTGCAATCGAAATGGAACGACAACAACCAAGTGGGAGTTATATGCCCGTTGTCACAGAAGGCCTCCGGGATTTCAATTTGAATGAGTTTCCAACAGATGATTCCAGGTCTGTGGATCCATCATTTAATGTGTATGAGTTCCAGAACGACAGAGCAAATTACACTGGAATATCGGTGTACCCCGACGAAGGTCCGTCAAACCAATGTGGGCCATCTGAGGCTGCTCCTGAACCAGAAAATGAATCTGCTCCAGACCATTATGCAGATAGCTTCCACGATGAGGAGTTGTCGGATTCTGACTCGGGCAATGATGAAGACATAAATGACAAGGAGAACGCTGAGATTGAAGCAGTAGATGAGTTAGCCAATGAAACGTTGGAGAACGAGTCGTCTCCACCACCTCCAACTATTCCTATAGAGGCGACACAAGTGGAGCCAACAATGCCTTTTGGAGCAAATGCGCCGCATTTTCATCAAATTTTGCCATTTTATTTGAACACAGCACCAGAGATTCTTGCAGATTCGATGGACTTGCCTACTTGTCCAGGCAGATACTACGATCCAGCAAAAGGGAAGCTTGCATTGGGCATGGTGTTCAAAAATAAAGGTCATGTAATGGCGATTGTGAAGGAATATCACATCCAGTGGGCTAGGAGAGAGTTCACCGTTTGTCGTAGCACTCCACAGTTTTGGATAGTGTCTTGTAAGCGTGGAGCTGAAAGTGGATGTCTTTTTTGGATGCGCGCATTACTGAAAAAAAATAAAGCATATTGGAGGATCAGTGTTTACCATGGCGACCACACATGCTTCGTACCAGGTAGGTCTACCGATCATGCAAATCTCGATACAAATTTTATTTCCGGTTTGTTGGTAAGACTTGTCAGAACAAACTTTGATTATCCTATTAAAAGTGTGGCCGACTTGGTGGAAGATAAATATAAGTACACTATATCTTATGCGAAGTCATATCATGGTCTACGACGTGCACGTCAAATTGTATATGGCACGTGGGACAGCTCAGTTTCTAAACTTCCAAGGTATATGGCAGCACTGCAAAAATGGAACCCAGGTATTGTGGAAATTTAAAAACGTTGTTCTAACCCTTTTTAATATATTATTTTTTAGATACAAAATTAAAATATTTGTGTGCTCATTTTCAGGTACAATTGTGGAATGGGTTCACCATCCTCATGGTTCAGGAGTCGAGGGAAAACAGATGATACACTATGTCTTCTGGGCTTTCAAGCCTTGTGTAGATGGATTTACACATTGCCGACCACTGATTAGTGTGGACGGCACTCATCTATACACGAAGTACAAACACAAGCTCCTAGTTGCTACTGCAATGGATGCAAACCAACAGATTCTCCCACTAGCGTACGCGTTAGTAGATGATGAGAACCTAGCATCTTGGAGTTGGTTCCTAGATCTCCTGAGTAGATATTTCGTGCGAGGGGAGCGCTCAGTTTGTCTCTTGTCAGACAGACACCACGCCATCATCAGTGCCGCACAGCGTATTGGTGCTTTCAGTGAGCCACTGGGTTGCCACCGATTTTGCTTGAGGCACTTTTGCTTTAACCTTAATGCTAAATTTAAAAATGTGCAGTTGAAAGATTTAGCATTCAAAGCTGGAAATGCTCAAGAGATAAGAAAATTTGAGCGTGTTATGGAGCAAATAAAAATTATGAATGAGGCTGCGTTTAATTATCTGGATCGAATTGACAAAGAGAAGTGGACTGCAGCTTTCGATGGAGGACGCCGTTGCGGTATCATGACGACAAATATGTCGAAATACATCAATGGTGTGTTAAAAGGTGGTCGGCGTCTTCCAATTACACCGTTGGTGGAGCTTACATATGTTCGAACGGCTTCGTTTTTTATGAAAAGAGTAGCAAAGGGACATCGGTGGAGACAGGAGAGTAAAGCATGGGCAGAATACGCTTTCAATATATTCCAGACTGACGTACAGAAAGCGGGAGGTCACGTAGTCCACCGAATTGACTATGCAGATCAAGCAGCTGAGGTTTTGACACCATTACGCAATGGCCGTGGCAATACTAAACATGTAGTAAAGTTGAGAAGTAAAGAGTGTTCATGCGGAAAATGGCGTAAAGTAGGAATACCTTGCTCCCACGCTGTGCAAGTGGCAAGATCATTCGGCATAATCCCATCTGAGTATATGCGTTGGTATTACGAGATTAATCATTATTTGAGTACGTACACGGGTCAGTTCTTTCCGATTTGGGGTGAGGACTATTGGCCGAATGCTTCGTTCGAGTTAGTACATAATCCTCAGGTACGAGTAAGGAGAAGACAGGGGCGGGACACAACAACTCGCATACCTAAAGAGATGGATTGGCCACAAACGCGTGCACGACAACAATACGTACGTCACGTAGACCAACCTGGATCATCCCGACAGCCTGGACTCTAATTGTAATACTTTTTAGAATTGTATTTCGAACGAAGAATAAATGATGTACTAATTGATTGCATTTTATGTTTACGTTCTCCATTGCAATTAAGAAGATTACATAAAAGACTACATAAATTGCACATAAATCACTTGCATTTAAAATACTTCATAAAAAGTTCAACAACTAACAATCATTCCGAATTTAACAATTTTACATTTTTTATTTTAACCACAATAAATATGATAGACTATGCCCTCCCATGTCCGCCTGTGCCGCATCGTGGCGGATGCCTTTGTCTCGTTGGCCTTCCTTGATGTTGTTCACCATCAACCCGATCTTGAGGCGGCAACTCCATTCCAAAATTACTCCCACAAACATCCGGAAATGGAATTGGAGACACATTTGGCGGGTGTTGCACATCCATTTGTTGGTAAGTATATCCGTCCCATCCACCAACACCGAAAGACGATCCAATATCCGGGAGCTGAGGTGTGAATGGTGAGTCAAAATGGTGAATCAACGGTGATGGATGATGCTCATACTGTTCCCGAGAAGGACCTGCCTCGTCATACTGTGCCCGAGAAGGACCTGCCTCGTCATACCGTTCCCGAGAAGGACCTGCCTCGTCATGATGTGCTCGCGACGGCCGTCCACGTGCGGTGGATTGTCGTCTTCTGCGTTGGTTACGGACAGTGGCACGGACAGTCTCAACGTTGTACGAACAATCCAAAATCGAATTAACAATCGAAGACATGTCATCAGCATAATGTCTTGTGGCTTCTACAAATCTCATATGAGCATCGGCATTTCCATAATTAGTCTCGGCATCACAACTTAATGTAAGTTGATTAAGATGATCACCCTGCAATTTGACATCAATTGTAAATAATCTATGATTGTAATAATGATAGTAAAAATGATTAACAAGTTTAACTAATTACCACTGTTTGCCATGCCTCCACTTCGGTCGGACGATACCCAATTTCAAAATCATGTCTCAGTGGTGTAATCAATTGTCTCGTGCGACTTGCATACCACTGATCATAATTTGGGACCGTGGTCCGATTGAGATTAGTAAATAAAGGTCCTTCAATACTCTTTCCACGTAGATCGTACCACTCACTTATACTACCGGCATGATCAGCCGCCCAGGTGTTCCCTGATCTGCCCCTCCTGGTAGTACGATGATAAAGTCTATTGGGTATTGCAGGGTTCCTCGGAATGTCTTGTACCATTCCGAACTGCCTCATACAACGATTGACGTGGTGCCACTCAATTATATGATAATTCAGAAGTGGACAAACGACCCTCCAATAATCCACCCCGCACCAAGGCGGCATTGATTGCATCAAGTCGGACTCATAGTCATATGGCATCCACACAAACTGCAATACAATAATATTTGGAAAAAATTATCAACATTCCATATCATATCAACTAAGTGCCACAAAATGCCAACAAATTAACCAAATGGGGTACCTCATCACTCCTCATATTATCAAGCATATCCCTAAATATGCGAACGCTGTGACTCGCCGTATGTGTCCATGCATTACGAAGACTCCATCTGTAAACCATAGTCAAACAATAAAAAGATTATCAAGTCTACTATTTACACTACACATAAATTTAAAATATAATTAAAATAATTACTACCTTGCACCGTAAGGGGCCCGAGGTAGCACATAACCGTGGTTCAGTGGAATTGGCCCCAGCATATCAGGCGGTGTTAGCGGTGTCGTTGGCCTCACACACAACATTCGGATCCATGCCCAAATCTAACACAAGTATAAATAGTCACTATATGCATGTAAAATATATAACAAATTATGTATAACAAAACAGTATTATCATTCTACCTGCAATAAATGCAACGCACCGCCGATGTCTCCTACTCCTCCCTCGTCTCTTTTTCCAGCACTATTACATAACTCTCGATACAAATGCGCTAATACAGCACTTCCCCAACTATACTCCTCGACCTCGGTCACTTCAGACAAATGTCGAAGATATATCAACGAAACATAAGTGCTGCTAGTATCCGGACACAATATGCCGTCGATCAGTAGTAAAATAACACAACGTGCAATTTGATACAACTCAAATGGCACGGTCTCGTCGTCAACTACTGTACTGTTAACGTGATCCCTTAATGCAGTTAGCTTTAGCCGTGAACCTCTCAATTCGGTCGAGGAAGGCTCAAAGCCGAGAAGTCGATGACAGTACATACCCCACCCTCCCTCCGTATCTGGACATTCATCTGTTCCTATTATCGGATGTCCGTCAATTGATAATTCCCATATGACTGCTACATCTTCCAAAGTAACAGTAGCCTCGCCGACCCTCAAATGAAAGGTGTGGGTTTCCGGACGCCACCTCTCTATCAATGCGGTTATCAAATGTTGATCTACTTCAACATATCCACAACGATAAACACCATAGAAACCCATTCGATTTATTTGCTCCTTCACTTTGTCGTGAAGTTGCAATCCATCCCGCCCCAAAATTCCTTTGCCCCAATGTCTAGTTCTAACTATTTGGTCAGCATCGACACGACCATGAAACAATTGTTCAGAGATATGATTATTTTGTTCAGTTAAAACATCATTGTTCTCGGGGCCATAATAATACTTGAATCGGTCCAACTCCATTCTACAACAAAAACAAAATTTATAAAAAAGTAGTAAACAAATATTTTCTTAAACAATTCAAAAAAAATTGGCTCAATCATAAACTCGGCATATTTTTTGGAAAATTTCATCGCGTATAAAAATCAAAAATTTTAGAAAAAAAATTAAAGTGTACTAATATACATAATAAAAAAAACCAAAAATGAAAAAAAACCGAAAATTAAAAAAAAAAATTTAAAATCGAATTTTAAAAATTCCAAGGAAATTTTTTTTTTTAATTCGCCACAGTACATGGCGAATTTAATGATTTTTTTTTTTTTGTAAAAGAAATTTTTTCGGTTTTCCATAAAACCGAAAATTCAAAAAAAAAATTTTTTTTAAAAAATTCGCCACAGTACATGGCGAATTTATTGAAATTTTTTTCGGTTTTCCACAAAACCGAAAATTAAAAAAAAAAAAATTTTTGTAAATAAATTTTTTTCGATTTTCTGAAAATTAAATAAAAAAAAAGAATTTTTTTTTCAGAATATATATATATATATATATATATTTTTGGTTTACGAAAATTTCCAAAAAAAAAAAAAGTTTACTAATATACATACTTAATGAAAAAACCAAACAAAAATTTAAAAGATCCCAACACTGTTGGACACTAACAATTTTCCCAACAATATGATTCACCATTTTCAACAACATACTCATCGTATAATGTATGCAATATACAACAAAAAAATTCTACCTCAAACATACAACATGCAACATACAACATACAACATAATGTATAAAAAATAACAATATACAACAAAACAAATCTACCTCAAACATTATCATAACAATATACAACAAAAAAATAACAATATACATTACAACCAAGTGTCTCACATAAATTTATTAAGAACATTTTCACAAACATATGTAACAAACATATATAACAAATATATATATTAAATATACAACATATATTAAAAACAAACATTTTTACAAACAATAATTTTTTCAAAATTACAAGATTTACTAACAACATATATATTAAAAATACAATACAATATTCTCACATAAAATTTTTACAGAATATTAAAATTTTTTCATAAAAACAAATATTTACTTAAAATCATAATATTTAATTACAATATATATATATATATATATTAATATTAACTATCAAGAAATAATATAACATATTTACATACCTACACAAATTCTTCAACTTCTTGGCTACGTAAATATCGTACGAAAAACAACAAATTTGGCTTCGAATGAATGTTTTTTTGTGTGGGATTGAAATATTTCACGGAACACATTTTCTGAGTTTGAAACTCATACATATAGATGGACAAAATTCAAAATTTCAGCTCCGATTACTGTTCATTTCTCCGCCATTGCACGCCGATTTGACGGGCCGTCAGCAGCAGGCTTAGGCCTGTGATTTTGACCGAAAATTCGCCATGTGATACGGCGAATTTTCGGATTTTTTATTTTTTTTTTAATTTCGCCGTAGCTCACGGCGATTCTTTTTAATTTTTTTTAATACGGTGAATAGTATTCTCGTCAGAACACTATTCATAAAATTTAATATTATTATTAAATGATTGGTCGCCATATAATATGGCGAGTTTTAATATTTAAATATTTTTTTTTCTGACAAAGTATAATAAATTATTTCAAATTTTATTATTATTTTAACGAAATCGCCATGAAACATGGCGAGTTAGGTTAGATTTTTAAAGCATTTTTTTTACATGTTAGATTTTTAAAACCTACACCTTTTTAAGTTAAATTTGAAAAAAAAACCGAGAATTAGAGCCCCGAAAGACCGCTGGCTTTATTATTGAGATTTGAATGTACGGTGAATGTGGGTTGTCAATGTGATCGACTCGACTCGACTTTCACAGCGCCAGAGCCGCAATACAGTTCATACCGATTTATGTGGTGTGTTAGAATTTTATTTTAATTTAGATTTCTATTAATTAAATATTTTATTTTTATAAAATAAAATAGACTAAATTAATATAATTAATGAGACTTAACTTATAATATTTAATTTGATTGATTCACTATTATTAAAAGGTTTAAAAAGCTTGATTTTAACAGACGTGGTCTGACAGTTGATGTGAGTCCACCTTAAAAGCCTGTGATATGGAGGGTTCTAGAATTATATTATATATTTGACTAGATTCGCTCTTCATTCCATATTCTGATAATCGCTTGTCTCATTGAAAGTTGTCAATATTAGTGAGAGATGGAGAGGAATAACTAGTCAAAGATGTTTGTCTAAACATTCGTGTTGATCGGCTATCAATCATTGATGCAAGATACATTAATTAATTTATAAATAGCTATGAGAAGAAAATCTTCTTTTTTTTTTGGAAATAAATAAATTATATGTAATTGTTATAGAAAAAAAGTTTGGCAGTGAGCAATTATGGGTGTGTACATATTTATTTTATTATAAATGAAGACAATTGGTTGAACAAGATGACACGTTAAATTTTTTAAATAATATTTATGATTTGAATCTTAGAGTTGTAAATGAACTAATTGGATCGAGAGGTTTGTCTCCATAACATGCTTCTTCAGTACCTGATTCAAATTAGTCGACTAATAGATTAGAGTCAGATAGCTAAGACCAAAAAAGAAAAATAGATAAAGTCATAAATTTTAATTTTTAGGGATGACTTGATCTTGTTGACGAAGTGTAGAGAATAATTTATTTATTTTAAATGGGTCAATATATTCAAATTTAATATACGCCACATATTTACTTCATTATATTCCTTTATAAATTATAAAATCTAATCTATTAAGCCAATTTCAACTCTTACGAGATACTTTTTAATTATATATATATATATATAAAACTATATATAAACTATTTATATATATAGTTCAGATTGAATTTGATCGCATTGATACTAATCACATCGCAAATGAATTATACTTGTAAGGCCATTGATGCATATAATTACAAGGACAGCGACCAACAACATTGCAAATATGATAGCACTTGATGCGTGATTAATTGGGCATATTTTTTCAAAAAAAAATTTTAAGAGTAAGTTTCAGTTAATAACTCATGTATTATAAATTAAATTATTGCATCATAATTTAAAGTAAAAATTAAACAATACCATCGTAATCAATAAAAAAAAAACCATTAAATAGAACTATAGAACGAATAAAGTACCACTGACATAAAAATAAGATCCACCAGGTTCAATAAACAAAAATTCAAAATCTCATAGTTTTAGGATTTCAATTTCGTCAATTAAACTAAATTTCGCCAACATTGGGTGTACTCCAAGAGGGGTTATTATTATTATTATTATTATTATTATTATTTTTAAATTCCATATTACTTGAAAGCCTACTTTCTAGAACTTTTTCCATTGTTTTAAAGAAAGATGTTCTTCTTGAATGGATATGCACCAAGAGTGCCAACTAATGGGATTTAATCTAATTTGTTGATTTGTGTTTGGGCTCCAAACAAGAGAAAAGATCAATTAGGGATTTGTTAAATCATTGTGACAGTTTGATGGAAAGATTAATGAATTTGTAATTCAATCTCCACTAAAATTAGACTGATTTTTTTCTTTTTCTCTCCATATTAATTCAATCTCTCCACTAAAATCATTGTGACATTGAAATTAGACTGATTCTATTTCTAGGTGTAAGATAAATATTTTAATTTAAATAATACAATATGAACTTACAAAAGAATATATATTTTTTAAAATATTCATTTAATTTAGAACATTAAATTCAAGAGCTTATCCACTTAAAACAAGGAGAGGTTGCTTCCCAAGAATCTGTGTGTGTGTGTGTGTGTGTGTGTGTGTGTGTGTCACAAATTTATGAAATTTATGTTTGCTACACTAAAAATAAAATGTTTGAAACTGAAGATATTCGTATTTCCTACACTAAACCTGTCAAATAACTTCACCATTGTAAATATGAAATTAACCTAGTACCAGATCTAAACTACTCTTAACACGATCAAATTTGAAACACTAATATATGATACACAAAATAAAGGGTTTGTCAAGGTAGTTTTAAAAAAAATAAATTTGCTCTTCAGGTCATGTTTTTTCATTGTAGAGTTTTTTTTTTAAAAAATAAATAATTTTATATTTAGATACAATAATTAAAAATATTTTCATTTGAAACTATTTTAGATAGTTTTTTTTTCTAAAAAAATATCACTTTTGAATTTTTTTTTAAGAAAAAATTATTGTTCTTACTACATTCAATCACACAAAAATTAATTACGTAACGAGTTTGTTATATAATATTTTTATTAAAATATTTTTTTGTGAAAAAATTCCTTTTTTTTTTTATAAAAGGAAGTCCATTCGAATGGATACAAAATTATCTAATGCGACCTTTTCCCAAAAATTTATTAAATTTGATATTTTTTCCTAAAACAGATATGGTAACTAAAAATACAAAAAGAGAAATGAAAGTCAAAAAAAAAAAAAAAAAAAATCTGAGGAGAGAGGGAGGTGGGACCCAAGTAGGCGTTGGTGAAGACTAGCGTCCAATCCTAGTCCACTGGATGACTGGAATATAAACCTCTTAACAGCTGTCCCCCAGTTTTCACTTAGTCCATTAATTATTAATTATTTATTTCAAACAAAAAATCAAAATAAAAAAACCTAGACTCTATCCAGCTGGCCAGCTCCTAAAACATTCCACAGATTCGGAGAACCAATTACAAGACAGATTGGGAAAACGACAAATCCCCGTACAAACTAATCCGCCTTAGTTAAAACTTAAAACGGTGATTGACAGATATGTATGTATAGGACATAGCATCTGCGTGCACCCCAGCTCACTCCGCACGCATGCCCATGTACCCCCCCACCCCCTGGCTCCTATACATACATATATACACATTTCTCCATTACTTTATTTGAACATCCCCTTCTTCTGTTCTTCGTCATTTTCTTGATATTACTCTGCTCAAGAGTTTTTCTTTCTCTTTGCACGAGATGGATCCTTGTCCTTTCGTGCGGGCTGTTATCGGGAACTTGGCCTTGAGATTCCCCGAGAAATCCCATGTGTCGTCCCTTTCGTTCTACTGTAAATTCAAGCTCAAGGGATATCCGACGCAAGTCTCCGATGTGTCGCCGCTCGCGGCGGAGAGCGACACCGTGGAGAGCAGAATCCACGGCTGTTTCGCGCTTAGCAAGGCGGAGTTGGAGAGGCTGGCGGAGAAATCGAGCAAGTTTTCTTGCTTGAAGATCGAGATTCACCGCCGTAGTAGTATTGGGGACAACAGTTGCGGGCTCGTTAAGGGCGGGAAGCTTCTGGGTTGCTTTGTGGTGCAGTTGGATTTCAAGAGTATTCTGGAGAATTATGGGGGGAACAGCAGGGGGAGCGTGGTTCAAAACGGGTGGGTCCTGATTGGCGGGTCGGATGTGAAATTGCATTTGAACGTGCGGGTCGAGCACGATCCGAGATTTGTTTTTCGGTTCGACGGGGAGCCCGAGTGCAGCCCGCAGGTTTTCCAGGTCAATGGGAATGTGAAGCAGTCGGTTTTCACTTGCAAGTTCGGTTTCAGAAATTCTGGGGAGAGGAATTTGAGGTCCAGGTGAATATTTTAGACTCTTTTGCTTGGATTTATTTAAGTAATTTGATTTAATTCGGTAATCAAGGTGTTAATTATTTGATTTGCTTTGATATTTTGTTGAATTAGAGTCCCATGGTGATTTCTGATAGATAATTAGGAATAATCTTGATTCTAAAGCTATATTAGTAGAGCCCAACTGTATAGAACAGGGTAGCCTTGATCTGACAAGTGGCTTTGAGGTTATTAATTTAATCATTGATTGCCAAGGAAATCTTCTTGATAAGGAAAAGAATTTATGCATGTTTTTGTTGATTACTGGAAAAGAACAAAATGTTGTTCGTGATTAGTAAACTACAGAAAGATTGGATTTAACAGTTTTTGACATGGTCCTCGTTTCGAGCTGGAATTAGAAAAATATGCAAATGAATTTGAACGGTTTTGTTTGTATAAAAATTGATTAGAGGTGGACAAGTTAGGCGTCTAGCACCAAGTTCTTGAATTTGCTTGCCTAACTCATTCAAGTTATCATCGATCTTATCTAAAGGTTTCTAGAATTGTATTAGCCGGCTTTGAAAATGACATTCTAAAATTTGGACTCCTGCTAAATCAATGTTTTGAGTTGATCCAAAATAGTAGTCCAAAGTTCCTTATGATTCTTGCAGTTGTTTCTGTTGTGAATGGTCTCTGATATTGCAATTGTTTATTGAACAGATCTTGTTTATCAGAACCAAGCACCTCAACACGCTGCTTTAGTTCAGGTACACCTGATAACGAACACCCCTTGAACGAGCGAAAAGGATGGTCGATCACCATCCACGATCTATCCGGATCCCCCGTGGCTGCTGCATCAATGGTCACGCCGTTTGTGCCGTCACCAGGCACCAATAGAGTCAGCCGATCCAACCCGGGTGCGTGGCTCATTCTCAGGCCCGGCCACAGCACGTGGAAGCCCTGGGGCCGCCTCGAGGCCTGGAGGGACGGCGACCAACTCGGCTTCCGGTTTGACCTCATTCCCGATGGCAGCATTGACTCGATCCCACTCGCCAATTCCAACATCAGCATGAAAACGGGTGGCAAATTCACCATAGACATCACCACCGGACCGACTCCTATAACTAGCCCAAACAGCAGCTTCGACCTGAGTTCAGGGTCAGGGTCAGCGTCGGACCTTGGCTCGACGTCAGGATCCGGTTCTTGGGCACACCTCTTGTATAGAGGATTCGTGATGTCGTCCACGGTGGCCGGCAGCGGCAAGTGCAGCAAACCGGAGGTGGAAGTTGGTGTGCAGCACGTGAGCTGCACCGAGGATGCTGCAGCTTTCGTGGCGTTGGCAGCTGCCATGGATCTCAGCATGGATGCTTGCAGGTCTTTTTCCCAGAAGCTAAGGAAAGAACTGAGACAGCCGAATCTCGAATAGCCCGATGTCGGGCCGTAACGGAACTTGGGTTTTTGAATTTTTGTTCTTTCTTTGTTTCCTCGAGTGTACAGTAATCGACAGCTATTTGTTTGCTTTCTTTCCTTTTTTTTTTAATGCTTTAAATGTATTTATTTAAGTCATGTGTACATTCTCTACAGTTATCAATTGAAATCTTGAATTGTTGATTAATTTTCCTATTATGGTTAGCTAAGTATGAAAGTAAAATATTGTGTTATGGGCTGGCATACACAAAGACAGCAAGTGGTATTAGATCTGTCAGTCAATTAGTGTCCCTTTGAAAGTACTAATATTAATATTATTATTATTATTATTATTTTGATTGGTTAAGTACGTTACATTCAAATTTGAAATAATTATGAAACAGGGTTGCTTTGTTGGAATCTTGTTGGCAATAGTGGTTAGTATTGATTTCTATAATATGACTTTTAGGGGGTCGGCGGCTGGGCCAAAAGCCTAGTCAAATTGCTTTTGCTTCTTTCATGCCCTATTCCATTTTTCAACCCCTTAAAACTTTATTTTGTTGGGTATTATTTTGTTGACCTACCATATTTCACATATTTGCTAATGTGGCTAAGGGGTGTTTGTACGTTTTATGACTCATGAGATACTATCAACCCTATCATATTTTTAGTTGTTCAATTAACTTTAATCATGTCACAATTTCATTCTTTAATATTTTTTGATATCATTATATTCAAATTTAATAAACAAAAATGATGTTTTAGTCGTATGCAAGTGGGTAATATGAATTTTTCTCTATGTTTTTTGGAGAGGTGAAAAGTTGTGGAAAAAATTTAAAAAGGTGAAACTAGTAAATTTAAGATCATTAAAAACATAATTTTAAAATAGAAAATTGAAGTTGCAGTATTGGAGAAGAAAGTAGTTGAGAAAAAAAAATTCCAACAAAAAGAGGGGAAAACAGAAGTGTTAAGAGGTTGGTAAAAATTGGATGGCAAGTGCAAAAATTTCATTTCAAAAATAGAAAAAAAAAAGAAGCTACTTTTGCGAACACTCAAAAAGTGTTAAAAACAACCACCAGGGCTCAGAGCAGAGTGGTGGTGGTTTGAAAACAGTATCAATGAGGTCCTGAGTTCGAACCCTCTTGTCCTCTATTCCTTTTCCTTTGAGTGAGTGTGTGTGTGGGGGGAGAGTGTTTTCCGATTGACATCTATAGAGTGGCCCGAGATAATCGTATCAAAAAAAAAATTCAGAAAAAAAAATATGTTGAAAACAAAGTCAAAAATTGAACATGCTTAAAATAATCTCTTCCAAGTTCCTAGCACCTCCTAAGCTTCAAATCAGCTAGACTCGGTCTAAAAAATAATTAAAAAGAAAATACATGTATTTCTTATCTGCATAATTTACTAATAAGTAGGCTTACTAATATTTGAAAAAACGGTGATACAGATGCTTAAGAAGTCTTCATCAAATATGTTTCATATCAATGATTTAAGTTGTAAATTATACTCATCTTATATTTTGATAACCTATGAAGAAAATATTTTAGCTTTTTCTATATATATATATATATATATATTACCATTGAGCTACTCCTACTATAGTTGCAAATAGATAAAGCTTAAATGTTGGATGAAGATATGAACTATTCTATATTTCTATTTGAGAATAAAATACTAGAAAAGAGAAAATAAGAATTGGATCTGAATTTAAAACTGTAAATCATAATGATATTCTAATTTCAATCACCCTAAAGCCAACTCACAAGGGCAGTTAGCATAACAATCCAGTCAAATCAAATCAAAATAATATTCTAAACCCAATCACACAAAAATCTCACTCACAAGGGCTGATTGACAACACCAACTAATCAATCATGGTAAAACAAATTATTACGATTCAACATCATATACATGCTCGTCAAAAATAGTATATTTGCCTACGACACCTTAGTCCGATGATCATACATCCCACCTTTAAAAGTTTGAAAAATTAATCATTAATATTCGAATCCTGACCTTTAAAAGTTTGAAAAATTAATCATTAATATTCGAATCCTGACGGTGTGCAAGCATGGGGTGATGTGAAAGTGTAATTGTGTATTATCGAAAAAAAAATAAAAAATGCATATTCCATTTTCAATAGACAGTTTAACCCAAACCGAAACCACATCCTCTGCACAAAGACAAAAATCCAAAACCACTCCACATTCATGAAAATATGAATGCATACTGGCAATTTTGCATGTTTGCCAACTGTTCTTACAAACCACCACAGATGACAAAAAATGGAATGCAGAAAATTATTGCATATTGAAAAACAGGTAACATGACAAAATAATGCTGCCAACACATTTGTGAACTCACTTTCATCATTGTCTTAATCGCCCTTGTGACTTCAAAATCTTCCAAGAAATGTCAAAAATTAGAGCCAATTACTGATCGGAAAAAGAAATTGCTCCAAGATTGTGCATCTAGGCGACCCAGCACAGAGGATCACCCAGTGCAATGTGAAATAAATCGATGACATTTATAGAGGGGAAAAAAAAAGAAGAAGAAATAAATCAATGTCAACCACAAGACAAACACACTCTATAGCTTAATTTTCTGCATGATATATACAATCCCATTATGTAAAAGATGTTCGAAGAAACAAAAGAACGAGTGTATGTGGAAACGGGACTCTAATATAAAAGAAAACTAGACAATTGATTGTACATAGCATAAGAGAAAATAGTTAGCCCTCAACTTGCCTTAATTTTACCTGCAAAGTTGGAAGGGAAAGCTCCACAAACTAAATATTTCACGCGCACAAAAAAGACTATGAGAGCCTGATATTTGAAAACAGAACAAGGGTGACACTTCAATTCAAGGAAATTGACGATAGTGCTACTGCATATCTTCATTCTGCAGCAACATCTTCACTATTAGTTCCTTCAGTTTGTATCTCAGGAAGGGTATCAAGATCCATGCGAACATCTTTTTCCTCCAAAGAATTGGATGTATCAGATATATCAATAGTTTCATGTAGAACTTCTTCAGGATTTTCTGTCATGGTAGATTCCAAGGTTTCATCTGTTCCATCACTCATATCTGATTTTTCTTCATCATTCTTTCCCGGTAAAGATTCAGTGCTATTCCCTACTTCCACAGAATTATCAGATTCGGCTATGGTATTATTAGTAGGTGCATCTGAGAACTCCTCAGAGTGTGCCTCAGCAACTTTATTTTCAGTTGAGTCTGTTGAATCAGGGCTAAAATTATCGGTAGTAGAATTGTTGGCCTCACTCCCCATTACGTTTTCTGAGGGCGAGTCATGATTCTGAATTGTAAGCTCAGTTGAGCTGTTGCTCGGCAAATGATCATTGAGCCCTTCTGTTACTGTGTTATTTGAAGATGAAATGTCCTCAGAGTTGTCCAACACATCTACCTTGGTTTCACTGGCTGTGACATTTGACCGGTGGTCATCTCCAGCCAATTCACCACCTTCCACCACTAAATCTTTCCTGTCCTCACCTTTATTAGTTTCTTCGGCATTATTCTCTTTGTTTTGCTCTTCTGAAGTGTTTCTAGGGTGTTGTTCAGTCGAGTTCTCCATGTGTTCATTCTCATTTTCAGTACTTGATATTTGAGTATCATGACTCACAGCGCTAGAAGCATCATCAGCCTTGTAATGTTCCTCACGTGCTTCATGGGTAATCCTATCATCTCCATCATGATCACTCTCCTCTGTAGAAATCTCCTTGTCCGTTTGATCATTACCATCATCAGAATCTGTTTCTTGAGTCTCATTCTCATCACCAATTTCCCTCTCCTTCTCA
>CM047875.1:7781924-7798525 GCA_026212405.1 Petrea volubilis
AGAGCAGCTCAACATTGTTTTCTTCCTATTAAATTTCAAAATTGAACTGGCCCTCTCCATTGAAGGAAAACTAGGCAGCAATGTGGAAACTATTGACTAATTTTCCTTAAAGTAGGCAATTTTTTTGGGGTTTCCTATTCCTATTCCTATTCCTTTCCTAGTTAGGATTTATGTTACTTGTATGGACACTTCTATATATTGTTGTAAAAACACATTAATAGAGATTCTCTTTGAAATCTTCCTGGTATCACAAGCAAGGTTCCTTTAGGGAAGAAAAAATCGGGCCTCACAATGAAACTCTCGAATAGGGACTGACCTTTGATCGCTAGGTTCCGATGAGTTGTTACTCTCACGGTCGACATAGGAAGGGCCACTAGTGCTAGATCGACCGATCTGGAGATCTTGATGCCGAGAGGAGCTATGCGCAAGCTTTATGGCCTAGAAGGTTTTCCGATGTTGTCCCACGTCGCGTGACGGAGCTTCTACTGGAGTTTTGTCGTCTGATTTTTGTTACGGAGTCGCTCCACTCTGTAGAACGCTCTTATGTGTCCGTGGGACTCATCAAAGGTACCATCCAGTTGGGTTCGAACTTGATTCGGTCCAAGTTTTGTTGTCTGGTGGGTTTTTCTTGTTTTCTTGATTTTTGGGTGTTTAGTTTCTAAGGCTTATTTACAGTGATACTTGGTTTCATCACTGTATTACATGGCTAACGATAAAAAACCGCAACCGCTCTTAGTGACGAGATCTCTTCGCAATCAGGCCTCTAAAACTTGATGAAATTAATTATCTTGCGTCGTCGAGGTCTTGCCTTTTGTTCATCAAGGTTAGAGGATATTCCAGGGTTATGTTACCCAGGACAAGAAAAAGCCTAATATGACTGATACCACCTATTATCAACGGGATTTTAAAAATTCCTTTGTCATGTCATGGCTAACCAATTCTACGCAACCATAGGTTGCCGGATATATTTATTGCTTGACACTGTTGAAAAGATGACTTATCGTACAGTATTTCTCTTAGTTAAGCAGCTTATGGCTGGAGCTTGATTACTATCCAGATTTCCAAGCCGATTGTACTAGGTATGGAGTTAAGTTTCACTAGTTGATAGAAAAGGAGCGAGTTTATGATTTTTTTTGGTAGGTTTGAACATATAATGAGACCAAATAAGAGTTCAGGTGCTTTGTAAAGAACCTTTACCATCTTTACTACAAAATACTCCCACGTTCAATAAGAAGAAAGGAGTACTATGCTTTACATAGCACCAATTGAAAAAGCAGGATTGATAGCCAATGCCTAACTAAATCCGATAATGCGACCAAAGATGAGGTGATATGTGAGAATTGTTGCAAATTGCGACACACTAAGGAGAATTATCGGAAGTTGATTGGCTGACCAACCAAGTCGTGGAGGAAGGAAATGGAACTTTAATAAGGACTCATTTGGTGAAACCACTATTGCAGGTACACTGTCCGGTGAAGAAATTCAAAATCTAAGAAGACTTTCGTATCAACTTGAGTCCCCTTCGATTGTCGGGACCTCCAATTTTGTGAAATCAGGTATCACATTTCTTGCTAGTCTTGACAATTTTTCCCGAGTTATAGCCTCTGTAGCAGACATATATTACAGGCTCTTCAAAAAAGAATTCAATATGGTATGAGAGCTAGGCTGAACAAGAGGTCGTAATTTCAAAACTTCAAATCTCATTGCCACCCGTTTAATGAGAGAGAAGTGGTAATACACAGTTCAGTGACTCTTGGTGATAACGTTTTCAGGGAGAGTTCCATTGAGGGGGAGAGTTCTAGTTAGGACGAGATTATTGGGCTTTTGGATAACCCTGATTTAAGAAGATATTCGAGAAAAGACAGAACATAAGAAACCATCATGTATTCTATCCCTTGTCAAGAATCTTTCTTTCGTGGTGAGTTACCCTTAACCTTTATTTTCAATGATTCAGATAATCCTATTGTTAAAAGGAAGGTGTTAGGTCATGTACCAAACACCTTATATCTAAATTTATATCTTAGGACTCCTTGTCTCCCTTCTATAGAGCATTTGTCTCGCCTATTTCTTCTGTGTCTATTCAACCTTCTGTGTGTATTCAATAGGGCTGGAGAGAAGCTCTTCGGAGTCCTGAGTGGAAATGAGCAATAATTGAAGAGATAAAGGCTCAAGCTAAAAATGAGACTTGGGAACTTGAAATTCCTACATTAGGAGAAATTGGTTGGATGCAAGTGGGTGTTTACCGTAGAACATAAGGCAAATGGTTTGATTGAAAGGTACAAAGCAAGATTGGTGGCTAAGGGATTTACTCAAAACATGCTCTGGTTGCCAAGATGAACACAATTGGAATCCTGCTATCCTATGCAACCAACCTTGTTAGGGATTTGCTAGAACTTGATGTAAAAAAGTGTTCTTACAGGGGGATTTAGAAGCGGAGGTGTTTATGGAGATTCCTCCAAGTTTTGATGATGTAAAAACCAAGAAAAGGTGTTGATTAAAGAAGGCCTTATAAGGGTTGAAGTCACATAGGGCATGGTTTGATAGATTCAAAAAAACCATGATCTCGTTTGGATACCAATAGAATAAATGGTACCAATAGAGTCGCAGTGATCAAACCTTGTTTATCAAACATTGTAAAGGTAAGATCACATTACTCGTGTGTTGATGATATTGTGTTGACCGGAGACATCATCGAAGAGATAACTCGATCAAAGAGATTTCTTGCTCATGAGTTTGAGATCAATAATATTTTTTGGGAATCGAACTCGCTAAGTCAAAAAAGGGGATTTTCATTTTTGAAAGGAAGTATATTCTTGATCTTTTAGTAGAAACTTGTATGTTAGGTTGCAAGCTTGCAGAATAACCTATTGAAAGCAGTCACAAATTGGAAGTAGGAATTGGCACATCAATTGACATAGGAAGGTAACAATGATTAGTTGGAAGGCTGATTTATCTCTCACACATAAGGCTGGACATAGCATATGTAGTTAGCTTGGTGAGGCAATTTTTTCGTCTTTTAAGGTATCTATAATTTGCCCTAGGAAAAGGTCTTCCCCATATATAGAAGCTTTTACAGATGTAGATTGGCTTGGATGTCCAGACTATTGGAGGTCAACCGCGGGTTACTGCACACTTGTTGGAGGGAATTTGGTTGCTCGATCAAGCGTCTCAAAGAGTTTGTTACTTTGGCTAAGAAAATTGTTGGAGGAGCTAAAGTTGATGTGAAAGAGTACTCTGTGCTTATCCTGCGATAATAAAGCTGCCATTAGTATTGCTCATAATCCAATGCAGCATGATCCAACGAAGCACATGGATCTTGATCGATATTTTATCAAGGAGAAACTGACAGAAGGTTCCTTGAAGATCTTTCATGTGGTATCTGATAAACAACTGGTTGATGTGTTTAGCAATGCGGCCTTCCGTACCTTGGTTTGCAAGTTGGGCATGTAACATCTATGCACCAACTTGACGGGGGAGTGTTGATTGATTTTGTGTAAATTAGGAAACTTTTTTAGGGTTACCTATTCTTTTCCTAGTTGGAATTTCTTTTATTCCTTGCTTAGTTAAGATATATGTTACTTGTATAAATGCTTCTCTGTATTGTTGTAAAAACACATCAATATAGATTTTCTCTCTAAAATCTTTAGAAACATCACCGTGAAGACTAACATTAGTCAGTGACTGATCTCCAATATGGAGGAAGTTGTATTTCATGGATGGTCACCTTAGGTTTGACTATTGATTCACTATAGTCAATGTCCGATCTCCAATATGGAGGAGAATGCGGTTAATGGGTGGCCAACTTAGTATTTATGTTGCATGTTGATTCACTTATGCATTAATTAGAAGGGTTTTTGGATGTGAGTGTAGCACACAATTCGAAAACAGCAATCTTGGTACTTAAGTGCCACATAAATGGTAACCAATAAATGCCGCCTTCTTTAATTAAGTTATGCCAAGTTAGCAGTTCTAATGTAACTGGCTCTTCATGGATGGCAACTTGACTTTCTTAAAAAAGCAATTTGCTTGTTCCCTAAGAAATTTAAGCACTTCTTAATTACTTGAGGGTACATATTCCTTAAGGGAATGAACTGCTTCTTAGTGACATCTTATTAAATATCTTCACTTTTTTATCTTAATCTTCCAAAACTCATAAATGATCCTGGCATGATCTATATAGCTCACTTGTGATGTGGCCTGAAATCATGTACTAATTTGCACATTATTGTATTATATGAATGGCGATTTAATTTTTCCTGTATTAGTCCCTTGGTAATCATGGTGATAAGGCCCCCCTTGGTGACCTTACCTTGGCTGTATTCATTATTTTGGATTGTGTTAATTGCTTGGATTGTATTGTGCATGAGACAATAAAATTGTTCTCTCTCAGAATTTTTTTCCAGAAAACATTAATGTCACAACTTCTCATTTTTCGAAGAAGGATGATCTAAATAGGATCTTATCCATAAATATCCCTGTTGAAATGGTGTTCATAAGATTTAGTTTGTATTGGGATGGTTATGGATTCTTGAATTAGTACGTACCTTGATACATATCCAAGTTTATATAGACATCACATTGACTATCAAGGTCATCTTGATACTTCTTGTATGTATTACCTTTTACTAGGTTCTTGAGAGCTACGAGCGTGCGTACAGCAATATGGTTCGCATTCAGCAGCTATCAGAGTTAGAGGAGGTATGTTCTCCTACTCAAATCAAGAATTTGCTACCTTGTGCTGAATTCGTACAAGCTGTAGAAAAGTTATGATTGTAATGAGACATTTGTGATGCCCTTGTAAAATAGGTCATTGATTACTGTACCCTTCCTGTTGGAAATGCTGTTGCTGAGGGACGAAGGATTCTGATCCGCAACATGTGGAACGAACGCATAATGGGTGCAAAACGAAATGTTGAGGTAAAACTGTTGATCAGCTATCTTTTTCTTCTCATTTGGTTCTCTATGCATCTTTCAATTTTGAGAAAAGAGAGAAATTTACTTTAGGAAATTAATGGTTGGTAGTTCGAGTTTTTTCCCCAGCCACTTTTTGGGTAGCACAAAAGCAGTTGTATGTTTCACCAACTTTTCTGTTCTCTTCACATCTTGTTGGTGAAAGCATCGCTTTGGAAGTGATTAGAAAGTGATTGTAAATTAAATATCACCAATTCTCTGGTCTTTAGATTAATAGCTTGAAGTTATTTTATTTTAATTATTTGAGTTGAGTATTACTATAGAAATGCTTTGATGGTTCTGTAGGATTTAAATGGAACTGCACACACCCAATACTTCCTGCATCTTGTGCATGAACACAAAGTCCTGCAATCATTCATGGGCTGACACCTTATAGAGTGTTCGTATGTTTGCAAGTCTGTTATTTGTGCATCTAAAATCTTACCAGAAAAAAGTTTACTTTTTATGGGAAAAGATTAATCTTCGACTTCCTGATACGTTGGGAGTTTCCTGTATTTGAATTCATGTGCTTGTGCACAATTTTGTCTTTGGACAGTTTGACCTCCTATGGGACTTACTTCTCAAGGATGAAGATTGTTTCTTAAACGTTGTAGCTGAGAAATGAAGGACACCTTTTTACCTCTATTTAGAGGAGGGTTTGCTAATAATTTTTATATCATGGGGTGAACTCTTTCACCTGTCATTGCTGCCAAGTCCTCTCGCTTGCACTTACGTTCGTCTCCCCTTGGGCTCTAATACTATTATTTTAATTTGGCTTCAGTGTGACACTAGCTGTTGAATTCACAGGTTTGGCAAGCACTTTTGGCTGTCAGGTCACTTGTTCTGCCACCTACGGAAGATGCAGAGACATGGATAAAGTTTGCATCTCTTTGCCGTAAAAGTGGCAGGATTAGCCAAGCTAGGTCAACTTTAACTAAACTCTTACAGGTTTGTGATACATATCTATGTATAGCATGTACTTTGCTGTCACTTGACATCTCTATATCATCAATTTACTCTTCTTTATGGCGTGCATAGTTTGATCCTGAAACAACTTCTGAAAATGTGCGATATCACGGGGATCCTCAAGTAATTCTAGCTTACTTGAAATATCAATGGTCACTTGGGGAGGATCATAGGCGCAAGGAAGCCTTTGCCAGACTGAAGGTATGCTATAAATTATCTTCATATCCAGGTTTTCAATGCATTACTCGTTATATTTATATAGCTAATATTTCGTACACTCTACCTGCAATCTCTATGTTCTAGGATTTGGCCATGGACCTCTCAAGAACGCCTGTCCTCCAACAAACCACACAGTCGAGCTTATCGGGTTGCTCAAATATGCCTCTTGTTGCCCGTATTTATCTTCAATTAGGAACTTGGCAGTGGGCACTTTCCCCTGGTTTGGATGATGATTCTATACAAGGCATTCACAAAACTCTCTCTCCCCATCTCTCTCTCTCTCTCTCTCTCTCTTGTGCGCGTTTGTGTGTTTGTGCACATAAATCTTTTTGTTTCTGTTCAAACTCTAACTAATTCTTTGAGAAGCTGCTCGTAGCTCCAAACCTAATTTTAACTGGTTGTTTGTGGGTCCAGAAATCCTCAATGCATTCCGCAATGCGACTCACTGTGCATCAAAGTGGGCAAAAGCTTGGCACAAATGGGCACTTTTTAATACTGCAGTTATGTCTCATTACACTTTGAGAGGTTTTCCTAGTATTGCTGCACAGTTTGTGGTTGCTGCAGTGACTGGATATTTTCATTCCATAGCTTGTGCAGCACATGATAAAGGAGTGGATGATAGTTTGCAGGTAACACAATTATGGGGATAAGTTTTGTTCATGCTAAAAGCTGTAGGCTGCTTTTGCTAAAGTTTCTGCATCTTTTCGAGTATTCTTGCTAAAAACAGATTTTCAATAGAGCATGATTTCAGTTCCCTTTTTGCTCTATCAGAGCAATTGTATCTGCTAGGCATATCAGAACAGCTATATCTGCTTGGCATTATTTGAGTTGTTTTCTACATCATTTTTTCCTGCTGGCTTGGTCACAATTTTTCTTCTAGTTATTGCTTCTATATGTTCTGCATCTTGTTTTAATATTATATACATATATATATATATGTATGTATTCATCAATCAGCTTTGAAGTCTCCTTTTTGAGATGTTTTCGTAACGATCTTTGCTGTGTGATTTGTGTAGTAATTTTCTGTTATTGCATATCATCGTAACTTATTCATGGTTGTGATCCTGGAATTCAGGATATTCTTCGCCTCCTCACTTTGTGGTTCAACCATGGAGCTACATCAGAAGTTCAGATGGCATTGCAGAAAGGGATTTTCTCTTGTAAATATAAACACATGGTTGGTGGTTTTACCTCAGATAATTGCTAGGATACATTCCAATAACCATGCAGTCAGAGAACTGATACAATCACTGTTGGTACGAATCGGCCAGAGTCATCCGCAGGTTTGTCTTGAAATATGATTTACATAGTCTTGTTGTGTGCCACACAACCTTGCTAGTTGATAAATCTTCAATGTTGTTTTTGGATTTTTATTTTACCTGTTTGCTTGTATAGATCCTGTTTTTAAGTGTTCCTTGACTACTTTTTCTCTTTCTGGCTCATATATCTATTTGTTTCACTAATTCTCTTCAGATTTCTTAGCATTTTGTTCATGCAGCATAAATTATTGTACTTGGAGGCACTTTCTGTTTTATCTTTTGTAAGACAATGCAACTTCTTATGACTGATTTGTGTATGATTGGTATCAGTAATTTAAGTGTTGGGACTTCATCTTTTCCTGAACTGCTAAAGGTTTCATTAAAACTTAAAAGACGTCATTGGTTCAAAAGGGTCACTTGTCCTCCTGGTGGAATTGGTGCTTTAGACAAGAAGTGAAATCAATACCATTTGAGTTGAGGTACGCCAGAGAGAATTCTCCATCAATCTTGAACGTGTGTCTTCAAGTTCCTGGATATCATTCTGGAATCAAAATGAAACACAGTTCAGCCTAATACAAACGTTTTGAGAATAAAGATTTTGAGGACTTTGTATTGTCATGATGTGCTGTGACGGCACTGCCTTACATGCTCCCATTTTTTGGTGTGATAGTGCTACTTGCAATTGGGAACATTTGGGTGGAAGATCCTTTGATGGAATCAGATTCTTAAGAATCGTGAGTCAACTAATCTAAATAGTGACAGTACAGGAGAAATAGGAATCGGCTATGAAATTTAATAAGTACATAACAAAAGGAACTATGTAACATTTTCTAACTGTGCACTACTATGCTGCAGACAATAATTTGCAGATTCCCATCAATATTTCACCAGGAAGGAGAAGATTGAGTTGCCTAGTTTCCAATATTCTCTTGGGAATGTTTGTAATTGTTGTCAACTAGAAGCCAAATCTTAATCTTCTTATTTTAATCTCGTTTTACATTGTAAAAGTGTTTCTCAAAGGAGATGCCTTCTACAAACAAGCACTTGCCAAGGGAATTTTGCCTTTCAATGTAAACACATCAATAGGAAAGTCGGCATTGATGTTTCCCCGAAGCAACATTGTCCAAACTGTTGGAGGGAAATAGGAAACGGCAGAGCTCGCCTATGTTTGCTTGTCCTTTTTCACTTATATTTTTGACCACTGGAAATGTTTCTTGTTATCATAAGTTCAGAGGGGAGCTTCTTAATATTATAGTTTAAGGAGTGCTTTTCTTTCAGTTGACACTATTAGAGGAACTTTTAAGATGACGCTCTCTGTCATGCAATTTGAAGTCTACCTGTATGTAGCTGCATCCACTAGACCTTTGCCATAAAAGTACTGTTTTGTTGTTCTTTGAGTGACCTACTAAATATGTATGCTAGATTATAACTGATCTTTTTATCCCTGTATGCATGACTAACAAGATGTACTATGCAGGCTCTTATGTACCCTCTTCTTGTTGCATGTAAATCTATTAGCAACTTACGGAAACAGGCAGCTCAAGAAGTGGTTGATAAAGTTCGACAGCATAGTGGTGTTCTAGTGGATGAGGTGAAAATATAATCCTGAATGTTAACTTGTTTTGTTGTTTTCCTCATTCATGTGACCTTTATGCTTGAATTGCAAAGGCCCAACTTGTATCGACGGAGTTGATCCGAGTTGCCATACTTTGGCATGAAATGTGGCATGAGGCATTGGAAGAAGCCAGCCGCTTGTATTTTGGTGAGCATAATACTGAGGGAATGTTGAACGTCTTAGAGCCGTTGCACGAAATGCTCGAGGAAGGGGCAATGAGGAACAATACCACCATAAAAGAGAGAGCCTTTATTCAGGTAGTCCATAAACTAGTAACATACCAGTTAAAGTTCGTGAGATTTGTGTTGAATGAACTGTTCGCTTTGCTCTTATGATGTTCACTCTTTTAACAGCATTCATTCACAGTAGTTCACAAAAATGATTCTCTATCGAGACTAATCAAAAGGAAATTGATCTCCAGTCCATTAAATCTATCATTTACCTGTTGATTCTGATTCGCCATTATGAATTTGACATTATTTTGTCTTTCAGGCTTACCGTCATGAACTTCTGGAGGCCTATGAATGTTGCATGAAATATAGAAGAACTGGAAAAGATGCAGAATTAACTCAGGTATATAATTCTAGAAAATTTCTGATCATGTTTCCTGTTCATCTTGATCTATGTTGCCAGGTCACTCCCTCTTGTATATCTTGAGTTCTTTGGTCCTTGTGTTGACTCCCACCAGTTTATATTTACAAAAAATTTTAGTCCCTGTGGAAGATTGCAATGCAATCTTATTGCATAAATCAAGTATTTAAGTCCTCAAAAAACCTTTCTGTACATGTAAGAACCTGTAACATTTTTATTTGGTGATGCAATGGATACCCACCTGTCCTATAATAAATGCTCGGAAGTATCAGACATTAGAGAGTCACGTGTATCGGGTATTGGACGACGATCTCCACTACACGCCTGCATTACCATGAATGTATACTTTCTGAACCAGATAAGTGAGGACACGAAATCCCCTGGCTTCTCCCAAACCTAGGATGTGCTTGGTTGATCTTAATATTGTCTACTCCATGAGTATTTTCTAAGCAATATATTAATGAGAGAAAATAAAATCCGTATGGAATAAAAGAGGGATTGCAAGAAAGAGGTCATAATCTCAAAAAGCATATGAATTAGTTACTTTAAAATTGCTTGCCGATCTACCTGAAAGTCCTCCAAAGGCAGACCCCTAAATGGACCTCATTCCTTGCACCAAAGACAGGCAAGGTGTGTAGTGAAATGCAACTAATCAGTCAAGTAATAGTTCCTAAGATACATTCATTCCTTTCTATTCTGATACATTCAAATTGGAAAGCAGTTGATATTCACATTGTCGTACTTCCCTGTCGCTCATATGTAAATCCTTGTAAATCCAATTTCTTTCTAGTTGGTTATCAATCACCGTAGATTGCACTAGAGTAGTAGGGGTAAGTTATTCAATATTGGTTGGACTTTGCTTCTGATTTTTATCAAGCAAAAGGGATTTTTTTTAGTGGATACACAGCTTTTGAAGGGCTCTTCTGGATTTGTGTTTCTCAAGTGCTTGTTGGGCCATCATTATATTTTATTTTTATGATGTGGTGCACTGTGTAAAACTTGCATTTAGTTGAGATTTTTTGCATGTTAACATTTGAACAATTGCTAATGAATTCATAAATCAGGCTTGGGATCTTTATTACCATGTTTTTAGGCGGATAGATAAGCAGCTCCAAACTCTCACCACACTGGACTTACAGGCAAGTAAATGGTTACTTATTTTGTGATCAGTGATTTCTATTTGGTAGAAACTAAGTCTTCTCTTTGTTTTGTGAGACCAGTCTGTGTCTCCAGAACTGTTGGAGTGCCGTGATCTGAAACTGGCTGTTCCTGGAACCTATAAAGCTGGTACAATTTGAGTTTGATTTGGCAATATATAGGATATATTTGAATGTTTTATAGTTTCTGACAATGTTACCATTTCTTTCCCAGATGCACCGGTGGTGACAATTGCATCATTTTCACCCCAGCTTGTTGTCATCACATCCAAACAACGACCTCGTAAGTTGACAATTCATGGAAGTGATGGGGAAGATTATGCTTTCTTGCTGAAGGGACATGAAGATCTACGCCAAGATGAGCGTGTCATGCAGGTCTTATAACGTTTCTGCCCTATTTGTTTTACATAAACGGTGCTATTGATCAGATTATTATATTACTCTTCCCACAAGCAGTTCTTTGTCTCTCCATTTCTTATCAACTGATAGTCTGAAGTCTACTCTTACCAGCTGTTTGGTTTAGTAAATACCCTGCTGGCAAATTCTAGAAAAACTTCTGAGAAAGATCTCTCTATTCAAAGATATGAAGTCATTCCACTATCTCCAAACAGTGGCCTCATAGGATGGGTCCCGAATTGTGATACGTTGCACCACCTCATTCGGGAGTATAGGGATGTGAGAAAGGTTTGGTTCGATCCTTTTCCCCTCCCCTCCACATGTTTCTTATATCTGGGGACTTAGAGACTGGTGCATTTGCTGATGATTACATTGCCAATTTCTGGTTTTGTAGATCACGCTAAATCAAGAGCATAAGTTGATGCTTAGTTTTGCTCCAGATTATGATCATTTGCCTCTTATAGCAAAGGTTGAGGTGTTTGAGTATGCGCTGCAAAATACAGAAGGAAATGACCTTGCAAGGGTAGGGATTATGCAGAAATTAAGTGCTCCTCCTTCCTATCTGATACTTATATTTGCTTTATGGAAATATTAGGTCCTCTGGTTAAAGAGTCGCACTTCAGAGGTCTGGTTGGACAGGAGGACCAACTATACAAGAAGCTTGGCTGTCATGAGTATGGTAATGAATTTTTGCTTTAATATGGTACATGCTTACTATAGTTTATTAACTTATTGTTTGCCATTACCAATGACTTTAAACTTCTATAATCTCATTTTAGAATATATGGTGTTATGTTTGACAAGTATTGATGGATATATATAAAAGTCTTTCCTATTCTTTTACTTGGCATTATGAGTGTGTACGCCTGTGGTATTTGCATCTGTTTGATATTTTGTGGACCATTTATCACTTGCGGACTCGTGGATGGATGGGATTTACAAAGTTGGAATCCCGTTGTGCTAGATGTAGTGTGTATGATCTTGATGTTTTAAGTGAATCGCTTGGTCTTTATTTTCGTTTGGCGCACTCAACAATCCCAGAATCCCTGGAAGTAGTAGTGGGTTTTGGGAAGTTGGAATCAGGACAATTGATTGTCGTTTGATCTCTAAGATGCATGTATCTGCCTGATATGGGTGTATACTGGGACCTTTATACCTTAAATGCGATTTAAATATTCTTATGTGGATTCTCGAACCTAGGATTGTGGTGTGAGTGAGTTTTCTGGCATTTTTTATTGTAAAGAATATATGTGTTACAAGTAGGCTTCATTAGTGGAAGTTAGTGGCATAATTCAAGGCTTGTTTAGTGGCATAATTATAGGCTTTATTAGTGGGAGTTAGTGGCTTGTTTAGTGGAAGTCAAAAAGGTTTATTGTCCTTAGTTGACCTATTGTATTAGTATATATATGTGTAATGTTTGTATGAATAATACCAAGAAACCATAAATGTATTTTCTGTTTACATGGTATCAGAGCTACTGTTCCTGTTCCTGTTAGCTACTGTAGCAGTCCGGTTCCTGTCCTGCTACTGTTAGTACTGTAGCTACTGTTATTGTAGCAGCTACGGTTCCTATTCCTGTTAGCTACTGTAGCAGTCCGGTTCCTGTTCTTGCTACTGTTAGTACTGTAGCTACTGTTATTGTAGCAGCTACTGTTCCAGTTCCTGTTAGCAGCTACTGTTCCAGTTCCTGTACTGTAGCTACTGTTGTTGTTGCTGCCCCTGTTACTGGACTGTAGCTACCGTTGCTGCTGCTGCCCTGTTACTGTGCTGTAGCACTGTTTCTACTGTTACTGTTACTATAGCTACTGTTGCTGCTGTTACTGTTACTGTTGGACTGTAGCTACTGTTGCTGCTGCTGCCTGTACTGTTACTGTACTGTAGCTACGATTGCGTACTGTAGCTACTGTTGCTGCTGCTGCCGTGTTACTGTTACTGCTGCCGTGGGAGTGCGTGCGTGGCCGGAAAATTTTTCGGCCAGTTTCGTTGGCATCGTCTCTCAATTTCCAGCCGTCTCAAGTGTGTTTTCGGTTGTTTTGGCGTGATTTTCTGGCGTCTCGTACTGTAGCTACTATTGGGTTACTGTAGCTACTATTACTGTAGCAGTTACACAGTGTTGCTGCTGCCCATTTCCTGTTGTCCCTTTTAGCACAATGGAAGAGAAAACCATACTTGTCTCTGCTGATGAGTTTGCCAAGTTCTCTCGTTACCAAGAGTCATTGAAGGCGTCATCTACTCCTATCACTGCTATTGCCGAAACAGGTAAACTCAATACGTGTCTTATTTCCTCCTCGTCAAAATGGGTCATTGACTCTGGTGCAACAGACCATATGACAGGTAATCCTAGTCTTTTTTCTACTTTTGAGTCACGTTCATCATCTTCGAGCGTCACTTTAGCAGATGGGTCAAAATCTCATGTCCTTGGATCAGGCACTATTCACCCTACCCCTTCAATTTCCCTATCATCTGTTTTGAGTGTACCAAACTTCTCTTTCAATCTAATCTCTGTAAGTAAATTGACTCGTGCCTTAAACTGTTGTATCTCATTCTTTCCTGACCATTTTGTACTTCAGGATCTTATGACAAAGCAGACTATTGGTAGAGGATTTGAATCTGGAGGTCTTTACATTCTGGAAACTCAAGTACCTAAAGCCATTGCTTGTTCCAGTGTTTTAACTCCATTTGAGGCACATTGTCGATTAGGTCATCCGTCTCTACCACTATTGAAGAAGTTGTGTCCTCAATTCCATAGTACACGTTCATTAGACTGTGAGTCGTGTCAGTTTGCGAAACATCATCGCACTTCATTAAGTCCTAGGATCAATAAACGAGCTAGTTCTCCTTTTGAGTTGGTTCATTCTGATATTTGGGGTCCATGTCCTATTGTGTCCAAACCTGGGTTTAGATATTTCGTTACTTTTGTGGATGACTTTTCTCGAGTTACTTGGGTATACTTTATGAAGAATCGTTCTGAAGTGTTCTCTCACTTTTCTGCCTTTTGTGCTGAAATACGAACCCAATTTAATATTTCAGTGCAAACTTTGAGAAGTGATAATGCTCAAGAGTATTTTTCAAAAACCTTTCAAACTTATATGATTCAGAATGGAATTCTTCATCAATCTTCATGTGTTGATACTCCATCCCAAAATGGAGTAGCTGAAAGAAAGAATAGGCATCTTCTTGAGACAGCTCGAGCTCTCTTATTTCAAATGAAAGTTCCTAAACAATTTTGGGCGGATGCCGTTTCGACAGCTTGTTTTTTGATTAATCGCATGCCATCAACTGTTCTTAATGGCGAGATTCCATATACTGTCCTCTTTCCTACCAAGTCTTTGTTTCCCATAGAACCTAGAATATTCGGTAGCACATGTTTTGTTCGTGATGTCCGTCCCCATATCACAAAGTTGGATCCGAAGTCTTTAAAATGTGTGTTCTTGGGATACTCTCGTCTTCAAAAAGGATATAGGTGTTATTGTCCCAGTCTTAATCGATATATTGTGTCTACTGATGTCACTTTTTCAGAAAACACTCCGTTTTTTCCCGTGTTTACTACGTATAGGAGTCAGGGGGAGGAAGATGATTTGTTAGTCTATACTATAACAACAGTCTCTGAGCATCCACTAGTAGCTCCAACACCTGTGGCTCCTGTTTCTAGTAAACCACCTATCGTTCATGTGTATTCCAGAAGACAAGAGCCTCCGGATACACGTCCTATACCAGGTCCTTCGACGTCAGATCCTGATACAAATGATCTTGATCTGCCTATTGCTCTTCGAAAAGGTAAACGCCAGTGCACTTATCCCATTTCTTCCTTTGTCTCTTATGATCATTTGTCTTCTTCTTCCTGTTCATTCATTGCTTCTCTAGATTCTGTCTCTGTTCCTAAAACTGTTCGGGAAGCCTTATCTCATCCTGGTTGGCGCAATGCTATGATAGAAGAAATGAATGCCCTCGATGACAATGGTACTTGGGAGTTGGTTGATTTGCCTGATAGGAAGAAAGCTATTGGATGCAAATGGGTATTTGCAGTGAAAATGAATCCGGATGGATCAGTGGCTCGTCTTAAAGCACGATTGGTGGCTAAGGGATATGCTCAAACTTATGGCGTGGATTATTCTGATACTTTCTCACCAGTTGCTAAATTGACTTCTGTTCGATTATTTATTTCTATGGCAGCTACTTATAATTGGCCTCTTCACCAGTTGGATATCAAAAATGCTTTCTTACATGGTGATCTTCAGGAAGAAGTATATATGGAGCAACCGCCTGGGTTTGTTGCTCAGGGGGAGTATGGGAAAGTTTGTCGGCTTCGAAAGTCTTTGTATGGTTTAAAGCAAAGTCCTCGAGCTTGGTTTGGAAAATTTAGTGAAAGTGTTCAACGATTTGGGTTGAACAAGAGTAAGTGTGACCACTCTGTGTTCTATAAGCATTCTACAGCTGGCATCATTCTTCTTGTGGTGTATGTAGATGATATTGTCATTACTGGGAGTGATGATGAAGGAATTTCATCTCTAAAGTCCTTCTTACATACTCAGTTCCACACGAAGGATTTGGGAAAATTGACTTATTTCTTAGGAGTAGAAGTTACTAGGAGCAGGAAAGGTATTTACTTATCTCAAAGGAAATACGTATTAGATTTGTTGGCAGAGACGGGGAAGTTAGGTGCCAAGCCATGCAGTACGCCAATTACTCCTAATCTGCAGCTTGCAAAAGACGATGGCGAGTTGTTTGAAGATCCTGAGAAGTATAGGAGACTTGTTGGGAAGTTGAATTATCTTACCGTAACTCGTCCTGATATTGCTTATTCCGTTAGTATTGTTAGTCAGTTTATGACTGCACCTACAGTTAATCATTGGGCTGCCTTGGAACATATTTTGTGTTATTTAAAAGGTGCTCCTGGACGTGGTATATTGTATGGAAATCATGGACACACTAGCATTGAGTGTTTCTCAGATGCAGACTGGGCAGGTTCTAAGAGTGATAGAAGATCTACAACTGGTTATTGTGTATTTGTTGGAGGGAATTTAGTTTCTTGGAAAAGTAAGAAGCAGAATGTGGTATCCAGGTCAAGTGCAGAATCAGAGTATAGAGCTATGGCACAATCTGTGAGTGAAGTTATGTGGATATATCAACTCTTGAATGAAGTTGGTGTTAAGGTTTCGTTGCCAGCAAAGTTGTGGTGCGACAATCAAGCTGCTCTTTATATTGCCTCTAATCCAGTGTTTCACGAACGAACTAAACATATTGAAATAGATTGTCACTTCATTCGTGAGAAAATTCAAGAAAATTTGATCTCAACGGGATATATCAAGACTGGAGAGCAACTAGGAGATATATTCACAAAAGGTCTAATGGGGGTTCGAATTGATTATATACGTAACAAGTTGGGCATGATTAACATCTATGCTCCAACTTGAGGGGGAGTGTAAAGAATATATGTGTTACAAGTAG
>CM047875.1:7799025-7930067 GCA_026212405.1 Petrea volubilis
TGGGCAGAAGAGAAAAACGTCGTTTTATATGGCTTAGGGACCATGCCCTAATGCATCTTAATTATCACACTTTAATTATGGGCCCATCAAACATAATCAGAGTGTGATCGGGCTTCTACACATAAAAGGCCCATACTCAAAATATATAATATTTCTATAAGCCCACTGAATTTATTTCATAATAGATCACACAATTGGGCTTATTAATGAGATAGCGGACCATGTACAACAAAATTAAATATGTGAGACCACCAAATAGGAGAAAAAAATCCAACAATCTCCCACTTGGTCCACATATATTTTTTCGAAAAATTGTACATAGCTGAAACCTTAGTGCGCACAAACTTTATGCCATCTCAACCTCGAAATATCCCAAAACAATCTGGTCCATCAATTGTGTCAATATAGGATCAAAGCGGTTTTTGTCACATAAGTAGTAACTAAACCGAACAATGGTCACAATATCAGCAAAATTAATGACATAGATCAAGTATGGATGTGTAGCATGAAATTACATGTAACGTGATCTCAATCATGTCTATTTCCAACTGGTCCTACCTTATGACTCAAAGAGTCCCTTAACACTTTCCAATCTTTATGCAAAACCGCAGTGGAAAGTTAATATCCTTATTTCAGAATATTCAATTAACTATGAAACCTTAGTCTGTACAGAACATAATCATAAAAATGTGTACAAAGAGCATAAAATCAAATAGCAAACTCCCACTAACATAGCATACCATAAATCCTCATGATACCCATTAAGCTTCACGACCACGTAGCACTTTAAGTGGTGATTCCTTAGTGAGCTTTAAAATATTGAGTTTGTATTAATATGCTCTATTGACACCCGAATACTCTGAACTTATTTATTCACAACTAGAAAATTAATGTCTATATATCAGACTTTTTCAAAATCTAGTTGTTCTTCGAATATAGCTTGGAGACCTTATTATCAAAATGTCAACACTATTGATCATTTTCAATCTAGTGATAAATACACGCTATATTCCTTGATTGGATGTCTTATAGCAAATTATGCATTCGACTTTCATAGTTGAAAAGCTATTAGTGTCTTAACACTTTTTCGAAATAGCTCCTCCAACTATCGTGAATACATAACGTAATGTGGATCTCTTGCTATCCAAGCATCCAACAAACGACTGAATTGAAATACCACACAATCTTTAAGTGGTTTTATTTTCAATAAGCGAGCATATATTTATTATTCTTTGTAGATACTTCATAACCCATTATTTTAATAATCCAATTTTGGATTACTAAAATATTTGCCTAGCATCTCTACTAAGTATGCTAAATTATAATGCATACATACTCATGCATATATGAATTTGGAGTAAAAACTTTGTCACCCTTTGCTATAGGGGTGTCCCCTGGTGCACAATTTTGCTCACCAAAATAGCTAAGCACATTACCAATATGGACTTTTTGCATTTAAGTATATTTTTTATGCAATAGGCTTATATTGTTGCTTGCGAGTAGATTATTATCTACATACAACACCAAAAGGGTAAATTTGCTCCCACTAATCTTGAGATATATACACTAATTAAAGGTGTTTTCCTTGAATCAAAAAAGGGTCATCACCCAATCAGATTTTCGGTATCACGAATGGAATGCCTAGACGGATAGTTCATGGACTTCTTCAATTTACATTAGGTGCTTTGAGTCTTTGGACTCAAGGTTCTCCGGTTGCACCATGTATATTGTTTCTTCAACATCTCCATTAAGCAACATTATCTTTATGTCCATTTGATACAGCTCTAGATCATAATGAGCCACAAGTGCCACACCAATTTTTAATAGAGTCTTTTGTCTAAACTGACGAGAAAGCCTCTTTAAAAATCAATGCCTTCATTATGAGTAAATCCATTGGCATATTTTGTATCTTTTAATGCTACCATTTGAATTCTGTTTGATTTTGAAATTATATTCATAACCAATGAATTTCATCCCTTATGGTAACTGACAAGATTCCAAATACCATTGCCCCTCATGGATTTCATCTCCTCATTCATGGCCTTGATCCATGCATCAGAATTCAAACACAATTTGATTTAACTAAAAGATGTAGGACCATCTTGCAATCTCATATCAAATTTGTATTCATGGAGATAAATGATATAGTCATCTGAAATCATTTTTCTCCTTCATCTGGTGGATCTCCTTATTGGCACTTTAGATTTGAGGTTGTTGGGGTTCATCAGCTTCAATAGATGATGATTCCCTACTTGGTTAGTGGGCATTTCAAATATAGTTGTGTTTTACGTAATATCCTAACTTACAAGCTGAAGAGTACTAGGATAAACTATCCAATCCCTTTCAGCTGTGACCATAATGGGAATGCTAACACATTCCTCTTCAAACACAATCTTTCTATTTCGACATCTCCCACTATAACCAACAACTTCTATTTACGTGGCATTTCCCCTTTTGAAAAAGGACATATAGAATTTGAAGTCCCTCGATTTGAGTATCCAGTAAAGTAGTAACTATTGTTCTTTATGCCAGTTTATCTTTACTTAGGCCTCTGAGGCCTAACCTCAACCGGACATCCCCAAACATGCAAGTGTCTAATGCTAGAATTTTAACCCATTCACAACACGTATGGGGTCTTAGTTATTATTTTGTTTGGAACTGACTTTATTGTATTAACTGCAGACTTTAGTGTCCCATCTAAAAGTTACTTGCGAAAATTACGACTACTCAATAATCAGGTACAAATAACCACATATGAGTAATCATCAATAAAGTTGATATCGATTGTTATCCATTCCATGATACCATAGGGAATGGTCTATAAAAATTATATGCATCAACTCTAAAGATTCTTTACTTCATTTTGCACTTATTTTTCTTAAATAAGAAAAAATCAAGAATTCCCTTTGACATAAACATATTTATTCTCTATTCAGAGAAATTACCTAATTGATTCTATTATCACACAAATGAATTCTTATTATCCAATTTGGCTTTAGTACCAAAGTTACTTTTAAAAGGCGTCTTTTTATTTATGTTAAAGCTATCGGTATCTAATATTCACAATATAACAAACTAGAATACAAGTTTCATTAATGTTTAAATTTAGAGAAATACTGAAAATTCCATTTCCAAATGGACAAGGGGATCTAGATTTGTCCAAACCGGAAATAGAAATTAAATTCCATCTCATTGATGGCGTAATCAAAATTTTTCTCTAAATTCAAACACAAACTAGTATTCAGGAGAACATTATGGATACCAATAACCTTTAATAAAGTCTTGTTACCATTTTTTTCTATATAGATGTATCTTTCAACACCAATTGGCACTAGACACCTTAATTAATCATGAAATATGAAGTACTAAAGTCAAATTAATAAAACAAATAAAATTGAGAAGTCAATATTCTTCGCACACCCATTAACCTAATTGGGACAATATTTCTTTATGTGACCAACTTTCTTGCAAAAGTAACAAATAATTATTGAATTGTGTTTCTTTTGCACTTTATGTTGAAATATCACAAGTTCTGCAGTTTCTTTAACATAAGTCCTTCTTCATTTCTTAATGTCAATAGTTTATTGAGAAATTATTGCCAAATTAGTACTTCATCCATTTTCTTGATTAAAATTAGGTCCACAAGAATGTATTTGGACATTCAAACTTTAAGGACCTTTATATTTATTACAAGATTGGACTATCCTTTGATGTACTTCTTTATGTTTCCTTTTGCATTTACAATGCATTGAAATGAGCTTTCTAAGGATAATGCCCATTTCGACCCTTTCGCTGGAACGAATCGGTCTTCTATCTTTGCTTTTGGAAACTTTGGCATTTTCTTTCTCAAAATATGACCCCTTATGAATATCGGGAGTTCAAATGTTGCATGACTATTAGACTAATATGATTTGATTGATCCTACTTTTCGTATGCGGCTTTCTATCAATAGTACTAATACTAATGATTAGATTCGCAGGACTATCAAATCCTAATGTACATAGTCAAGTCTACGCAACTAAGCACATCATAAAGTGCATTTTTCTATTTCTTAAGGTTTGTGCTATTAAGCACATGGGATGTTATTCATAATGGCAAATATTAAGGACTCTATAAAGAAAATTAAATATGCTCAAAGTAAATCAACCATATAAAGCATGCACAAGTGTGAATAATAAATATATCAAACACACTACATGCAAGTGGGCCCATCTCAAGATACCTAGCACAACATTGTCATTTAGTCTTTTGACATAAATAACAACTTGTAAGTGGTACTTTTGTCCATAATTCATGAATATTGATAGTTTTCTAAGATACCCAACACGACATTATTATTTAGTCTTTGGACAAAATAACAACTCGTAATGGTATCACATAATTCATAAATATTTCATAATTGGAAAACGGCCTAGCAATATGCCTTTCTTTGGACCGACAAATTGCCAGCATGTTAACCAAGATAATTTTAATATTTATGACTATCCTTTGTCTTGCCAAAATAGTCTTCCTTTGAGCCGACTATCTCGCATAGAGAAAATAACACGAAATTCATATATTCATGAATAAATCATCTAGCCAAAATAATCTTCCTTTGGGCCGATTATTTCGCATAGATAAAGCTAATAGGACAACTTATATATTTATGAATATCATATCTGGCCAAAATAATCTTCCTTTGGGCCGATTATTTCGCATAGATAAAAGAGTATGAACAATGTATTCATAAATATTAACCATCTGGCCAAAATAACCTTCCTTTGGGCCGATTGTTTTGCATAGATGAAACATGTCTATATTTCAAAAGTGATAAATTTTACCTAATAGAGGTTGCTTTGGCAACATATTAGTTCAATCTATACAATTTCAAAATAGGCACAATAACTAAATCCCAAATGCACTACTCAAAAGGAAACTTTATACATAAAGCTAAATACACAAACTATATTGTAATAGCAATATGGTCAAGTAGTGCGCAAACTATATACAATAAATTTTGAACTCGAATTGTACGTGGCGTTGTTATACCAGGACACGAGTCATCAAAGATGACTCTTTTCGTCTGGCCGTCCGGGTTTCCAGCCGATATACAGTTCTAATTCAAGTTCTACAAGCATCGCTTGTGAGAAGCATTGCAAGATGACCCAAAGCATAAATGGCTATAATAATAAAATATAGTAACAATAAGCACAAAACTGACTACGTTTGGATACAAAATGTGCATGGCAGTGCTATTAGAACCAAAAGGCTGAAAGGGTGCAGTGGTAGACAATGCTTCTCCCCCACTGCACACGTGGGTTCGACTCACGTACATGGCACTCCCCTTTTATTTATTTATTAGCTTTATGTTTTTTTTTTTTTTTTTAAGAGACAGTAGCCACATAATAAATTTAAATTCAAACAAAGGTAGGTTCTCAAACACAGTGACAGCTCAACGGCTGCGTGCGCACGCCGCCAATCTCAAGATCCGGGTTCGAGACCCCCTGACCGCAGCTTTCATATTTTTCTTTTAGATCTGAGACACGTCAATACCAAGTCCAAATAAGAGTGCTGATATTGGTGTTCAGAAATAGAGGTACAGCCCAACGGCTGAGTGCGCACATTGCGAACCCCAAGGTCCCAGGTTCGAGACACGCTGGCCTCTGCGGTCTCTCTACCCTTTTTTTTTTTTTTTCAATTACAGTGCGGTTCAATCTTATACAAAAATATGAAACTCAAACCAATTAGGACGTTGGTCCAGCGGTTGAGGGCACGCACGAGTAACCTAATGGTCTCGATTTCGAGTCATGTGGTCGCCTTAACTGCCCCTCCCACGCACGAGTTGGAGTTGTAATCGTAGCATTGTTTTTCATTTGCCCACATATTCACTGCCAACACGCCCGTGAAAGTGCTACTACTACCTTTGGCTAGATTTTCCCCATAAGGTCCATATGAGTGTGTCAGATTGCAATCGCCAATCCTCTGATTAGCCCAATTTTGGGCATAGTTAGCTAGTGTCGTGTCCCATGTCACCCCAGCCACGCCCACCTGGCCACGTGGGGCGTTGTGGGCGTTTATGTAATCCTGAGCCGAGTTTTGGGCACTCAAGGGTATGATTAGGGATGACAATAGGGCTAGAAAAGAGAAAAGGACTATATGGGAGATTTTGTGACAAGCCATTGCAGATTTTTTTTTTCCCCCTTGTTTATTTATGAAATGGGATTTTGATTTTGAATGAGAATATGAGGATGAATTGTTGGGTATTTATAGGCAATTAGTATGAATATAGCATGTTATCCTATGCTGGAATTTAGCTTCACTTTGTATGCTAATGGCATGTGATTACAACAATTTTAAGCAACCACAATGTTACTAAACCGTTCCCCCTTTGTATAAATTTGGAGCGCCTGGCCTTGTAAGATAAACTTTTTTAATGAACTTTACTAAAGAAGAGGTTAAGTGTTGCTTAAATGTAGGTTTTTCTTTAGCAAGTTAATTGCATGTCTCCGCTCAAATCTCTAACCATAGTAGGTAACATACACTTGCTTTCTTCGATTATACATAAGAAATTACACATGCGTTAATTGAAATTTTGTAATTTCTTACTACTGAGTTTGAGTCCGTATAAATTTAATACCGAATTGAAAATTTTAAAATGAACGGAAAGAAGAAAAAAAAAGAAAGGCAAATTTACAACGTTTAATTGAAAACTAGTATTATGAAGATTTTGGACATTTGCATCGACGTATTTAAAAGTAATATATAGTTTGCTATAATATGAAGGTTTACTAACAATCATATATATGTTGGGATTTTCTTTATTTTAGCGGTCTTACGTTTTAATTATATTGTACATAGTGTGATATTTCATTAAAAGAGTCCAATTATGTGATCCATTAGGAAATTAAGTTTAATGGGCTCGTAGAAATATCACACTAAGTATGGAGTTTTTTATATGTGTAGAAGCCAGAGAAAACAGAAAAGTGATGCATTTTTCTTGGCTTTGAAGATCACTAACACCAGGCTTCATTAACCTTTGCATCTCGAATGGATTAAGGTTAGTGATTTCTGTTCAAATATTATTTGATTATTTACTAGTGGTCGTATGCATGATCTGTAGAAAAACTTTTCACAAGATATGGATTCAAACCGAATAATCCATAATATAAAACAAAATACGATTCATATGAATCGATTAATCACAGGATCTTTAGTAAACAACCAAATAATGTTTTTAATCTACATAACTAACCTCAATCCATGATAGATGCGGAAGAGAACTGGATCTAGGGTTAGTGGTCTTCTAAGCCAAGAAAGACGGCGTGAGTTTTCTGTATTCTCTCTCTTAGATGTGATAGAAAGAAAACGTCATTGTTTTCTGGCTTAGGGACCATACCCTAATATACCTAATACGTCACACTTTAATTATGGGCCCATCAAACATAATTAAAGTGTGACTGGGCTTCTACACATAAAAGACTCATACTTAATATAATATTTCTATAAGCCCATTAAATTTATTTCTTAAATGGATCACATAATTGGGCTCCTTTTAATGAGATAGCAACGTACAATAAATTAATATGTGAGACCAACAAATTTAGAGAAAAAACCCAACATAATCGATTCATAGAAATTGTATTTCATATTTTGTATTATGGATTATTATGTTTGAATTCATATTTATTAAGGTTTCCAACAATATATATAGCATGATTCATACTAAAAATGCACTTATTACAGTTTAGGAATATCGTATGTTGATGTTCGACCAATCAATCCTTCATCTTTTTATCACTTCCATTCAATTTTAGTAAATTATACATTTGGTGTGGTAAAAATTATTTTCATATCTAACCAATTGAATTTAATTATTACATTTGCTTACCATCAAAATTTTGAAGAAAAAGTAATAAAGTGATGAGTTTGGAGGTAAGATTAATGTTGCATCAATTAATATTTTATAAATTTTACCTAGTTTGTATGTGCAAGAAAATATTCTTATATAGACTGAGTTAAGAACATCAACCAGTTTGAATTTTCTAACGATTTAGAGTACTAATTACTAATTACTGACCAGTACATCTATTTTTGGTCATCTACTTATGAGATACCGTCCGTTGATGTAAATTATTAACCTTTATACAATTGTGGTCAAACGTTTGAATATTTTTGTGAAGAGAAAATTTCTTCAAAAACTTATACTTGAATTTCATAAAAAGAATGACATTAATTATTAAATTTAAAACCTAAAAGATTTGATAAAACACTTACTGCTACAATCCATGAACAAGTTTGAATTAAAAACAAATAAATAAATAAGTAAAATGCTTTTTATCTAACTATGCAAATTTAGAAATAACCATTAACGCGGGTTTGTGAATTTTGTACACGCCTATCAAAAATTATTAAATTGAGATACTATAATATTTTTGGAAAAAAATTGATAAGTCTTCACATAGTAGAAACTTTGGAAGTTTTAAGAGTTCCAAGTGTAGCTGCACTATCTGTAGCCAAATTAAATTAAAAGTATAATAGCATTATCGAATACATAGCATGCATCCAATCATTCAATATAACGTACAGGTACAATATGAAATACACCTCATGATAGTGGCCATTTTTATTTTATATATATATATATATATATATACACACACACACATAATTTTTGCTTATTTAAACATAGGTTTTGATACATTGATTTTATTTATTAATATTTCTACTAAATTCATATTATATGAAGTCCGTTGTGATAAAAAGCTGAATTACACATGCCACTTATTCAAATACCCATCATCGAAGATAACCATAGATTCGAGGTTTTCAATAAGGACGTTGACCAACATAATTGCCGGGGGGATCATAGTTGCAAGAAATGAACCACCAGCCATTGTTACACCTGACCCTAGCACACCCCAAACGCACCGAGTTACGCCACACCACCTGAGTGTAGTGGCGACACTCTCCTCCAACACATGAGTTGGAAGCGTAATCATAATTGCGCTTTTCACTCACCCACAAGTTGACAGCTGCTCGGCCGGTGAAATCACCACTGCCCTTGGCGAGGTTTTCACCGTAAGGGCGATTAGTTGAATGCACCAAGTTGCAGTCACCAATCCTTTGATTCGCATAATTTCGGGCAAAAGTTGCCACCTTTTCGTCCCATACCATGGGCCCAACCCCCACCTGATGGCGGGCAGCGTTATGGGCGTCAAGGTAGTCTTGTGGGGAGTTTTGGCCATAACATGAATATTGTATTGTGGTTAAGGCAAGGAAGAAAATTGGAATGCCTAGTGAAAATTTCTTGTGGTTTCCCATTTTGATTTGGGCCACTTGATAAAAAATGGTGTGCTAAGAGTAAGGTATTTATAGCAGGGGAAGCATGGAATTTTTAGGTCTAGTCGAGAAAATAGATCGCCAAACGTGAAATTTAATGACTTTCATGAAAAATGACAATTTCATTAGGTAGAATAATGTTGTTTGAACATGTAAATGTTTATATCGTTTCTCTCGTACGAAGCCTATACGATTAAATTAGGTTAAATGAACTTGAATTTCTTTTATATATCTCAAATTGTACTTGGTTTGGACTTTGGAGGGAGTTATGTTCGAGCAATACAAATCTAATTAGCACGATTCACTCAATGTTATATAATGTCAATAATGTCTTAAAGCTTAAGAAATGAACATTATTTTTTTCGTATAACCAATTGCATTAGCGTTATAATTTAACGTAATTGCTTTAAAATCGAAGAGACAGGATTAGCCACTTCGTCTTGAGGGGGTTCAATTGACCCCCTCACTTTACTCAAAACTCCATTGTTATGTATGTAGAAATACAAAAAATTATGGCAAAAATAGCTTATATGACCCCATTAAAAAATATATATAATTTTACATAGAAATGGGTCACAAAATAAAAAAAATGTGGACAAATTTAAAATTTAAAACCTAAAAATTAATATAGATTTTTTTGGTGTTAAACTCTATCGATTTACTAAATTATTAACACTCCTAATATACTTTAAAATAATAATAAATACCAATTTTTAAAAAAAAATCTCTTTATTGGAAATATTGTTGGAAACACTTTTGATACTCTTTTTGTTAGTTGTTCGTTGAAATTTTCCTATAATTAGATCTACCGAAAAAATTAATAGAAGATGATCTAAACAGTTTGACTAGCCAGCGATTAGTGACCACCCATTGAATAAAACTATTGAATAAAATTTCTTACTACGCCACTATATATTTAGGATAAATATCGAAAGTACTTTAGATAAGAGATGGAATGAGAGTGGATTGGTAAAATGCGAAATTTCGTCCGCTAAATATTTTCTTGTCATTCGAATGGTCAAAATGTCAAATAGACTGCAATTAACCATCCTACGAATCTAGACACGAGAAATTAAGAGTTGGAAATACAAGAGTTTTCTACACCGTGGAATTGCTTGTATGGTCGTTATAAGTATTAGTGGACGTTGCCTAACTCTGGAAATTTAATTTCATAGAGTGTCATTTTTTTCTCACAAGTTGTAGAGCCGCAATCGCTAGTAACCAAAATTATGAGACTTGGACATTAGTAAACCCATGCATATGTTGCATAATACCATGCATATATTATATCCTCTTATCGCGCTTTTTACACATACACACAAAATGTATGTAATAATGCAAAAAAAAAACGTCACCATTAAGAAAGTAAATTAATTTGACATATGTATTATTACACTTACTTTCGCTAGTTACCAAAATTATGAGACTTGGACACTAGTAAAGCCATGCATATGTTGCATGATATCATGCATATATTGTATCATCTATTTCACTTTACATATGTGTGTTGTTACTAAAAAAAAAATAAAAATAATTTGGCATATATAATGTGATGTTTTTAAAAAAAGATCTTAATTATGCTCCTTTTGGGATGCTTCATAAAAATACCTCAATTTCATGATCAAATTTTAACTATGATGCATTCTTTGGGACACTGTGAAATATCAAAGTAGGCTATTGCTGCAAAAACAAATGGTGTCTTAGATAGTATCATCAAATCAAATCAAAAGTGTTTTATCATTTTCGAAAAAATTACTCACACAATTCAACAGAGTACTAACCCTTGTTTTGCAGGTTTTCTACGATCCCTTGAAACTGATCACTCTCATGTGAAGTGCTAACACTCGTTCCCATATTACAAATTTAAAATGTTCTAAAAAACTATAAGCATCAGTGACATTAACTAAAGTGGCATACATTTGAGTTTGTCAATAGCCAATTCTGACACTTTATCTATACTATTATATAAAAGCTATTTTTATCTCACAAATGACGGTTATTTATGTAATTTTACAAATTTTGTCCTTTAATTTTATGTGGAATAAATAGAAATATGTAAAATTATGCTAAAATTGAAAATTCACATGAAATTGATTCAATACATAATTTTATCCTTTTAATTAGTAAATACATGCAATAAATCAGCAAATAAAAAGGTCAATATTGTAATATTACATTCAAATTAAAAAATCCATGTTCTCAACCCACAAACCACTTTCTCAAACTACAATTATTTGTTTTTTTTTCTTTTTGTGTTTATTCTTTATCATGTAATTTTACTTCATATAATTATTTTATTTTTAAATTATTATAATTTAATAAATCATTTCAAATAATTCTTAAAAAAGTATACATATAAAAGAAATTTATTAATATATTTATATTTTCATCCTAAAAAAAAATTAAGTACTAAATTGAAATATATATTTTTTTATATTTTGCATAAACGTAGAATGTACGGTGTTGCTAGTAGTGTTAAAAAAAGTTTATTATAGTTAAATTTTGATATAGCTCATTGACAAACGTTTTATTATAAGGCGTCCCAATAAATATGTAATTGAGATATTTTCTAAAAGTATCTTATCATAAGTGTCAAATTATGTCATTTATTTTTAGTAGTACGAGAATGTATCCCTAGCAAGAAGCCTGCTAAATTTTGTTCTGATTTCATCAAAAATATTCAAACTATTTTTATATTTTTAGTAGTAGAGAATTAATCAAAAATATTTCATCGGCATCTAGAATAACAGGTTCGAGGCTTATATTCAAACTATGTCCTGATTATACATTACTGTGTACGACAGGTCAAAAATGAAAAAAACATGAGCCCAGGAGATTGGACTCAATACTTTCATTTTATAAAATATAACACATGTAAAACCTTTTTAACTGTTTTAGATGGAACAAATGGCAATGATCGAACCAAAACCTGCCCTCTCAAAACAGCTGAAAAAAAATAATATTCTAAAACTAACAAAAGAAAAACATCAAAGAAATGATGTAAGAAACATCAAAGAAACTACGTACTACACAATATAAAGAAACTACTACATAATGATGTAAGAACATTAATGCCCGCATTCACAAGAACTAGAATTTATAAATTATTGTTTGAACTCGACTATATATATATATATAGTTTTATACTTTTGTACCGGGATAAGTTGAAAATTCATTTGAGCAAGATTAACTTCACATTGAATCAAAACCAAAAATAAAATTCCAAATTCAATAATAAAACGAAACAGCGAAACCAAATTCATTCAAACTGTCTTATTTTGTCACGGCTCGTTCGTGTTCATTTACAAATCTTCTAATTGCAAGAGAAAGCTACGTAAAGAGACTTACCTTCGCATGCAGCACTACACATTATATATCGTCACGCCTACTTAAAACAGTTTGCACTTAGCACAAACATCTCTTTATAAAAGTCATTACCACATAGCCTTATTCTTCTACTTTATTTCTCCATATAGTATTTAATAATTATTCAATACTCTTTCGTAGTAAATCATTGTGATAGCTTAACCGAAATATATATTAGAAAATATTTAATCTTTTTAATCTAATAAGGCCAGTACTCCCAGGCCAACCCAGTTCTCCGAGGGATCATAGCTGCAAATCACATAGTACCATCCGTTGCTGCACCAGTTCAGATCCTCTATTGCATAACAGTGTTATTTCTTTTATTACACTCATCAATACACGCCACGTGTATTGGTGAGCGGTTAAGATAAGGAAAAAAAAAACTAATGATAAGAAAAAAAATAGAGAGATTCTATTTCCTTATCTCAACTGCTCACCGATACATGTGATGTATGTTGATGAGTGTAATAGAGAATATAGTATGATTATGCAATAGAAAATCCGAATTATTATTGCACGTAACTCGGGCGCACCCCAAGCGCACCGAGTCACACCACAACACCTGTGTGTAGTGCAAACACTGCCCTGTAATGTAATCATAGTATTGTTTTTCATTCGCCCACATATTCACTGCCGACACGACTCTAAAAGCGCTACTATACTACCCTTGGCTAGGCTTTCACCATAAGGTCCATATGAGAACGTCAGATTGCAATCGCCGATATCCTCTTATTAGCCCAATTTTGTGCATAGCTAGCAAGCATCGTATCCCATGTCACCGTGCCCACAGCAACCCCGAAGTTACCAAAAATGTTCCCTTCATACCGAAGTTGGAGCCCTTGGCCATGTAAAATAAACTTTTCTATTCAACTTTACTAAAAGTACAGATAAAGTGTTGCTTAAGTCCAGGATTTTCTTTCGCAAGTTAATTGTATATATGTTTCCGCTCCAATCTCTAAATATTGTATGTAACATACCCTAGCTTTCTCCAATTATATTTAAGATGCTATTTGTTGACCTCTTTGGTACAATTAAGGTATGTTTTGATATTTTCAAGATATTTGATGTATGCTTGATTATCAAATTCAAATGATTTCCTAAAAAATATTACTTCGTTCTTTTATTTATAACATGTTTTCATTTGTTTGGAAAGAATAAGATTGGATCGATTAATTTCTTTCCTTAATATCAATTACCACATGTTCTAAATCTTGATGGGAGATTTATATAGAAATTGATTGATTGTTTTCTATTTATTATTAAACACATGTTTTATATCTTTATCATTTTGGTAAGTTTGACTTGGAATGAAATGAATACGTTAATCATATCTGGAATTTGCCTTAATTACAATCTGAAACTTTAGTTTCCGTTTGGAACTTTATTCATTCTGCTGAAATTAAGATCATATCTTTATCATTTTGATAAGTTTGACTTGGAATAATTTAAATACATTAATTATGTTTGGAACTTGCTTTAATTACAACTTGGAACTTTGGTTTTCGTTTGGAACTTTATTTATTCTGCTGGAATTAAGATCATAATAGATCCTTCCATTTTTATCATCAATATAGCTGTTTGAACTTGATTTATTAGGTTAGAATCAAGGCCACAAACGGCTCCTTCCTTTTTCTCATTAATATAGCCGTTGGAACTATCATTATTTAAAGGAGAACTCTCATCCCTTTGAAAGTGTGATTGTGTGAGAGTCTTATAATTGAAACAAGAGTATTGAATTCAATATCAAGATTCTTATCATCATATAATTATTGTTTGCTTGTCTTTTTTTTTTCTCGAGAGACTTTCGAGGTGAAAATTGAGATTCCAAGCACAAGAATTCAAAAGTGTTGCTGAGTCGTGGGGTTGCTGTTGCACTGGAAGTTCCAGCTAGGTGTTTAGTGGACGTTTAAGCCTGTTCCACGAAGGTCTTTGCAGAAGTGTTCAACTGCGAACTAACTGTTAGAACCAACCATACTATCTCGCTTAAGGGATCGGTTAAATTGTTTATTGTTTCTCTTTTTATCAAGAGTTTTTAACTCTTGATTGGTATGTACCTGTTATAATGGAACTTATATTATAACTGAACTAATACCATTTGTTGTTAACAGGTTATCTTAAGTGTAAACTTGGGAACTGAACGTAGCCTAATTGGGTGAATCAGGATAAATATCTGTGTCGTTTTATTGCTTTGCATATTTTATATCATTACTTGCACTGGTACTATCACTGATACTTTCAGAACCAATAATTTACTTGGTTTGGTACTATTGTTGATACTTCCAAACAGAAACTATCTTTTAAGTAAAGTATTGATATTTAAAACCTTAGAGTTCCGTTGTGTTTCACAAAAATATTAAAAATATTTTAAGGCCTAATTCACCCCCCCCCCCCCAAAAAAAAAATTCTTAGACACATCCCATCTATCATTATTGAAATTTGAAATTTCTTATTGCGTAGGTTTAAACTATATCTATTATAATTTAGTAAAATGATATGTTGATGGGTGTTAAATCCGCCAAAAATAAATTCTATTACTCTAAGTACAAAACTAATACTAAATCTAGTCAATAGAGTTGATCCCACAAAAAATAACTTTTGATAAAGGTTAAAGATAATCAAGTGATAATAAATAAAAATAAAGATTTGGGGGTTTAATGAAAAATAAAAAAAAGAATAAAAGTAAAAATTAAATAGAAATAAATTAATATGATGAAAACTCAGCGAAAGACCTTTACACAATATTTATAGAAATTGATCATTAATTCAAAGATAACTTTCAAATTCATGTAGTAGACTAGGTATAGCCTTCAAAGAACTTGTCCAACCTAATATTTTCTAAATTGTAGACAAAACACACAAATGCAATGAACAAACCATAATTAACGAATAACTCTAGTCAAATAGTAGGATTTAACTCTTTAACAACTTTTCGAACTAGAAAGACCCGATTCTAGCCAAAAAAATCTACGAATGTGATTCCTAAAAACTAGAACGTATATTTTCCATAGTATAATCCAAAAGTTTAGACCCAATCAAATTAGACTACTTTTCACTTGTGTTGATTCAATTAAACAATTGAAGATTTAATCTTCCAATTGGATATATGCAATTTTATCAATATACAATGGATAAAATAGCATTAAGGAATTAGATTTTCTTTAAAAAGTACAGAAAAATGTATAAATACTGCAGAAAAATAAAAGACAAACAAATCAATTAGACTTCACAATCCTTGCATAAAATGTTGGCTTAAATCATCTCTTGACTAATAAAAAATGTTTAGCCACGCATGATCATGGACAATACTTCAAACAAATATATAAAAACTGATAATTGACAAAGTAAAAGTAAGAATTTGAATCAAAGTCTCCCAATAAAATCTCCAAACATCTATATACAGAATTTCCTAACCTAAAACTAATTCCTAATAGAACTATGAGGCAAGTCATAATATCAATGGTAAGAGAAAAATTTGTTTTCAAATTGAATTTGTTCCAAATCTTGCATAACTACCATTTAGAATGGGGTGATCTTACTAATTATCATCGAGGTACGGGTACTTTCTATGGTTATTTAGTGGCATCTTGTCGTATTAGTTCATTTTGACGAGAGGGATGTTACATTGCTGCTTTGTGAAACCAGTTTGACTAGGTGCCTTCCACTCTAAAGGCCATGAAACCTAAACTCCACGGTCTAATTAACTAATTAAATTTATTTAGTTACAATAGTTTTTATTTACCCACAGAATAGTTTAAAGGTGGCAAAATTTTATGTAAATGTATTATTTAAAATTGTTATTATTTACTATTAGTGATGAACCTGTGGTGACAATTTATTGATATATAAAGAAGTTGTCACTATGATTATGTTTGTGATAAAAATTTCTTTACCACTAAATTGTTAATATAGAGGTGTCCTTAATTATTAATAATAACAAAATTAAATACATATGATCACCACATACATTGTTACAATTGTTTATGTGACAAAACAATATTTATTGTCACAAAATATACATAATTAACGACAACTTTTACATTACTACTTATTATTTTGTCATCAAGTTTTTTTCTTGTAGTGTGTATTTATCTTATATGTATGTACTTTGTATAAGAACATTAACAAGTTTAAATTTTCTACCAATTTAGAATACTTACTGCTCTAAATTGATAATGTAGAAATCTAGCCGAACATGGAGTTAGTACTCGAAATTGATGATGGCTAAATTCATCATCAAATATAGAGATCCAGCCCTGTGCAATTGATATTGTCCTACATCTAAAGGCGATGAAATTTTATACCTTAAGAAAAATGCGTTTCACAAGGTGATCATATGTTTGAATATTAACTACATCTACGCTTGACAGTCTATTTATGAGATATCGTCCTGTGTTGTAAACTATTAACCTTTATACAAGTGGTCACAAGTTTGAATATCCTTGTGAAGAGAAAATTTAATGAAGCCAATCTTCGAAAATTATATTTGAGGGCATATCTGACTATAAAAATTGTGTACTAGTTATTCATCGCGAGTGTGTGAACTTTGCACTCAGTTTTCGATGATTGTAACATTGAGATACTATTGTATCTGAAAACAAATTAAATTAGTCTTAAAAGAGTAGAAACCTAATTCTAAAATCTATGAGTGCAACTGCAAGTGCAGTGTCCACATGATCCAAGCCAAAATTTAAACTAAAATTAAAGCACCAGGATTTCATCAAATGACCATAACTATAATAGTACTGGTCTTATACATACTGTATCTGATACAATGTCTTGAATAATTACATAATAACATGTATTACATAATTCACCCAAAATAAGATTATGATGTAATTATTAAACGCATAACATATATCCAACTATTCAACATAGTACAATGAGAACAATATGAAATACGCCTCATTATAGTGGCCGTTTTCATTAAATATTCAACAATATATTAAAACATTGACTTTATTCACTCATATCACCACTAGATTCATATTATAAGAAGACTTTTATAATAAAAAGTCTAATTACGCACCACTGATTCAAATATCCATATTAATTCCTTGAAGGTAACCATAGGTTTCGGGGTTTTCAGTAAGGACTTTGGCCATTATAATTGCCCGGGGGATCGTAGTTGCAAGAAATGAACCACGAGCCACTGTTGCATTGAACCCTAGCACATCCCAAGCGCACCGAGTCACGCCACACGACCTGCGTGTAGTGGAGACACTGTTGTTGAGCAGTACATGCGTTGGAAGAGTGATCGTAATAGGGCTTCTCGCCCACCCACAAATCCACTGCTTCTCGGCCAGTGAGATCACCGCTGCCCCCGGCAAGGTTCTCACCGTATTGACCATTGGAATGTACCAAGTTGCAGTCGCCAATCCTTTGACTTGCATAATTTTGGGCATAAGCTGCCACATTTTCGTCCCATGTCATGGGGCCAACCCCTACCTCATTACGGGCAGCGTTGTGGGCATCAAGGTAGTCTTGTGGGGAGTTTTGGCCATGACATGAGTATTGTAACATGGTTAGGACAAGGGAGAAATTAAGAATGGCTAGTGAAAATTTCTTGTGGATTCCCATTTTGATTTGGTCACAAAATATTAGCCACTGGATAAAAATTCATGTCCAACGAGTAAGGTATTTATAGCCGGGGAAGCATGAAGTTTTAAGTATGCCCAAGAGAGAAAGAGAATATATATATATATATCATAAAACGTGGAATTTAATCACTTACACAAAACTGACAATTTAATTAGGCAGAATAATATTTTTGTTTTGTGTATTAGTTATTATGTGAAAAAGAAAAAGAAAAATGAATTTATAGAGCATGGAAATTGAATTAATAAATTAAAAATAATATTTAAATGTGATAATAATAGAGTGATGAATTTAATGATCTACGAATAGAGCAGGAGCAAAAATTATATTAATATATAACAAATTTAAAAATAGATATAATTTTCATTAATATTATTGATCCTTAACAGAATTTCTTTTTGAAATCAAATAGACTAAGAAATAAAATTTAAGTACCCAATGAACTATATGAATTAATAGATTAATGCATGTAATTAAATTAGAAGTTTAGAAAATTTTCAAACCAAATGAGAATCTTATTTTATAATCTCATGTTAGATTCATGATATAATTAGAAAGTATATTCATTTATTCTTAATTCATCATTGCTCAAAGTGTAAATTAATGGTAAAGAAAATAAATAAAATTTTAAAACAATATGTTACTCGGTTGTAGAAAATAATTATATATATATATATATATATAATTCTATTAAATTAGCCTAAATGTAAGGGGGGAAAAAAGTACTTGAAAATTACAACTCATAAATCCTTATAGGCCTGTAAAGTAGGGAAAAAAGTTCAATTAATAATTTTTTGCCTACATGGCAGTGTGTGTGATAATGTGAGTACCAATATCGGAGATACTTTTGAGAGATCTAGCAACAATTTGTAAATTATTTTTAGTTGGAGTAATATTTTTGGGGAAAATAAAAACTCATCAAAAATAGGTAAACAATCATATTTTAAATTAGGGGCGGCAATTCAAATAGGTTGGGTGTGTTCAGGTTTGGATTCAGGTTGGGATTGTGGTATATTCATAGACTATTAGTCATTACCAAAGAGCCTACTAAAAAACTTATGGTAGAAACATCTCTCCATAGACTATTAGTCACTACCAAAGAGCCTTAAAACCTAGTCTAACAATTTATTTCTCCATATAGTTGTTAATTATTCAATACTATCACATATGCAAAGTATTGTCATAGCTTAATTGAAATATTCAAAAAGTATTTCATTTTTTTTAAAAAAAATCTAATAAGGCCACTCCCCGTCCCAGTTGCCCGGAGGATCATAGCTGCAAACCACATAGTACCATCCGTTGTTGCACTTAACCCGGGCACACCCAATGTGCACCGAGTCATGCCACACCACCTGCGTGTAGTGCAAGCATTGCCCTCCCACACACGAGTTGGAGTTGTAATCGTAGCATTGTTTTTCATTTGCCCACATATTCACTCCCAAGACACCCGTGAAAGTGCTACTACTACCTTTGGCTAGATTTTCCCCATAAGGTCCATATGAGTGTGTCAGATTGCAATAGCCTATCCTCTGACTAGCCCAATTTTGGGCATAGTTAGCTAGTGTCGTGTCCCATGTCATCCCACCCACGCCCACCTGGCCACGTGGCGCGTTGTGGGCGTTTATGTAATCCTGAGCCGAATTTTGGGCCCTCGAGGGTATGATTAGGGATGACAATAGGGCTCGAAAAGAGAAAAGGACTATATGGGAGATTTTGTTACAAGCCATTGCAGATTTTTTTTTTTTTTCGTGTTTATATATGAAATGGGATTTTGATTTTGAATGAGAATATGAGGATGAGTTGTTGGGTATTTATAGGCAATTAGTATGAATACAGTATGTTATCCTATGCTAGAATTTAGCTTCACTTTGTATGCTAATGGCATGTGATTACAACAATTTTAAGCAGCCACAATGTTACTAAACCGTTCCCCTTTGTATAAATTTGGAGCGCCTGCCCTTGTAAGATAAACTTTTTTAATGAACTTTATTAAAGAAGAGGTTAAGTGTTGCTTAAGTGTAGGTTTTTCTTTAGCAAGTTAATTGCATGTCTCCGCTCAAATCTCTAACCATAGTAGGTAACATACACTTGCTTTCTTCGATTATACATAAGAAATTACACATGCGTTAATTGAAATTTTGTAATTTCTTACTACTGAGTTTGAGTCCGTATAAATTTAATACCGAATTGAAAATTTTAAAATGAACGGAAAGAAGAAAAAAAAAAGAAAGGCAAATTTACAACGTTTAATTGAAAACTAGTATTATGAAGATTTTGGACATTTGCATCGACGTATTTAAAAGTAATATATAGTTTGCTATAATATGAAGGTTTACTAACAATCATATATATGTTGGGATTTTCTTTATTTTAGTGGTCTTACGTATTAATTATATTGTACATAGTGTGATATCCCATTAAAAGAGTCTAATTATGTGATCCATTAAGAAATTAAGTTTAATGGGCTCGTAGAAATATCACACTAAGTATGGAGTCTTTTATATGTGTAGAAGCCCACAGAAAACAGAAAAGTGACGCATTTTTCTTGGCTTTGAAGATCACTAACACCAGGCTTCATTATCCTCCGCATCTCTAATGGACTAAGGTTGGTGATTTCTGTTAAAATATTATTTGATTATTTACTAGTAGTCCTATGCGTAATCGATTCATAGAAATTGTATTTTATATTTTGTATTATGGATTATTATGTTTGAATTCATATTTATTAAAGTTTCCAAAACTATATATAGCATAATTCATACTAAAAATGCACTTATTACAGTTTAGGAATATCGTATGTTGATGTTCGACCAATCAATCCTTCATCTTTTTATCACTTCCATTCAATTTTAGTAAATTATACATTTGGTGTGGTAAAAATTATTTTCATATCTAACCAATTGAATTTAATTATTACATTTGCTTACCATCAAAATTTTGAAGAAAAAGTAATAAAGTGATGAGTTTGGAGGTAAAATTAATGTTGCATCAATTAATATTTTATAAATTTTACCTAGTTTGTATGTGCAAGAAAATATTCTTATATAGACTGCGTTAAGAACGTCAACCAGTTCGAATTTTCTAACGATTTAGAGTACTAATTACTAATTACTAACCAATACATCTATTTATGAGATACCGTCCTTTGATGTAAATTATTAACCTTTATACAATTGTGGTAAAACGATTGAATATTTTTGTGAAGAGAAAACTTCTTCAAAAACTTATACTTGAATTTCATAAAAAGAATGATATTAATTAGTAATTTTAAAACCTAAAAGATTTGATAAGACACTTACTGCTACAATCCATGAACAAGTTTGAATTAAAAACAAATAAATAAATAAGTAAAATGCTTTTTATCTAACTATGCAAATTTAGAAATAACCATTAACGCGGGTGTGTGAATTTTGTACACGCCTATCAATAATTATTAAATTGAAATACTATAATATTTTTGGCAAAAAATTGATAAGTCTTCACATAGTAGAAACTTTCGCAGTTTTAAGAGTTCAAGTGTAGCTGCACTATCTATAGCCAAATTAAATTAAGAGTATAATAGCATTATTGAATACATAGCATGCATCCAATCATTCAATATAACGTACAGGTATAATATGAAATACACCTCATGATAGTGGCCATTTTTATTTTACATAATATATATATATACACACACACACATAATTTTTTGCTTATTTAAACATAGGTTTTGATACATTGACTTTATTTATTAATAGTCCTATTCATATTATATGAAGTCCGTCGTGATAAAAAGCTGAATTACACATGCCACTTATTCAAATACCCATCATCGAAGATAACCATAGATTCGAGGTTTTCAATAAGGACGTTTACCAACATAATTGCCGGGGGGATCATAGTTGCAAGAAATGAACCACCAGCCATTGTTACACCTGACCCTAGCACACCCCAAACGCACCGAGTTACGCCACACCACCTGAGTGTAGTGGCGACACTCTCCTCCAACACATGAGTTGGAAGCGTAATCATAATTGCCCTTTTCACTCACAAACAAGTTGACAGCTGCCCGGCCGGTGAAATCACCACTGCCCTTGGCGAGGTTTTCACCGTAAAGGCTATTAGTTGAATGCACCAAGTTGCAGTCACCAATCCTTTGATTCGCATAATTTCGGGCAAAAGTTGCCACCTTTTCGTCCCATACCATGGGCCCAACCCCTACCTTACGGCGGGCAGCGTTATGGGCGTCAAGGTAGTCTTGTGGGGAGTTTTGGCCATGACATGGATATTGTATTGTGGTTAAGGCAAGGAAGAAAATTGGAATTACTATTGCAAATTTCTTGTGGTTTCCCATTTTGATTTAGGCCACTTGATAAAAAATGGTGTGCTAAGAGTAAGGTATTTATAGCAGGGGAAGCATGGAATTTTTAGGTCTAGTCGAGAAAATAGATCGCCAAATGTGGAATTTAATTACTTTCATGAAAAATGACAATTTCATTATGTAGAATAATGTTGTTTGAACATGTACATGTTTGTATCGTTTCTCTCATACGGAGCCTATACGACTAATTAGGTTAATTAATGAACTTGAATTTCTTTTATCTCAAATTGTACTTGGTTTGGAGGGAGTTATGTTTGAGCAATACAAATCTAATTAGCACGATTCACTCAATGTTATATAATGTCAATAATGTCTTAAAGCTTAAGAAATGAACATTATTTTTTTTCGTATAATCAATTGCATTAGCGTTATAATTTAACGTAATTGCTTTAAAATCAAAGAGACAGGATTAGCCACTTGGTCTTGAGGGGGTTCAATTGACCCCCTCACTTTACTCAAACTCCATTGTTATGTATGTAGAAATACAAAAAATTATGGCAAAAATAGCTTATATGACCCCATTAAAAAATATATATAGTTTTACATAGAAATGGGTCACAAAATAAAAAAAATGTGGACAAATTTAAAATTTAAAACCTAAAAATTAATATAGATTTTTTTGGTGTTAAACTCTATCAATTTACTAAATTATTAACACTCCTAATATACTTTAAAATAATAATAAATACCAATTTTAAAAAAAAATCTCTTTATTGGAAATATTGTTGGAAACACTTTCGATACTCTTTTTGTTAGTTGTTCGTTGAAATTTTCCTATAATTAGATCTACCGAAAAAATTAATAGAAGATGATCTAGACAGTTTGACCAGCCAGCGAATATTTTCTTCCACTAAATGAGAGTGGGTTGGTAAAATGCGAAATTTCGTCCACTAAATATTGTCTTGTCATTCGAATGGTCGAATAGACTGCAACTTACCATCCTACGAATATATACACGAGAAATTAAGAGTTGGAAGTACAAGAGTTTTCCACACCGTAGAATTGCTTCTATGGTCGATCATGTGGATAACAGGATAAGTGTCAATGGACGTTGCCTAACTCTGGAAATTTAATTTCACAGAGTGTCATTTTTTCTCACAAGTTGTAGAGCCGCAATCGCTAGTAACCAAAATTATGAGACTTGGACATTAGTAAACCCATGCATATGTTGCATAATACCATGCATATATTATATCCTCTATCGCGCTTTTTACACATACACACAAAATGTATGTAATAATGCAAAAAAAACGTCACCATTAAGAAAGTAACTTAATTTGACATATGTATTATTAGAAATATGCAAATTTGCGCCAGACTTTGCGACCGATTATTGCATAAAATCGGTCGCAAAATGCGTTTGCCACCAAATTTGCGACCGACGACATTCGGTGGTAAAAACTCGAGTCGCAAAATTTGATACCAAGTTTGCCACCGACTATTTTAGCGACTGATTTTGCGACCGACATCTATGAGTCGCAACGGATGCTGATGTGGAATTTGTGCGACGAAGTTTGCGACGGACAAGGCGGTCGCAAATTTGGTAAATTTTTTGGTCCTTTTTTGCCACCAACTGCATCCGTCGAAAAATTGGTCGCAAGTTTTGTGATTTTTTGCAACCGAATTGGTTGGTCGCAAATGTTTTAACCAAAAGAACATCTTTTGCGACGGATTTAATCTATCGCAATTTTTTTTTTTTTTGCCCCAACTTCTTGTTGGTCGCAATTTCGGTCGCAAATATATGAACATTCTGTTATGCAATTTATATATATTTTTGTTCCCCTGTCCAACAAAACAATCAAGCAACAATAACGAGTCAATTTAATTAAACCCCAAAGCAAATTATTTAAATTAACGAGTTATCAATCTTTAAATACTAATAAATTTCTTCACAATAAAAGTCTAATATTCAATAGCAACAACATAAAAGTAGTCCAACAACAATCATCAACGAATATGTAAAAACATCCTAAGATCAACAATATTAATACCAACAAAATACTAATTTAATACATCCGTTACTAATCCAAAGAATATGCATGCATTATCGACCCTCCCTACCATCACTACGGTCACCACCATCACCACCATCATTCTCGTTCCTTCGGGTTTCACTAGGTGTTGAAGATGAATCTACAACTGGGGGAGGTACGTGTAGGTGGCATAGTCGAAGGAGGCCACGTAGTCTTGCAACCGATCTTGGAGGCTCATCTAAGTCAGTAAATTTAATAATGCTTTTCATCAGGATAGCTTCAAATAAAATTAACAAATGCCGAAACATTGTACTTTGAATGACATTTTTTTATTGAGTTATCCAATTTATTTGTCTTAGTTTTCATTTTTCAGATACGTTAAAGAATTAAATTTTGTATGTATAAATCAAGAGAATAACCTCATGGCCTCTGTGTGAGAGGTTCTTGTTGCCCTTTTCCGTTGTTTACACATCTCTTGAAGGGGATTTTGCCTAAGTCATGTTTAATTACTAGCAAAAATAATAAAGAAAAAAAGTAAATTTAAAAATCTATCATGCTTGAATAAGAAAGTAATCAACAGATTAAAGGGGGATAAAAACAATACCAGAGGAAGAGATATGATCCAAAGAGAGCCATTCAAATGTAGTCATCAAACAACTTCTCTCATAACCAGCCTTTTCAACCAGTTCCTTCCCCTTGATCTTTGGATACACTAATTAAGAGAGAGAGACAGAGAGAGGTCCCAATATAGACACAAATCCATATTAGAAAACAAGAAAACAAAACAAAAACATGTCCACAATCATGATTTCTACGACATAAACAAAAAGAAGAAAAGATTAAAGAAAATTGGCTCACTGTTTTGCTTGCAGGGGCTCAATTCCTAGTTTGAGAGTAATCAAATGATGTCTAAATAAAACAGATTGCATTTACACACAAAATAAATCATAAAAGAATAATTATTAATTAAGAGAATTACCCGAAATCCTCATACATCCCAAAATCTCCAACTTGCACGAGTTCGGGACCGTTTAGTGGCATTAATAGCATTACATATCCAAATTCTCCAATAATAAAGGATTTAAATTTTCTTCAGGAATTCAGAAAATTAATGTTCGACCAAACAAATCAAGAAACCATTATTTTTTTTAATGTTTGGAGGGAAATAAAACTTTATAAAAGAGTTAACAAATTCAAGAATTAATGATCTGCTCATCATCTGATCATGCACAGTGCTCTAGCTAGTTTAAAAAAATAAATAAATAAATATACCTGGATCGATCAGTTGACACATGAGTCCAGTACCTACAATCATGTATGCCTGTAATTTTCAATCCCTTCCAAGACATAGCAACACAAATTCTTCCTCTCTTGTCCAACCAAACTTCCTACCATTAAACAAACCAGCCTAATTAGCTAATTATACGGAGAATCATTTATGTATCAAACACAGTTAAACAAAGTTAGATATCATATATGGACTTCATGCAGACAATTACTAAAAGAGATAATCACAAGTATAAAAAATATATACTTGCTGAGGATAAGGGCTCCCAGTTAATTACATATATACCTTTGTGTCTCTGGAAAAGGGAACGAGATGCGTTAACCTGGAATAAATCTCCTTGTTACTTAAATGAAACCATACAGGGGAAACCAGTTTATATGATATAATTCCAAAAAACCAGTTTCTATTACTACTTTCAATGCAAGCTTCACAAAAAGAAGATCTCACCAACCCATTAAGAAATAAGGAAACAAGTATGAATACTTAGTACATTAAGAAATAAGGAAACAAATAAGAAAAAACCAACCTTCAATCAGTTTAGTATTAAACATGTTGAAATGCAAGCATTCAGATTAATTCAAAGGAAAGCAGAGAACTAATGATACTTAGTACCTAACGTTTTCTTGAAAATGGTTGTGTGGGAGCCCAATACTAAGTGTATTTATGAGAAATATTTTTGTTCCTCTAGCTTGTTCGAGTAGGCCTTACAAAAAGTTTAACAAATGCATCCTCAAAAAAGTGGAAGACAATCAAGAAATAAATGGCCAACACAATAGTTACTGTGCAAGAGTACTCGAAAGTCATGATGATAATTAATTAGTCTAAGGCCATATATATCACCATAAAAATATATGCAATTACAAAAAAAAAAAAAGCAGAAAGCACAAAAACTTGGTTAATCAAAGACAGGGACAATTTCACCATGCCTTTTCTTTTTCATGAGAAAATTATGAGACTTGGACACTAGTAAAGCCATGCATATGTTGCATGATATCATGCATATATTGTATCATCTATTTCACTTTACATATGTGTGTTGTTACTAAATAAAAATAAAAATAAAAATAATTTGGCATATATAATGTGATGTTTTTAAAAAAAGATCTTAATTATGCTCCTTTTAGAATGCTTTATAAAAATACCTCAATTTCATAATCAAATTTTAACTATGATGCATTCTTTGGGACACTGTGAAATATCAAAGTAGGCTATTGCTGCAAAAATACATGGTGTCTTAGCTAGTATCATCAAATCAAATCAAAAGTGTTTTATCATTTTCGAACAAATTACTCACACAATTCAACAAAGTACTAATCCTTGTTTTGTAGGTTTTCTCCGATCCCCCGAAACTGATCATTCTCATGTGAAGTGCTAAAACTCGTTACCATATTACAAATTTAAAATGTTCAAAAAAACTATAAGCATCAGTGACATTAACTAAAGTGGCATACATTTGAGTTTGTCAATAGCCAATTCTGACACTTTATCTATACTATTATTAAAAAAAAATTATTTTTATCTCACAAATGACGGTTATTTATATGATTTTACAAATTTTGCCCTTCAATTTTATGTAGAATAAATAGAGATATGTAAAATTATGGCTAAAATTGAAAATTCACATTAAATCGATTCAATTTGGATACCAAATTTTGATATGCCAATTTTATCCTTTTAATTAGTAAATATATGCAATAAATTAGCAAATAAATCGATTCAATTTGGATACCAAATTTTGATGTGCCAATTTTATCCTTTTAATTAGTAAATACATACAAAAATTTAAGTACTAAATTAAAATATATATATATATATATATATATTTTGCACAAACATAGAGTGTACAGTGTTGCTAATAGTGTTAAAAAAAGTATATTATAGTTAAATTTTGATATAGCTCATTGACAAACTTTTTATTATAAGGCGTCCCAGTAAATGTGTAATTGAGATATTTTCTAAAAGTATCTTTATCATAAGTGTCAAATTACGTCATTTATTTTTAGTGGTACGAGAATGTATCTCTAGCAAGAAGCCTACTAAATTACATGTAGTAGAGAATTAATCAAAAATATTTCATCGGCATCTAGAATAACAGGTTCGAGGCTTATATTCAAACTATGTCCTAATTATACATTACTGTGTATGACAGGTCAAAAATTAAAAAACATTAGCCCCGGAGATAGGATTCAATACTTTCATTTTATAAAATATAACACATGTAAAGCCTTTTAACTGTTTTAGATGGAACAAATGGCAATGATCGAACCAAAACCTGCCCTCTCAAAACAGCTGAAAAAAAATAATATTCTAAAACTAACAAAAGAAAAACATCAAAGAAATAACTTAGCCAGGTCCGAACTCTGATGCTGTTTTTAATTAAGTGTGCTACAATTAATAATCACCAAATAAAAAAGATATCAATATACAATATAAAGGAACTACGTACTACACAATATAAAGAAATTAGTACATAATGATGAAAGAACATTAATACCCGCATTCACAAGAACTAGAATTTATAAATTATTGTTTGAACTCGACTATATATATATATATATATATATATAGTTTTATAATTTTGTACCGGGATAAGTTGAAAATTCATTTGAGCAAGATTAACTTCACATTGAATCAAAACCAAAAATAAAATTCCAAATTCAATAATAAAAAGAAACAGCGAAACCAAATTCATTCAAACTGTCTTATTTTGTCACGGCTCGTTCGCGTTCATTTACAAATCTTGTACTTGCAAGAGAAAGCTGCGTACAGAGACTTACCTTCGCATGCAGCACTACACATTATATATCGTCACGCCTACTTAAAACAGTTTGCACTTAGCACAAACATCTCTTTATAAAAGTCATTGCCACAGAGCCTTATTCTTCTACTTTTATTTCTCCATATAGTATTTAATAATTATTCAATACTATTTCGTAGTAAACCATTCCGATAGCTTAACCGAAATAGATATTAGAAAATATTTAATCTTTTTAATCTAATAAGGCCAGTACTCCCCGGCCGGCCCAGTTACCCGGGGGATCATAGCTGCAAATCACGTAGTACAATCCGTTGTTGCACCAGTTCGGATCCTCTATTGCATAATAGTGCTATATCTTTTATTACACTTATCAATACACGCCACGTGTATTAGTGAGCGGTTGAGATAAAGAAAGAAAGAAAGAAACTAATGATATGAAAAAAAATAGAGAGATTCTCTTTCCTTATCTCAACCTCTCACCGATACATGTGGTGTATGTTGATGAGTGTAATAGAAAATATAGCATGATTATGCAATAGAAAATCCGAACTATTATTGCACGTAACTCGGGCGCACCCCAAGCGCACCGAGTCACACCACAACACCTGTGTGTAGTGCAAACACTGCCCTGTAATGTAATCATAGTATTGCTTTTTCATTTGCCCGCATATTCACTTCCGACACGACTCTAAAAGTGCTACTATACTACCCTTGGCTAGGCTTTCACCATAAGGTCCATATGAGAACGTCAGATTGCAATCGCCGATATCCTCTTATTAGCCCAATTTTGGGCATAGCTAGCAAGCATCATATCCCATGTCACCATGCCCACGCCCACCTGGCCATATATATGGCGTGCTCTGGGCGTTCACATAATCCTTGGCCGAGTTTTGGGCACTCGAGGGTATGATTAGGGATGACAGTAAAGCTACAAAGGAGATAAGGGCTATAAGGGAGATCTTGTGACAAGTCATTGCAAATGTTATCTTTTTCTGTTTATATCCAAAATGTGATTTGGTTTTGAATTTGAATTAAGGAGAATGTAAGGAGTAAATTTGGGCATTTATAGGCAATTAGTTTGAATATATTATGTCATCCTAACCCAGAGTTTAGATTGTCGTTGTATGCTAGCTAGGTGCATGTTATTAGAACAATTTTAAGCAACCCCGAAGTTACCAAAAACGTTCCCTTCGTACCGAATTTGGAGCCCCTGGCCATGTAAAATAAACTTTTCTATTCAACTTTACTAAAAGTACAGATAAAGTGTTGCTTAAGTGCAGGATTTTCTTTCGCAAGTTAATTGTATATATGTTTCCGCTCCAATCTCTAAATATTGTATGTAACATACCCTAGCTTTCTCCAATTATATTTAAGATGTTATTTGTTGACCTCTTTGGTACAATTAAGGTATGTTTGGATATTTTCAAGATATTTGATGTATGCTTGATTTTCAAATTCAAATGATTTCTAAAAAATATTACTTCGTTCTTTTATTTATAATATGTTTTCATTTGTTTCGAAAGAATAAGATTGGATCGATGAATTTCTTTCCTTAATATCAATTACAACATGTTCTAAATCTTGATGGGAGGTTTATATAGAAATTGATTGATTGTTTTCTATTTATTATTAAACACATGCTTTATATCTTTATCATTTTGGTAAGTTTGACTTAATTGGAATGATTTGAATACATTAATCATGTCTGGAATTTGCCTTAATTACAATCTGAAACTTTAGTTTCCGTTTGGAACTTTATTCATTCTGCTGAAATTAAGATCATATATTTATCATTTTGGTAAGTTTGACTTGGAATAATTTAAATACATTAATCATGTCTGGAACTTGCCTTAATTACAATCTGAAACTTTGGTTTCCGTTTGGAACTTTATTTATTCTGCTGAAATTAAGATCATAATAGATCCTTCCACTTTTATCATCAATATAGCTGTTTGAACTTGAATTATTAGGTTAGAATCAAGGCCACAAACGGCTCCTTCCTTTTTCTCATCAATATAGCCGTTGGAACTATCATTATTTAAAGGAGAACTCACATCCCTTTGAAAGTGTGATTGTGTGAGCGTCTTATAATGAAACGAGAGTATTGAATTCAATATCAAGATTCTTACCATCATATAATTCTTGTTTGCTTGTCTTTTTTTTTCTCGAGGGACTTTCGAGGTGAAAATTGAGATTCCAAGCACAAGAATTCATTGAGAGTGAGTTGAGTTGTGAAGTGTTGCTGAGTCGTGGATCAGTTGCTGTTGCACTGGAAGTTCCAGCTAGGTGTTTAGTGGACGTTTAAGCGTGTTACACTAAGGTCTTTGCAGAAGTGTTCAACTGTGAACTAACTGCTAGAACCAATCATACTATCTCGCTTAAGGGGTCGGTTAAATTTTTTATTGTTTCTCTTTTTATCAAGAGTTTTTAACTCTTGATTGGTATTTACCTGTTATAATGGAACTTATATTATAACTGAACTAATACCATTTGTTGCTAACAGGTTATCTTAAGTGTAAACTTGGGAACTGAACGTAGCCTAATTGGGTGATCCAGGATAAATATCTGTGTCGTTTTATTGCTTTGCATATTTTATATCATTACTTGCACTGGTACTATCATTGATACTTCCAGAACTAATAATTTACTTGGTTTGGTACTATCGTTGATACTTCCAAACAGAAACTATCTTTTAAGTAAAGTATTAATATTTAAAACCTTAGAGTTTCCGTTGTGTTTCACAAAAATATTAAAAAATATTTTAAGGCCTAATTCAACCCCCCCCCCCCCCCCCCTCCCCAAACTTCTTAGGCACATCCCATCTATCATTATTGAAATTTGAAATTTCTTATTGCGTAGGTTTAAAATATATCTATTATAATTTAGTAAAATGATATGTTGATAGGTGTTAAATCCACCAAAAATAAATTCTATTACTCTAAGTACAAAACTAATACTAAATCTAGTAAATAGAGTTGATCCCACAAAAAATAACTTTGATAAAGGTAAAAGATAATCAAATGATAATAAATAAAAATAAAGATTTGGGGGTTTAATGAAAAATAAAAAAATAGAATAAAAGTAGAAATTAAATAGAAATAAATTAATATGATGAAAACTCAGCGAAATACCTTTACACAATATTTATAGAAATTGATTATTAATTCAAAGATAACTTTCAAATTCATGTAGTAGACTAGGTATAGCCTTCAAAGAACTTGTCCAACCTAATATTTTCTAAATTGTAGACAAAACACACAAATGCAATGAACAAACCATAATTAACGAATAACTCTAGTCAAATAGTAGGATTTAACTCTTTAACAACTTTTCGAACTAGAAAGACCCGATTCTAGCCAAAAAATCTACGAATGTGATTCCTAAAGACTAGAACGTATATTTTCCATAGTATAATCCAAAAGTTTAGACCCAATCAAATTAGACTACTTTTCACTTGTGTTGATTCAATTAAACAATTGAAGATTTAATCTTCCAATTGGATATATGCAATTTTATCAATATACAATGGATAAAATAGCATTAAGGAATTAGATTTTCTTTAAAAAGTACAGAAAAATGTATAAATACTGCAGAAAAATAAAAGACAAACAAATCAATTAGACTTCACAATCCTTGCATAAAACGTTGGCTTAAATCATCTCTTGACTAATAAAAAATGTTTAGCCACGCATGATCATGGACAATACTTCAAACAAATATATAAAAACTGAAAATTGACTAAGTAAAAGTAAGAATTTGAATCAAAGTCTCCCAATAAAATCTCCAAACATCTATATACAGAATTTCCTAACCTAAAACTAATTCCTAATAGAACTATGAGGCAAGTCATAATATCAAAGGTAAGAGAAAAATTTGTTTTCAAATTGAATTTGTTCCAAATCTTACATAACTACCATCTAGCACAAATTTTTGTCAACAGTGATCTAAGCATAGGGCATTATCACGCCCTATGTAGTGAGCATGAATGTTTTCATTTTTAACTTTACCAGCATGTTTATACAATATCTTCATGCGCTTTTCACCATTTTTTGGGCCTTTTATGCTCATTTTCATAAATTTCATCCAAAACAAGTAAAACATCATGTTGGTGTGAATTTAACATTTTTATAATCCAAAATCAACCAAAACAAATACAAATAAAACCCAAAACTTAGTAAAAATAGCATGTTATCATATGTTGATATTTAAGAAAATATATCTTCTATATTGTCAGTAAACTCTTTTTCTTTAAAAAGGTGATTAATGTTTAGATAGTATTAATTCAACCAACTCTCATTAATGGACATCTGGACCAGAGATGCACAAGCCCGTTATTCTTCCACTGTAGAGAATAAGAGGTGTTCACTTGTAACATCCTAATTATGTTAATTGGTAAATTCTTATATTAAATATTTACCTTATATATGGTAAAGGGTTAATTATGTCACTATTATACTTATTTTTTAAAAAAAATAAGAACAAGAAAACAAAGAAACAAGAATAGATCGACCATGGTTTGTGTGAGTATTAACCATGTGTTCTTGTTGGCAAGAACAATTTAAATTGGCAAAGGCTAAGCATTACTAACTATGTCTCCAGCCGACACTCTTTTTCCTTGAGTTTTTCCCAATTCAAAATCTCATCTTTTTTCCCCTATCAAACTTGGAATACTCTTCTAACTCCATCATATTCAATCAAAATTTTATTTTCCAAAATTTGCAAGAAACTTGCTGCAAAAAGAAGGGGAAAAGTTCACTTCTCTAACATACGAATTTGTGGTCAAGTGGGTGATTTCGAACTTCGATAACTCTCTCCAAATTAACTCCCATCTATCCTCCCCATGCCATATTGTTTCTAGAATAATTTAGGTGCCTAAATCTCCCTACAATTTGATCCTGAGACAAGTTCGAAATTGGCTGCGTACTAGACTTTGAAAACCGTAATGGTGATCTCATAAGCAACTAGCAATTTTTCGAGCTCTTTATCTTAATTGTTACTAATTCAAATGTAGCATGTTTTATACCATTAGAAAGTTTGTTATGTGAACTTTTGATATATATTTATTTTCAACAAAAATTAGAATTCTCTAGATTTATAAAGTGTCTCGAATATGGCTACTTTGTTTTGGATTACTGAAAACTTGATGCGAATAGCTTACTTTAAGCCCTCATAACTTTTTCATTTCTTACTCAAATTCGACAAACCTTAAGTCCCCAAAAAGCTTGAAAAATATACTTTCACTACTAGAAAACAAGGATTTGGCCACGGATTTGGCTACGGATTTTGGCAAAAAATCCGTGGCCAAATGTGGCGTTGCTAAACATGGCCACGGACAGTGGTCACGGATTTTTTGGCCACGGATTTTTTTCAATTTGGCCACGGATTTAACCGTGGCCAAAAATAAAAATTTTTAAAAAAAATTAAATCTAGCCACGGATTTATCCGTGGCCAAAATTAATATTATTCAAAAAATAAATAAATTTAGCCACGGATAAATCCGTGGCCAAAAATAAAAAATTTAAAAAAAATGATAAATTTGGCTACGGATATTTCCGTGGCCAACTATTAATTAATTTTTTTTTAATTTTTCATTTAGCCACGGATTTATCCGTGGCTAAAATAAAAAAAATATTTTAAAAAAATTAAATCTAGCCACGGATAAATCCGTGGCTAAAAAAAATTATTAAAAAAAAAAAAAACTCGACCTAGCCCAACCACGCCCGGAGCAGGCCCAACCCGCGCGCCTACCAGCCCAGTGGTGCGACCCGGCCCAGCTCGGCGTGCCCATTCCTTTAATTTATTTTCATCGTTACAAGTGGGACTCGAACTCGAGACCTCTTGGAATATTGCCAAGCTTCTTACCGCTAGGCTAGGATGAGCTTCTTGATCAAAATGTCATGCCAAGAATATATATATACATTTATATATTGAATTTTGTTATCAAATTTTACTAATTTATATCTATATATGAATATATTTTATTAATTCATACTTATTATGATTTAATTAAAAAATATTAAATCGTGCAAATTATAATTCTTTCTAATTTTACTTTTATCCACAGATAATTTTTGGATACAAAAGCAAAATTAAAAAAATTATAACTTTGACCTTATAAAAATTTGAAATTTTTCATCGATTATTTTGACTCAATTTAAGAAATTAAAGTGATCTTATTCATTGTATGTCAAACTATCAATTTATTTACTTAAATTTAGTGTAATTGACAAAATAAAATCAATCAAATTTGAAAATATAGTGCCATCGTTAGATCAATACTTTCAAAATTGTAATTTTCAATGCATAAAATGGGAAAATATAATAACCGTGATGAAAATAATATGATTTCGAATGACTCCAACCTTTTGGTGCCCCGTAATGTCGAATCGGGCGATTTAAACAAGTCATTTAAAATTAAAAAAAATTAAAATTATTTATTGGCCACGGATAAATCCGTGGCCAAGTCCAAATTCTAAAAAAAAAAATTTATTTATTTATTGGCCACGGATAAATCCGTGGCCAAGTCCAAATTTTTTAAAAAAAATTCAAATTTATTTATTGGCCACGGATAATGGTCAAAACTTCATGTTGACTTTGGCGAATCGTGCGTTTTCGTTAATTGGGTTAGACGGAACCGTACGATTGGAGCAATACAACTTCAACACTAATTAATCTGCTTGAAAGTCCATTTTTTATAATTCCTATACAAATTAACTGACGTTAGCACACATTGATACCGAAATACGAAGTTATTCGTATATGTCACCGAAAGAGGAAAAATGTATTCTCGCTAAACAAACTGTAATTTTCAACGCATAACATGGGAAAATATAATAACCGTGATGAAAATAATATGATTTCGAAATGACTCCAACCTTTTGGTGCCCCGTAATGTCGGATTGGGCGATTTAAACGAGTCATTTAAAATTTAAAAAAATTAAAATTATTTATTGGCCACGGATAAATCCGTGGCCAAGTCCAAATTTTAAAAATAAAAAAATTTATTTATTTATTGGTCACGGATAAATCCGTTGCCAAATCCAAATTTTTTAAAAAAAATTTAAAATTATTTATTGGCCACGGATAAATCCGTGGCCAAGTCTAAATTTAAAAAAACAAATTTAATTTATTTATTTATTTATTGGCCACGGATTTATCCGTGGCCAAGTCCAATTTTAAAAAAAAAATTATTTATTGGCCACGGATAAATCCGTGGCCAAGTCCAAATTTTAAAAAAAAATTAAATTTTTATTTATTGGCCACGGATAAATCCGTGGTCAAGTCCAAATTTAAAAAACAAATTATATTAATTTATTGGCCACGGATAAATCCGTGGCCAAGTCTAAATTTTTTAAAAAAAATTTAAATTTATTTATTTATTGGCCACGGATAAATCCGTGGCCAAGTCCAAATTTTTTAAAAAAAAATTTATTTATTGGCCACGGATAAATCCGTGGCCAAGTCCAAATTTAAAAAAAAAATTAAATTTATTTATTTATTGGCCACGGATTTATCCGTGGCCAAGTCCAAATTTAAAAAAAAAAAATTTATTTATTGGCCACGGATTTATCCGTGGCCAAGTCCAAATTTTAAAAAAAAATATATTTATTGGCCACGGATAAATCCGTGGCCAAGTCCAAATTTTAAAAAAAAAATTTATTTATTTATTGGCCACGGATAAATCCGTGGCCAAGTCCAAATTTGTTTTAAAAAAAAATAAATTTATTTATTTATGTTTTTCTTTTAAATAAATTGAAATGGCCACGGAATTGTGGAAATTTGGCCACGGATTTATCCGTGGCCATATGTTTTCGTTTTTTTTTTATATCCGTGGCCATTTCCGTAGCTATTGGCAACCGATTTTATCCGTGGCTAAAAATCCGTGGCCAAAACCGTGTTTTCTAGTAGTGTTTTCTATGGTACTAAAAATAGATTTAGAAAAGTTTTGTACAGCTCTGTATAAACTCCTAAAGTCAGCTGTCTAAAATGGTTTTTTCGAAAATTTGGAAACTTTTCCAGATTTTAAGTTTTCTTGAGTTATATTCGAACATCCATAACTCTCTCATCGTTTATCCAAATTCGATAAATCTTGCATTGTTAGAAATCCTGTTGAATGAAGCTTGAGGTGGTCTGAATTTCAAATCTAAAGCTAATTTGTACAGATTTGAGGAACCTCTTAAAATTGACTGCCCGAAACTCATTTCTGAAACTCTAGAAAATTTCCAGATTTCGGTTTCTGAGTAATAATCTTTGAGTTTTCATATCTCCTTCAATGTCAAATTTAGTGATTCTTCAAACTATAAAATCCCCATACTTCATACTAAGATCAGAAACCTTAACATAGCTACTTTACGGTCAAAATTTGTGAGAAAAATGGGCTTGAAACTAGCATGTTGAACAACTTTCATTCTTGAAACCAAAATTTTAATGTGTTTTAGCGTTGATTTATCCTATATATATGTAAATTGACCTTACTAAGTCATTTGGATTTAGGAAAAATTATAATTTTAGGATTGTATGTTCTACCCTCTAACAATTTTAGGACACTAATTTTGTCAAATACAATTTTAGGACATCAATTTAAGAATTTTTGACACATTTAGGACTTCTGATGTCCTATTGCTAGAAAAAGGTCACATGACGACTTAAATCCTAAGTGTATGCCAATTGGGAAATCCTATACCTATAACGACTTAAAAAACAGAACAAAACAAAGATGAGGAATCGAGAAAAAAAATTACAAATAGGGTTTACAAAACTTACAGTAGCGTGGTGGGGATAAAAAATTGCGTTCTTCCTCTCTCAGTTTAGGCATTGTCATGTCTCTGCCTAAAATTGATATACTCTTCTTCAATTTATCCTTCACAGAGAGAAAGCTCTACGTTTTTCAAATTTGATTGGGGAATTTGTCGATAATTTTAGAGAGAGATATAAAACCCTAGTTTTCCTAGAATGTGATTTGGGAATTGATTGATTGAATTTCTAACTATTGATAGATAAAAATTGTTCAAAAATCTTAAATTGCCTATCACGTGATAATCACATGCTCGGGTGTTTTGACACAATTACCCTTAAGTCATCCTACATGTCCAGCCAATTTATTTTAAATGCCAAATGAGCGCCACCTAATCGCTGACATGTAAACTAACCTCAATTATGTTGCCGCCGATGAAAGATTCCGATTAATTTGTTCAATTTTTCGGCAATTTTGCAAATTTCAAGATCGGAAGTCCTAAATGTGTCAAAACTTCTTAAATTGATATCCTAAAATTTTATTTGACAAAATTAGTGTTCTAAAATTGTTAGAGGGTACAACATACAGTTCTAAAATTATAATTTTTTCTTTGGACTTACAACTCTATTCTTTCAGTTCTTTGCCTCAGCCTAGGGCTTGCAGAATGGATGAATAAGTTATATATTCATAGATGCGCACTTATTTTTCTTCTGGTTGTTATTTATTGTGGAGTTTACAATACCAAGACTTTATTAAGAATGCTCTAATTTCTTATCTTACATACAGCCTGAACCTTGTATTTGATCATAACAAGTTCATTGTGAATTAGTTTTAATACTTGTATTCTACATAGCAATGCCTCTGCTAAAGAGTATTTAGTGGACATTTATTTTAGAATGGGGTGATCTTACTAAGTATCGTCGAGGTACAGGTACTTTCTATGGTTATTTAGTGGCACCTTGTCGTATTAGTTCATTTTGACGAGAGGGATGTTACATTGCTGCTTTGTGAAACCAGTTTGACTCGGTGCCTTCCACTCTAAAGGCCATGAAACCTAAACTCCACGGTCTAATTAACTAATTAAATTTATTTAGTTACAATAGTTTTTATTTACCCACGGAATAGTTTAAAGGCGGCAAAATTTTATGTAAATGTATTATTTTAAATTGTTATTATTTACTATTAGTGATGAACCTATGGTGACAATTTATTGATATATAAAGAAGTTGTCACTATGATTATGTTTGTGATAAAAATTTATTTACCACTAAATTGTTAATATAGAGGTATCCTTAATTATTAATAATAACAAAATTAAATACATATGATCACCACAAACATTGTTACAATTCTTTATGTGACAAAACAATATTTATTGTCACAAAATATGCATAATTAACGACAACTTTTACATTACTACTTATTATTTTGTCATCAAGTTTTTTTCTTGTAGTGTGTATTTATCTTATATGTATGTACTTTGTATAAGAACAACAAGTTTAAATTTTCTACCAATTTAGAATACTTACTGCTCTAAATTGATAATGTAGAAATCTAGCCGAACATGGAGTTAGTACTCGAAATTGATGATGGCTAAATTCATCATCAGATATAGAGATCCAGCCCTGTGCAATTGATATTGTCCTACATCTAAAGGTGATGAAATTTTATCCCTTAAGAAAAATGCGTTTCACAAGGTGATCACATGTTTGAATATTAACTACATCTACGCTTGACAGTCTATTTATGAGATATCGTCCTTTGTTGTAAACTATTAACCTTTATACAAGTGGTCACAAGTTTGAATATCCTTGTGAAGAGAAAATTTAATGAAGCCAATCTTCGAAAATTATATTTGAGGGCATATCTGACTATACAAATTGTGTACTAGTTATTCATCGCGAGTGTGTGAACTTTGCACTCAGTTCTCGATGATTGTAACATTGAGATACTATTGTATCTGAAAACAAATTAAATTAGTCTTAAAAGAGTAGAAACCTAATTCTAAAATCTATGAATGCAACTGCAAGTGCAGTGTCCACATGATCCAAGCCAAAATTTAAACTAAAATTAAAGCACCAGGATTTCATCAAATGACCATAACTATAATAGTACTGGTCTTATACATACTGTATCTGATACAATGTCTTGAATAATTACATAATAACATGTATTACATAATTCACCCAAAATAAGATTATGATGTAATTATTAAACGCATAACATATATCCAACTATTCAACATAGTACAATGAGAACAATATGAAATACGCCTCATTATAGTGGCCGTTTTCATTAAATATTCAACAATATATTAAAACATTGACTTTATTCACTCATATCACCACTAGATTCATATTATAAGAAGACTTTTATAATAAAAAGTCTAATTACGCACCACTGATTCAAATATCCATATTAATTCCTTGAAGGTAACCATAGGTTTCGGGGTTTTCAGTAAGGACTTTGGCCATTATAATTGCCCGGGGGATCGTAGTTGCAAGAAATGAACCACGAGCCACTGTTGCATTGAACCCTAGCACATCCCAAGCGCACCGAGTCACGCCACACGACCTGCGTGTAGTGGAGACACTGTTGTTGAGCAGTACATGCGTTGGAAGAGTGATCGTAATAGGGCTTCTCGCCCACCCACAAATCCACTGCTTCTCGGCCAGTGAGATCTCCGCTGCCCCCGGCAAGGTTCTCACCGTATTGACCATTGGAATGTACCAAGTTGCAGTCGCCAATCCTTTGACTTGCATAATTTTGGGCATAAGCTGCCACATTTTCGTCCCATGTCATGGGGCCAACCCCTACCTCATTACGGGCAGCGTTGTGGGCATCAAGGTAGTCTTGTGGGGAGTTTTGGCCATGACATGAGTATTGTAACATGGTTAGGACAAGGGAGAAATTAAGAATGGCTAGTGAAAATTTCTTGTGGATTCCCATTTTGATTTGGTCACAAAATGTTAGCCGCTGGATAAAAATTCATGTCCAACGAGTAAGGTATTTATAGCCGGGGAAGCATGAAGTTTTAAGTCTGCCCAAGAGAGAGAATATATATATATATATATATATATATATATATATATATATATATATATATATATCATAAAACGTTGAATTTAATCACTTCCACACAAAAGTGAAAATTTAATTAGGCAGAATAATATTTTTGTTTTGTGTATTAATTTTTATGTGAAAAAGAAAATGAATGTATAATGCATGGAAATTGAATTAATAAATTAAAAATAATATTTAAATGTGATAGTAATAGATTGATGAATTTAATGATCTACGAATAGAGCAGGAGCAAAAATTATATTAATATATAACATATTTAAAAATAGAAATAATTTTCATTAATATTATTGATCCTTAACAGATTTTTTTTTTGAAATCAAATAGACTAAGAAATAAAATATAGGTACCCAATAAACTATATGAGTTAATAGATTAATGCATGTAATTAAATTAGAAGTTTAGAAAATTTTCAAACCAAATGAGAATCTTATTTTATAATCTCATGTTAGATTCATGATATAATTAGAAAGTATATTCATTTATTCTTAACTCATCATTGCTCAAAGTGTAAATTAATGGTAAAGAAAATAAATAAAAGTTTAAAACAATATGTTACTCGGTTGTAGAAAATAATTATACTATTAAATTAGCCTACATGTAAGGGGAAAAAATAGAAATTGAAAATTACAACTCGTAATTCCTTATAGGCCTGTAAAGTAGGGAAAAAAGTTCAATTAATAATTTTTTGCCTACATGGCAATGTGTGTGATAATGTAAGTACCAATATCGAAAATACTTTTGAGAGATCTAGCAACAATTTGTAAATTATTTTTAGTTGGAGTAATATTTTTGGGGAAAACAAACTCATCAAAAATAGGTAAACAATTATATTTTAAATTAGGGGAAGCAATTCAGATAGGTTAGGTGGGTTTAGGTTTGGGTTCGGGTTGGAATGGGATTGGGGTATACTACGAAATCTCTCAACCCTAATCTAACCTAATTGAGTTCGTATCAACTTTGGTTGACCTAACTTTGATTAGGTCAACCTATTAACCTGATATCCTATGACCCAACCAATTATTAATTTTTTTTATTTTACACAAAATTTGCTTGCTTAACTCTTCATGAAATGCTTTAATAATTACAAAATGTTAAAAATGTTATATAGTTATGCAATAACAAAAAAACAAAAAAACAATAGTACGGATAAGTAAGAAAACAAATGAGGTCACGAAACAATTCATTCAACTTGATTTGAAATTTAAAGCGCGAATCTATATTGTGCATCGTGTAGCAAATGAAGTTCAACTTCAACTATTTCTCTAAAAGAATCAGGTCCTTAACTAGAAATAAAGCAATGGAAAATTAATTTTTTTAGAACTGAGTCACTGGAATACTGTACAAGAAACAATAAAATAATAAGAAATTATAATTTAATTTTTAAAAGTTGATTTCTCCTAATTTTTTTATTTATAAAACTATGTTATATACATTTATTTTGTGTGGTTGGCTATGTCAACCTAATAATAAATACATTTATTTATAGGCCTATACCAACAAAAAGATTATGATAAAAAAATTTATTTAATATAAAGTAAATCAATGTAATATTTGAAGGACAATTAAAGAATATATACCGTTTTTTCTTTCTTTTTTTTTTGGGGGGGTGGGGGGAGGGGGTGGGGTGGGGTGGGGATATGATTATAGCTAACATAAATGTAATTTTGCATTATAATTGATTTTTCACTTATTTAAAAAAGTTTAACAATCTCTTTTCCTTAAATATCTAAAATTTAATAATTTAAAATTTTCCTACTTCATTCCTCATAGTCTTCCGTATATGACCCTTCAAAATGTTATAATCAAGAAAACGGTGCACTGAGTAGCTTGACTTAAAAGATAGGAGATGAGCAAATTAAGGCGTAAGCGAGGAAGCTACGAGTAAAAAGGCTACCCCCACTTTTTCTAAAGATGTTAATCGAGTTAGGCAGTTTAACAACCAAATCAAATAGGTGAAATAAGATAAACTAGAGTGATAAGGGAACTAACCACTATTCCTTGCTTGCGCGAGGGAATAGTTATAATTTTATGTACAAAATATATTTTTCTATAAAAAGAATATTTAAGTTGGGTTGAGTATGGTTGGTTCGAGCTATCGATTAACCCATAAAATAAGAGTTATTTGGGTGACCCACAAGTGACAAGTCAATCCAATTCTGACGCGCTATTTTTACGATGGGTTTGTATCGAAATCATGTCAGAAATTACCGCTCTTACTTCAAATAGAAGAAGAAGTTAACAACGAGATAACAGAAAATGAAAACAAAATTTTTCCACACCTTAGAATTTCCTCTATGGTCGGGCAAGTGGCTAAATATCTAGGAAAAAAAAAAAGAAAAAAAAGTTGAAGAAAGTTCTATCCGTCAACGTTACCTCATTGTGGAAGTATAATTTTCCACAGCATCGTGTTTCTCACAATATCAGAAAATGAAAACACAAACAGTTTAGGGCTTCAAGTTTTCCACTTGATCATGTGAAGTGGCTAATTCTCTGGGGAACAAGAAAAAAAAAAGTTGAAGGAAGTTCCATCAATCACGCTGCCTTATTGTGGAAATTTAATTTTATACAGTACTGTTGTTTTTCTCACAGGCTGTGGACCAAAATTATGAGTTTTCCTTCTCCTTTTCCATCATTTTTTCTGACAAGTTGAATACTCAACTGATTTTTTTTTTTTTTTTTTTTTGAAGAACAATAATCGAATACTTTATTTCAAAAGTTGGCTTCTGCCAGAATAACAGAACCTATAGACTCAGGCAACTCTTGTTCCTCAATGTTACCTCAGGAAGCTAGCTTGGCTAATTTATGAGCCACTCTATTATTTTTCCTACGAGTAAATCACTACAAAAATACATACCCTTTAGTCTTCGTGACGGATTTAACTTATAACAATTCCGTTACAAAATGTCTTGTCATTAATTGTTTTTTTAATTCCATTTATATTGAATTCTATCACTAATCTATCACAAATATTTAAATCTGTGATAAAATCTATTCGTCACAAAATTTTCGTTAGTGAAAGGGATACTTTCTTGTAGTGAATTGAGCTTTGAATTGCTGGAATGAAAGATGAGCTCTCCTAATGTTCTAAACGAAATGGCCAATTGTTGAGTAGTCCGCTTCATTCGTCTTTAGAGATTGGATAAGCACACTGCAATCTCCTTCAAGAATAATCAGGGGCCAGCCCGCAACTGATTTTTTTAGTTGTTGAATTCGAATATGTTAAACTAATTTATTAAGTACATTTGATGAGTGTATAAAATAAAAATTGGATATAATCTAATCAATAGATAAATCTTAAGAGTATAAAATTAATTTTTTTTTATCCATACTATCTTTTTTTATTATTTGTGATATATTTATTAAATTTATGATAAGTCAAAACAATAAATTTAAATTAAAAATAATTTTTAATTGATCAAAAAGGTAAATAGAAATATAAAATGGAAGAAAATTTGAGAAGTGGAAAGCGAGAGAGGAGACCATAGAGAGATGAAAATAAGAAAAAAATATATATAAATATATGAGAAAAACACGCAGTTGTTGGAGAGAGCGGAGAGAGATGAGAGAGAAAGGTCGCTAAAGAATATTATGGATATTTTTGAAATATCACAATTAAACACATCAAAACAAAAGTTAATGACCCTCACACTTTAATACAATAATATAGATGTAGTAGCCGTCTTGACACACTCAATATATGTGTAGAATAATATATATAATATTCAATATGAATATATATGTCGAATAATACACATAACATTAAATATTAATTATGCACTGAAATTTTAATAGTATAAAATTATAAATATCTATTAATCTTTTATATATATATATATATATATAATTTTTAAACTATCTCTAATATATTTGTTAAATTAATGATAAGTGGAAAGTAATAATTTAAGACAAAATATTACTAAGGAAACAAAAATAAAGAAGGTGAAAAATGATATTTGAGAGTTGGAGATCAAAGAGGATAAAGAATAGAGAGTAGAAGGTAGAAGATAAGAGAGAAAATAAAATTTAGGGAAAATTGCTAAAGACCTCTCAAAATTTATTTTCATGTCCAAAATACCCACGAAAATATTTTTCAATCTAAAAAACTCATTCTGTCAAATTTTAAATCCAAGAAACTAAATTATTAAGTCTACCCCATTTTTGGATAAAATTAACCTTGTCTTTTCTTACATTAATTTTGCTTATATTTGATCATAAATTAATTTTATTTGCCTTTGCCTATACTTCTTAATTCACATGTATAAAAATCTTATAATCAAAGTTATTTTTTGAAGATTTTAATGTCTCTGCTTATTTTTTTTTATTTTTAAAAATTAAAATGATCTAAATTATAATCTATGTATCTTAAATTAATTTGTATTAAAAAAAATTTCCAAATATATATATTTAAAATTTGAAAAATACTACTCTAGAAAATTACTTTGTTTAAAGTTATCATATTAAATAAACAAATTTAAAGAAATTAAGGAAAAAATTATATGAAAGACAAACTTATTATGTTTTTAATGTAAAAAATTAAAGCAATTTAGTCCAAAGATAAATTGTTGAATTTTTAAAATGAAAAGTTGGTTGACTGGGCTTTTAAGGTAGAAACTTTCCATGGGCTTTTAAATTTCCATGGGCTTTTAAGATATGAAAGTCTATTTTACAAACTTTTCATTTTTTTTTTTCCCTCTTTGCTAAAATTTAACAGGATCCACTCACTCTACGTCAGAGACTTAACTTGTGGATTTGATATTTGCACGAGTGAAGTTATCAACAGATAAACTCCACCAACTTATGTATGGCAAGCAATAATATTGCTCTTATCGGCGGTGTTGGTCATGACAAGTTGAGTACTTATAAGGGATAATTCAGAAACTTGTCACAAGAAACTTAAATAAAAAAATAAAAAAAAAAAGAGCTTCTCTATTTATGAAATTACAATCACCATCCTTGAGATTTGATTTCATCTTACAAATATTATCAGCCATTAGTCGCCCTAATTACAAGAAACCCCTCTATCTCTTAGATTCAAGGTAATTGTAATTTCAATAGATAAAGGAGGTTCGTTTTATAATTCAGGCAAACATCGGACGGCTTTGAATAATTATCCCTACCTAAAATGTATGGTCATATAGAACCAAAATTGAGCTATGTCTATTTAGATATCATCGGTAACATAAATAAAAATTATGAGATACATCAAGCAGCAATAGCAGCAATCTTCATCCCAGCTTGGCAATGTCCAGGAACGCCACAGATGAAGTAATTAGCCCCTTTCTTTAGAGTTATCTTATCATTGCCCGAATTATACATTGGTGCATTTGCTGGTACATTGCAAGAATTGTAGCTCGACTTGTCCACAGCAACAACACTGTGTCTAGTTGAGGGGTAATTGAAAACTGCAAAACATTCACGAGATAATCAAATCATTTAGCTTTTCACTAACTCAAAACTATAGAATAATTATATCTTGACTAAAAAAACAAAAAACAAATAGATATACTTATAAGCAATAAATAACAAATAAATTATTACACGCACCGAGTGTGTCTCCAGCCTTAAATTGTTTGTCATTTTCCCAACCCGCAACGTTGAATCTCCAGCCTGTAGAGTCACCAACAGTGTAGCTTGCAGCATGGGCTGTGTTGCTGTGAAGCAGCAACCCCAAGAGTGCCATTATCACAAAAACTGCAGCTCCTTTCTCAGCATACATCTTTTTTAATTATAATTTTTCTCCTTTTTTTTCCCCTCCAAATTACTCAATAGAGATTGAATTTGTATGTTTGATGATTTAGTTTCGGGGGACTGTGTCCTTTATATAGTACTTGTCTTCATAGTTAATTGGAAATCGTATTTATGTTTTAGTGTCACATATTTCAAGATTTTGGTAATATTACATTTATTAGCATTTGCTATTTTCGTCTATGCGAAACCATCTCGATTGGTTTATCTTTTGTCACGCGTCAAAATTTTGGTGATAGCTTTTAATTAATTACATTAATTGTGGGATTTCATGTATTTTTACTGGATTTGTGTAATAATTTGTAATATATAGATAACTAGCATGTAATCCGTCCTGCAAGATAAATATTAGAATTATGACCATTTATGTGGTGCACTAATTAAGATGAAATATTTTGGTCTATGCATCCAAAATAATGTTATGTCCATCAGCATTTTTGATTGATATCATTGATTTATCATGGAGATAATTATTCACATTTTATTTTGACAGTCTATATAAAAAAGTACTACCATATGAAAATCTTAGCCAATAGTGTCTAATGAGGTGAGATAATTTTTCCTAAAGCACTGTCTTTGTTTAACAGTGAAATTTTGAAATATATGTTACGTTAAATTTTATTCAAATTTATAGAAATTCTCATTATCACTATAAATCTCACTATTAGCCTATAAATAACTGTTAATATTTTCTCAAGTTTTAATATCAAGATTTTAAGAGTATTCTAAAGAAAAATTTTATTATATAAAAATATTAATTGATACGGACAACTTCAAACACTAAACTTTATAGTATTTATATAAAAAATGATCAACTCAAAGCGAGAGGTGGAAGAACTTTTTTCCTTTAGAAGAAAGATATAAAGTATTAAATTTAAATAGTGGCATCAGGTGAAAAAACTCTTATCCCATAAATAGGACTCATTAATCACAATTGATGATCAATACACAAAAGAATATTTTAGAAATGAAAACTCAAATCAAACAAAAAGATGATATATTAAAAAATGTATTATCAAAACCTCAAAATAAAAAATATTACAAATTAAAAGGCAAAATTTATTAAAAAAGCTTTTACGGGTTTAACAAGAAGTAGTAAACAAGAATGTGTAGAAGAAAACAATTTCTCTCGGGTGTTGCTTTAATGATTTTAACGAATGTGAAATTCATGCAAGAAACACATCACTATTATAATAGTGAATACAACAAATAAACAAATGAATAAGAGAACTTTTAAAAATAGAAACTCAAATATTTATCAAATACGAAAAATTAAGCCAACAAAAGCTAAACATCTATATTATTATAAAAAGAAAGTCATTTTTGTCTCACAAATGGTAGTTTTTTTTGTCATTTTACAAAATTTGTCCTTCAATTCGATGTGAAATAAATAGAGCTATGTAAAATTATGGCTAATATTAAAAATTTCCACGAAATCAATTCAATTCAAATACTAAATTTTGATTTGCCAATATTACCTTTGTAATTAGTAAACACATGCAACAAATAAGCAAATAAAGAGGACAATATTGTAATATCACAATCCAATTTGAAAACTTATTTTCTCAACCCACAAACCACTTTCTCAATCATTTTGAATTTTGGAAGTTGAAACCCAATTTTTATAAAAAGTTCCTTTAAATCAATAATTAATATTTTTAGTTCTCTCTCTCTCTCTCTCTCTCTCACACACACACACACACACACACACACAAAATAATTTCTCTAATTACAATTATTCGACATTTCTTTTTGTGTTTATTTCTTTTTGACGTAATTTTAAGCACTAAATTAAGATATATATTTTTTATATCTTGCACACGCATAGAGTGTATGGCACTTCTAGTGATAAATAAAAGTGAAATATATTTGTCAAAAAATTAAAGAAAAAAATGAGATTCACATCAGAAATTTAGAAAAACGAAGCAAAAAATAGCTGAAAATATGGAAAAAGAAAAAAAACAAATAAATGCAAAGTCCAGGGAGGTTTAAATTAAAATATAATGAAAAAATATGAACTCAACATATAAATTGTTGCATAAGCTCACAAAACAATCAAGAAAGTTGAAAGGAATATATATTGTTATAAGCTACTTATAAATTGTTGCGTAGAACGCACTTCTAAGTGTGTTTTATTTCAATTCAAAGTGTTAAATCACCAAGAAATTAAAGAACACTACTAATAAGAAATTTATAATATTATATAAATGGAAAGCATCATTTAGTAACTATTTTTGGTCTATGAATTGTGTTGGTCTTTTTTAATTTATCTTTCCCCTTTGGCGTTCTCTTTAGTTTCTCTCCCATCTTCCAACCCACCACCACCCCCCCCCCCCCAAATCCTATTTCATCTACTCTTTATTATCATTTTTCTTCTACATTCTTTGTAATTATTTTCGTAATTTTTTAATTATTTTTTGTTTACTTATTACTTATGTGTTTATCCCTTGCTTATGTGAACAATGAGGTGGACAAGTTGTCCTTTTGTTATTTTGTCATATAAGACGTTTCCTAGCTATGTTTACATTTTCACTCTCTAATTCACATTAAAGTCTTTCTAAAATTAAAATTACATAATACCATTATTGTCAATAATATATATCTAACTTCTTGAATTGCTCCTTATACTTAATTATTTTCTTAAATATAACTTCTAATTATGTCCATTGATTAGTTTTTCTAATTATTAACATTTTATCAATTAGTTCAAATTTTTAGATTTTGTGTGTGTATATATATATATATATATATATATATATATGTATGCATATACATATAAGTTTCTCAATAAGACAAGTTATGTATTAATTTTAATAATGATGTCCTTGATTATTGCTTAATTTTTTCACATTTAATGTTATAAATCTAATGTAATCTAGTCTAATATATATATTCAAATGGAGTCGCCTTATGCATCCATCTCGTACTAATGTGGACAATGAGGTGAACAAATTGTCCTTTCATTATTTTGCCATATAAGACGTTTGCTATATTTATATTTTCACTCTTTAATTCACATTAAAATTTTTCTAAAATTAAAATTACATACTACCATTATTGTTAATAATATATCTCTAATTAACTACTTAAATTGTTCCCTATACTTAATTATTTTCTTAAACATAATTTCTAATTATATCCATTGATTAGTTTTTCTAATTATTAACATTTTATCAATTATTTCAAATCTAATCTAATATATATATTTAAAATGGATTCCAGCTTCTGTGTTCATCATTTGCTTATGTACACAATGAGGTGGACAAGTTATCCTTTTATTATTTTGCCATATAAGACGTTTGCTAGTTATATTTACAGTTTCACTCTCTAATTTACATTAAAGTCTTTCTAAAATTAAAATTACATAATACCATTATTGTCAAAATATATCTCTAACTTCTTAAATTGCTCCTTATACTTAATTATTTTCTTAAATATAACTTCTAATTATAATCATTGATTAGTTTTTCTAATTATTAACGCTTTATCAATTAGTTCAAATTTTTAGATTTTGTATCCCTCTATATATATATATGTGTGTGTGTGTGTGTGTATGTGTGTGTGTGTGTGTATGTGTGTATACATATAAGTTTCTCAATAAGACAAGTTATGTATTAATTTTAATGATGTCCTTCATTATTGCTTAATTTTTTTCACATATAATGTCATCAATCTAATCTAATATATATTTAAAATGGAGTCCACCTTATGTGTCCATCCTTTACTTATGTGAACAATGAGTTGGACAAGTTGTTATTTCACTATTTTGCCATGTAAGACATTTTCCATATTTATATTTTCAATCTTTAATTCACATTAATTAAAATCTTTCTATAATTAAAATTATCTAATTTCATTACTTTCAAGCATATTTATTTTTAACTCCATAAATTACTCTTTATTACTTAATTATTTTTTAAAACATAATTTGTATTTATATCCATTGATTAGTTTTTCTATGATTAAGTCTTTATCAATTAATGCAAATTTTTAGATTTTGTATATATATATATTTAAAATGAAGTCTACCATATATATATGTATCAATCCCATTCTTATGTGGATAATGAGGTAGATAAGTTGTCATTTCACTAGTTTGTTATGTAAGACGTTTTTCATATTTATATTTTCAATCTTTAATTAATATTAAAATATTTTTATAATTAAAATTATCAAATTCCACTACTTTTAAGCATGTTTATGTTTAACTCCTTAAATTACTTTTCTTTACTTAATTATTTTTTAAACATAATTTATGATTATTGATGGGTGTTAAATCCACCAAAAATAAATCCTACTACTCTAAATACAAAATAAATTTGCAAATACGGTAAGCAAGAGAAATCCCACAGAAAATAACTACTTGATAAATTCCAAAGATAACTAGGTGAATAAAAACTAAAAGTAAAGATTGGTGGGATTTTAATGAAAAATAATAAAATAAAATAAACGAAAAATTAAATAGAGAATTATTCAATAAGAGGAAAAGCTCAACCAAGAGTAATTCTTCACACAACATTTTAAGGGATTGATCATTGATACAAAGATAATTCTTAAATTCATGCACTAGATTGGTTATAGCCTTTGGAAACGCTCCTCCGACCAATCTTTCCTTAATATTAGGCTAAACATGCAACGCGCTATGAATAACCCCTAATTAACAGACAACCATATACATGCAATAGAATTTAATCAGTTAACAGCATTAGGAATTAGAAGGACTCAATCCTAACCAAGAACCTACAACGCGTGATCTTTTAAGCTAGATTGTATGTTTCCCATAGCACAATTCAAAAGCTCCTAACAATTTAAATTATGATATTTTCCATTTGTGTTGGTTCAATTAAACAATTACGGATTGAATCTTACCAACTGGATATATGTTATTCTATGAATGAACAAGTAGCCAAATTGAACAATCAACAAAACAACATTAAGGGATGGAGTTTTCCGGAAAGAGCACAGAAAAACATACCAATAATGCATAAAAATAAAGAAACAAACAAACAAATTAGATCTCACAATCCATGCTTAAACACAAGCTTAAGCTAACCCTTAACTGAATAAAGAAGTTTAGCCACGCATGGCCATGGACAAAACTTAAATAAAGAAAATATAAAAGCTAAAACTAAGACTAGAATAAAGATGTCTAAACAATGCTATACAATCATGTATATATAGGGCTCTAACCCTTAATCAAATTTCTAACAGGACTAGGATAATTTTTTGAAAACCCCAAGACTTCATAGGCAAGAAGAGAGTTTGTTTTCATATTAAATTCTTGGCAAAATGAAACTTTGTTCTTCCATTCCCGCATAGGAAATTCATCCCATAGAGCGTGATCACGTCTTGTGCGACTAGCTTGATTATTTTCATATTTAGCCTTCTAACTTCCTTGTATGTCATCCCTCTGCACCTTGTACCAGCTTTAGGCCCTTTTTTAGCTCCTTTTCATCAATTTTCACCTAAGACAAATAAAAACTTAATTTGGTAAAATCCTAACATATTTAAAACCCAAATTTAATCAAAACAAGTAAAATTGTGGCCTAAAACTTGGTAAAAACAACACGTTATCAATTACATCAATTGAGAGTGTGTGTGTGTGTGTGTGTGTGTGTGTGATTAAGCTCATTATCATAATTACTCTTTTAAACTCTTTGATTCCTTGATAGTAACCCAAATTTATGTTAGTTATCACATATGAATTTGGTCAGATTTTTCAACCACATTTATCGATGCACTTTATCTATATGTATATCACTATAATAATAATAATAATAATAATAATAATAAGAAGAAGAAGAAGAAGAAGAAGTTACGTATATGCCATAAATTAATTCATATAAATTGTCTACATAATTATATACTACAAACCTGTTTACACTGTCTAATATTTTGTGCATATATATATATATATATATATATATATACATTTTGTTAATATAATCAATCCAATTATGCACATGTAATTGAATCATATGAGAAGGCCATTAATACGTAAATCATGCATATGGATTGTGTAGTTGATAATTTTAATGGTTTATTTTTGGTGAACTTTATTTATCAATCTAGATTATAATTAATTTAGTTTTTAAAATTAAATACAAAGTCCATTAAATTAGTGTATACTAAAAATAAGACAAAAATACATTTAAATACGCATAGATCAAAAAAATTCTGCACTATTTCTACATTATCATGTGTTGGTGACTGATAATTTATTTTCTTAAAAATGTATTACGATGTCTATATTTACTCTTAATTATGGTTATATTTTTATATGAATTTGAACAAGTTTCAATTTGCAAGAAAATCCAAAGTTTTTATTGAAAGAAACAATTTTAACTCTTCATTTTGTGGTAAGTCTATTTCACTTATGTTCTTGCTTTTTTCATTTTGTTTATAGATTTGTATGCATTTTTTTTATTTAATTCAAAGGTACATGAACTTTTAGGACAAATTCATTATACAACCATATGTTGCATGTAGTTGTAATAGTTTAATATTTTTTTATTAGTTATAAGAAGATTCCAAAATTCTTTCATTGATGTTATGGTTCTGTCCTTTTAAATATGAACCTCCATAAAAGCATGTCATCTTTTAGTATATTCAAAATGTTTCAATCTTAATAAATTATGGTTTTTCTTTTCTTGACTATATCGTTGTCAGTTTTGTTTTGGGTCAAAATCCGATTGGTTGTTGTAATATTTTTCATAAAATTGATCTTCAATATTGGATCATCTTTCTCTATTTATGGGCCTTTTAATTTGTGGTTTCACATAAATTTCTAAAATATTTTTATTTGTAGATATTTTTATAAAATCATATATATATATATATATATATATATATATATTTAAAATGATGTCCACCTTATGTGTTTATCTATTCTTTATGCTGATAATGAGGTGGAGAAGTTATTTTTACTCCATTTGTGCAATTTATACTTATTTCCTTATTTATATTATATGAATATTTTGATATATGTTTTCAGCCATTAAACTCAATATCTTAATTGCAATTTTAAACTCTTTCTTTGTCCCCTAAATTTTGCCCTTTATATATAATTTGTGTTTTAAATATATTGCAATAAAAAATTCATATAAATCGTGTACATGTTTAGTTGTATATTGTCAGCCCATTAATTATTTCATACATCTAAACGCTCTCCATATTTTGCCATAAATATATTCAATCAAATTATGCATATGTAATTGAGTAGCCATTGAATACATATATCTAGGATATGGATTGCATGGTTGATAGTTTTGGTGTTTCATTTTTTTTTATAATTGATTTGTCAACTTGATTATAATCGATTTAATTTATTAAACTAAATTCAACGTCCACGAAATCAGCTTTTACTGTTTATTAATTTGTGCAATGTTTTAGATATCACACACACACACACACACATATACATATATATCTTTTATCTTGACCACTTTTCCTTAATCAACTCTTATAATTCCTATATATATTGTGCAGTATCTATCTATATATATATATATATATATGTGTGTGAATATATATATATATATATATATATATGATTAAACTCATTATCATAATTCTTATTGTAAACTCATTGAGTCCTTAATGTTGGCTCAAATTTATGTTAGTCATCGCATATGAATTTGACCACATTCTCTAACCACATTCAGATATCCACTTTTATCTATAATAATAATAATAATAATAATAATAATAATAAGTTATGTATATTTCATAAATAAATTCATATAAATTGTCTACATAATCATCTATCATAAACTTGTTTGTATTTTCTAATATTTTGTGCATATGTAATTGAATCATATTAGAAGCCAATTAAATACATAAATCATGCATATTAATTTTGTAGTTGATAATCTTAGTGGTTCATTTATGGTAAACTTTATTTAACAATCTATATTATAATAAGTTTAGTTTATTAAATTAAATACACAGTTCATTAAATTAGTTTATACTAAAAATAACGCAAAAATACATTTATACTACGTTTGGCAGAGGAAAGAAAATGAGTGGAAAACAAATGAAAAGAAAGAAAATGGATGGATTTTAATTTTCCACATATATGTTTGGTTGAAAGAAAAATAGATGGAAGGAAAATAGAAATCTATTTATTTTCCCTTGTTTGTTTGAATGGAAAAGTGGAATGAAAGAAAATGATTTCTGTACTAAATAACAATTATACTCTTATATCATTATAAATTATAATTATGTTCTGAATTCATGTATTAAAATAGATTAATAAATTTATTTCAAAAAAATAGATTAATAAAATTAAACTAAATAAGTATAATGTAAATAAAATATATAAATTAATATAATGAAATATTTGTTTACATTGTGTCAAATGACAACTACAATCTTATATAATTATAAATATAATTAAGTTATAAATATAATTATGACGTAGATCATTTAATGAAAATAAAATAAATAAATATGTGAAATATATTTTTAATGTATTATACAAATGAACACGTCGTATTTGCTATTTAACAAATGCAAAAATTCATACTGATAGAAGAAACAATATTATTTAAACATCTAATTATACATATGGGCAATTTTGAAAATCTTGTTTTATAGATATCATTGCATTATTTTCCTCTTCTTTTCCATCCGATTTTGGGTGGAAAAAAAAATTAGTGGGCTCCATACTTATTTTTCCATCCTCAATTTCTTTCCTTCCCCTTTCCTCCCACAACCAAACAAGGGAAAATACACATTTTCCTTCCAATTTCCTTCCATCTCCTCCCCTTCCTCCTATTTTTCACCCTACCAAATGAAGCCTTAAAGACATATATATCAAATAAATCTTGTACCATTTTCATACAATCATCTGTTGGTAAGTGCTAATTTATTTTCTTAAAAATGTATTATGTTGTTTATATTTACTCTTAATTATTGTTATTTTTTTTATATGAATTTGAACAAGGTTAAATTTGCAGGAAAATTTAAAGTCTTTATTGAAAGAAATAATTGTAACTCTTGATTTTGTGGTAAGTTTATTTCACTTACATTCTCACTTTTTTTTTTCTATTCGTTGTATATGTATGTTTTTTTATTTAATTCGATGGTACATGAACTTTTAGGACAAATTTGTAATAATGCCATGTAAATTATTGCCTTAATATATGTTTTTACTATTTAATGCTATCATCTATTTAGTACTATTATTATTACCTTTGAACCTATTTAATGATATTGTTGTCTTTGAAGTCAAATTCTACTAATTTTTATTCCCATTGTAATGTAGATTTAGAAATATAGCCGCACCGCATCAAAAGGGCATTGGAAGCAATTAATTATTGTAATTTAACCCATTATACGAACCATGCTTATTGCCAAAAGATTTGACTTATATATATGTCCTTATAATTTTTGTGAAGTACTTATGCCATATTATGCTTTTAGAACCTTTGTTATAAAGTTAAATTAAAATTAAAAATCCCTAACATTAGCTTAAAATGTCCTAAAATAGCATTTTTAATTACAAATATTTTTTAAAATTACAATTAACATTTAAAGTTAGAAAGATCTTTCTTTTTTTTTCAACCACCTTTACCTATCAAACTCTTGGTAAGAAGATTTTAGTATCATTTAGATGTTTCTGTGACATTCTTTAAGTTACTCTTTTAAATTTTAATCAATATTTTGCTTTGAAGTATGATTGTTTGCAAAAAAAATTAAAAGTTCTTTGTACGAGATAAATTAATATATGAGAGTTTCTTTTTGTAGGTTCATAGTATTAATATTTCAAAAATGCAAATGTTAACCAAAATCATGTCAAACTTTCCATGCAATGATGTTAGCACATAATTCAATTGCACTATTTTTTTTCAATATTTCTAAATTTTTAAGAAAGAAATATCATCAAAATACACACACACATACACACACACACATACATGTTTATAGTCATCACAATGTGTGTGTGTGTGTACATACGCTAAGATATATGTTTTTATGTTAGCATGCACTTCTCCCACGTATGTTCTTCTTTTATTAAGTTTTAGTTGACATACATACATATATATCTTTGTGGGTGGGTGGGTGGGTGTGTGTGTATTTCTCTATAAGATTATAAATAAAATTTATAATTTGATACACCAAATTCTATGTAAGGGTTCATTATACATATTAAAAAAGAAAAGTATCTTCATCTTTCGTCATTGTATTCACATTTTTCATCTCTTTATGAATATTAATTCTTAAAGATATTTTTTTTTGTTGAATATACAATTTTAATTTCTGCAAAAATATCTTTAAACTATTATGGTTATGAATCAGAATAGTCTAAAAGAAAAGGTTTAAATTTTGTAATAAGCACATATAAATTATATAATTTAAAGTTTTGAACCATTAATACTTTTTTTATAATTTGTAATTTAGATTAATATTTTTTGTAGTTATAGTTCCTTTTGTTAATTTTTTTGAAAATTTTGTAGCACAATATTAGCCCATATCTAATTAAGTTATTGTTGCGTCCGAATAAAATATGGTAGAATATTCATCCACAAATGAACTCCAAATGATAAATAAGTATCAATAAAAATCTATGATCCAATATAATTATGATTAACAAAATTATTTTTTAATAGACATCCGTCATGAATTAATCAATCTTCATATTATATTATCCATTTCGTTATGCAATTACATAGAATATGATCACAATAAAATTATATATAATAAAAATCATCGATCAATTAATAATGGGACCACATAAAATAATTGAGCAAATTCATGATTTGATCCCGTTCATAGAAATAAATAAATTATCATAATGTATAAAATATAGTGCTTGACGATGCAAGTTGCCCAAGATTTGTTGAAGTTATTCATTATGTGTTCTTTATTTTTTATTTTATCTAGGATTAATGCCAAAATTAATTTAATATGTTTTCTCTGTCGTCATAGATATGAACATTTATAAGTAAATATGTCAATTATTTTATATTGTAACATCGAAAAATTCAATATTTGTGTGTAATATTTGAGAGATGGTGTATTTCAATCTTTATGAGCTCGATTATATTGGATAGATTTACTTTAAATAAGTGCAAAAACAAACCAGCCAAAAATAATATGAGAAATTCTATTGTTACTCATGTCTCAAACTTTTTACTCTTATTTGTTAATGTTTTATTCTCAAGAAGTATGTAAACAAGATTTTGAATGATAAAAATTGAAATATGAGTTTTACTCAAATGAGAAAGTTATTAAAATAAGTTTATGGCTTGAGGTACGTGTTACGGTTATTATTATACAATTTAATATTTATTTTTTATACTCACATGGGTTGATACTATCTATTTTGGTATGAAAGATTCAATTAAAAAATTCAAGAGAAAAATTGATGAATATCGTTAGAGAAAAATTGGCAAGGTTTACTGAATTTATAACTCAAATATTTTATATTAGAGAAATAATCTATATAATTAAATCATCTATATGTCTATTGTTCAACATTTTTAATGCAATTTTACAAATGAATTAAAATAAATAGTAATTGATGAGTATAAATAAATGTCAAATATCCGCATTAACAAATTCAAAGCATATAATAAGACAAGTTTTCTTCTTTTTTTCTTTTTTTCTCATAACTTTTACATTTTATATGCTACAATTATTAATAGTAAATAATTTTTTATTCTAAATATTACAATTTCAAATATGCATGTTTTCCGTGCAAGCAAATATGAAGTTGTTAAAAATTGTGCAACTCCAATCATATTAGATCTGATAAAAATAAGTTTATTTATATGAACTATTCTTATTTTTTCTTATTTCAATAATTAAATTGCGTTCAATGATTTTTTGTTAGTTATGTTGTATTTGTAATTTTTGTGGAAAATTTTCATTATCTATATTATATCTTACATTAAATATACTAAAAAAATTTTAATCTTCAATCACCATCCCGTGCAACGCATGGGTTAAACAACTAGCTATTTTATAATATGTAACACATCAAGTTTGTCAATATTGGTACTTTATACAGATTTTCAGTTAATTAGGGATCATATTAATTTATATGACATGTTTCTTTATCAAAGGATTTGTGGATAAAATTAAAATTATTGGATATATTCATTCAACGTAACAAATTCCATCCATCCATCCATCCCATCGATCATGGTTTTTACCAAAAATCAATAGTAAAACCACCATTTCCTTCAACTAACGCAAGTGGTTCCACAAATTTAGGAATGTCTCACTTAATAAATAAATTTCCAACTAATAATTCACAAACAAAACTTAAAACATGAATATTGACGTCCTTTTAAAGTAATTATTGGCAAGTAAATAAAAAAAAGTAAATGTCTAGTTTTTTGAAATTATAAGTCTAAAGAATCAAATAAAATTTAAAAGTATAGGAACCAAAAAAAATTAAACATAAAACACACACACACACACACACACACACACATATATATATAACTTGATTGAAAGGATGAGTAACAAATATCAAAATCAAAGTGTAAAAATTCAAACAAAAATAAAAATCAAATAAAAAAATTATCAATAGACAAACAAAACACATCACTACTAAATCTGAGAACCCCTTCCATATTTACATAAAGTTATAAATTTGAAACGAATTTAAACAAATCTAAATAAAATCCCCAAATCCAACAAAAATATAAAAAATTCAAAAACTTGAAGACTTAAGAGGAGATCTACATACGAGGTAACAAACACAAATAAAATTTAGAAGAAAAACAACAAAATCAAGCAAACACAAAAATTGAAGAATTGAGATTAACTAAAAAGTGAATTACTCTGAAAATACGACAAATTTCGCCTCTGCGTGACTTTATAAATCTTGGAAGTGTCACCCCCTTCCTTTCAATTATTTCTCCATCCTATCAAATGCAAAATAAAGTTATGTTTCAATTCCAAAAATAAATGGAAGAAAGACGTTTGGGGAGACAGCCGTTCAGGATATATATATACACACAGATGTGTGTGTATATATAGATATATATATTTGCTCTTTTGATTATTAAATAACTTTAGGATTTTTTTTCATATTTTTATAATAAATTCTATAATTAATTACTCTAGCCCCTCAAAAAATTTAATGATATCAAGAAATATTAAAAATTAAAATTATAACATAATCATACCTAATCTAACAATTAAAAACACCACTTTCCAAATGGATAGCATCTCATGAAGCCATTTTTCCGTAGCCCAGGTATTCCCTTCACGGTCTTGTCTTAACTTAGAACAGAGCCTATCAAGTAATAGTTGCAAAATTTGTTCCAATAGTAGAGACAATAGAGCAAACAATACTAACTAATGCTATTGTTGTATTTCTTTTTGGTTATTCTATTTAGGTTATTTTACGGGTTAATTGCAATTTTGGTCCCATAAATATGTCTTTGTTCAATTTTGGTCCCATTCGTTTCACTTTTATCAATTTTAGTGCCACAAGTTTGATTTTCTCACATTTTTGGGACATTTTTGAAATGCCGTCAAATTCTTAAAGGCGATAACACGTTAAATAGCACCTGAGTCTCGTTTTTGGGAGGAAAGAAACATGTTTTCTGTTACTGTGCATCCTTGTTGGAGGGAAAATAAGGCCTATTTTAGTCCACGAAGTCCGCAAGGTAGCACCTCTCCCGCAAAAGCACAGTATTGCGCCCCCGTCTCCTGCCACAGAACTCCTTCAAGTTAAACAGTAAAGTGAAAACCCCAAATTTCCCTTTCATTCTTTTAGTTATTTGCCCTAATTTTCTCTTTAATAGGTCTTATTTTCCCTCCAAAAAGGATGCACACTAAGAGAAAACAAGTTTCTTTCCCCCCAAAAATGAAACTCGAGTGTTATTTAATGGCCACGTGACCCTCACGTGTTATCGCCGTTAAGAATTTGATGGCATTTCAAAAATATCCCAAAAATGCGAGAAAATCAAACTTGTGGAACTAAAATTGATAAAAGTGAAACGAATGGGACCAAAATTGGACAAAGGCATATTTATGGGACCAAAATTGCAATTAACCCTTATTTTACAGGTCTAGCTATTGATTTACTCTTCATGCGATAATTTGTTATTGTTTCTCCTCAAGCTCCAAGTTCCAACCATGCATATCCTAATTATAATTCACTATGTATGACAAATAAAAGTTAGAAAAAGCATTACGGGCCGACTAAGGTGTGATACTCTCATATCTACCTTTCGTTGAGATACTCCCTAAACAAGTGACACATGTCCAGGTACAACAGATTTACCTTCATTGGCTTAATATGATTTGACCAATGAAAAGTCTAAAATACCCCTCACAAAACTTGTATTAAATGCAATCCCAAATCTTTTAAATGTTCATAACCTTCCCCCTACCAGACCTAACAAAAAAAAAATAGGCGCATTCCTTTGGAGGTCTCCTTCTCGATGTTGTTGAATAATCCATTTCTGCAGTGAGTACTTTTTTCTCTACAAAAAGAAACTCAATTGATCACCATTCACTTCAACTTCATATTTGTCTGCCAATGTGGACGAGGATATTGTGCAAAGGATACTCTTTGACAGCGTTGAACAAGTTGAAGAATTCTACAAATATTATGGTCTTGATGCCAGATTCAAGATGCACAGGTTTCAGTTAAAACTAGTGCAAACAAAAGTTATATTATAAATAGGCAACAGGTATGTTCTCTTGCAGGCACCCGCATGGAATCTAACAGTGATGACCCCTCCCAAAAAAGAAAAGAAACCTGATTTAAGGTGTAGATACCCAGCACAATTTCGCGTAGCTATTAATCGTTCTAATTGGAAATATATTGTCGCGTGTTTTATTACAGAACACAACCATTATTTAGAAACGACAACTACATCACAAGAATTTCGTTCTAGCAACTTGACTACTATTGAGAATGCTTGATTGAGTACTATGACATTTGTCAGAATTAGGCCACATCAAATAATGCATTTCCTTGAACAATTACATTGGGGAATAGGTTATCTACCATTTAGTAGGAAAGTTGGTTAAAACTATCTCAAGAAAGAAAAGCTGAGAATGACACAACATGGAGATGTTAAGACAATATTGGACTTCCTGGCGGATTTGAACTTATATGATAAAGAGTTCATTTTCAAGTATATATACCATTGATGTCAATGGTGCACTAACTAAGCTTTTTGGTGCGATGGAATGTCAAGGGCAAATTTCGATCTATTTAGTGATGTATCGGCCTTTGACAACACTTATGACACCAACAAATACTCGTTTCTACTTGTCGTTTTTTTCAGAGTGCAAAATGATTTCACAACTTGTATATTCGGCGGTGCATTTTTATTTAATGAAACAATCAACTAATATCGATAGTTGCTGCCAAATTTCTATGTAGCAATGGGTGGTAAAATTCCTGGTGTTGTAATAACTGATCAAGATTCGTTCACACATGTGGCCATACAATTAGAATTCTTGGAGCTAGACATAGGATATGGAGTTGGCATCTCACCTACAATGCAAGACAATGGGTGTAGAACCAAGATTTTGTTACAGAATTTTCTAAATTTATGAAAAATGTATTAGTGAAGATGAATTTGAAGAAGATTGGTCAAAGTCAGTGTCCCGATTCAAACTCAAAAATCATCCTTGGGTAGTTGATGTTTTATGAGAAGAAGGTGCTCCAATGTAAAGCCTACTTTCGTGGTCATTTCACCTCCATGATGAGGAGTACCCAACGGATTGAATAGATAAACTCATTATTTAAATCCTGCAACCATAGAAGCTTTACTTTCATTGACTTGATCCGACATTACCACCATGTGTTGTATAAAATTCAAAAAGACTTCTTCGTTAAATATGATATGTCGGCTCAATTCAGTCCAGTTACTAAGAATGGCTCATTAGCAAGTCTTGAGAAGCATGCTGCTCAGCTATGCATGAAAATAGTTTTTATGTGGTTCGAGATGAAATCGATGCTGAGCAAGGCCTCGTAGCCATAAGTCAAGTTAACCTCGAAGACAGCAACAAAACTTTCATTTTCTCTAAGTACGATACGACTTCTGGGAGACCATATCATGTTCAATTTGATAAAAACATGGGTGTCTTTAGTTGTGATTGTATGAAGCTGGAGAGCGATAGAATTTCATGATGTCACTTAATTGCGGGGATGAAGTACATGGGTTTAACCTCCTTAGCATAATAGACCCACGATGATTTAGGGAGGTTGCCAAGAAGTGGAATTTTAAATTTAAGCCCCCATACCCCATCCCAAATTTCCAAAGAAATAGACTCACTAAGATGACTAAAGAATGCTAAATCTATGTCTTATATCATCCTAATCGAACAATTAGTTCCAAGAAACAATTAAGGCCTTAAGGGACCTTTCAAACGCAATTGAAAATGGTTTGGATGGGATGCCAGAGGCTAACAACCTCACCTCCACCCCAACTGAAGATCACCCTATACCTGATCATGAGAGAATCAAAACTAAAGGAGCCTCTCGGCAAAAGGCCTAGAACTATCGTGTTTGCAAGTCCAATACCTCATTTTTGAAAAACTATTAAGTACTGATTTTGCATGCATAGCATCTAGTCTTCTACCAGGTTTGTCATTATATTTACTAAAATTCAAATTCATCCAGAGAACTCGGGCACAAGGCAACTACTTATACAGAAAAGGGGGGGTGTGGAATCACAGTGTTCCACCCAAATAAATCTGTTCAAGATCAGTTGCAAAACTACACCTATTTCAGTTACAATTTCTTCGAAAAATTTTCTCCCGGCGATGATTTGGCAAAAGGTTGTTTCATGGCTAAGAAGATGGATGGTCACATATGTTATCGGATAAGGTCATACCCGGATGAAAAAGGTACCGGTTTCCATAAAGAATATTTTGATTCTTAATTTATTTTCTTTTTTTAAATCTTTCTATTTTGTATTATGTATTTTAAAATTTTTCTTCACGTCCAAGTATAAACTTAAATCTTATCAATGTCCAAATAATTTTCATTTAAATTATCTAACCCATAATAATTGACTCGATTAATTAAAAAAAAACTCTGCTATATAAAACATGGCTTGAAAAAAACTCTACTCCTAAACTAAAATTTTGAATAGTTATCTACCAGAATGAAAAAGATCTTTGTTTTTGGTTTAAATAATAGAGAAGACATAACATAAAATTATGGCATTTGAAAAGGCACGTTACAATTACAATGCCCATATGACCTTAAGCATTCAATGTAATAGTATTGAAGAACGTGATCAGTAGGTGTAAAGTGTTGCAATTTCTTTGAATGTGTCTTGAAAAAAAAATCATTTTCAAAAACAAATGTGATAATTAGAGAGGCTTATGAGCTAATTTATGTGGGGACAAATTTGAAAACAAAAAATGTTATTTTCAAAAACAAAGGTGATAATTAGAGAGGCTAATAAGGCAATTTATGCGGGGGTAAATGTGATTACAAAAAAAATGGCTATTTTCGAAAATAGAGGCTATAATTAGAGAGACTAATGAGCTAATTTATGTGGGGGCAAATTTGGGCGGGGGGGGGGGGGGGGGGGGGGGTAGAGCCATTAAATATTCTCTTGTTTTTGTTAAAATGATAAATATTTTTGAAACAAAACTAGAATGCTAAAAATGACAGATATTGCGAAGCGGAGATGTTAAATGGACTAGAAAGAGTTGATAGTATAGGTACAATAAATCGAAAATAATGAATCAACTTAAAGTTCTTCATGATGGGATTACGACAACATATTACATAATTTACATACATTCATATAATGAATCAAGTTAAAGGCCTACATTCATAATTATTTTTTGTCGAATCTGTGACCGATTAAACTTGTGTACTTGTATTCCAAAATTCGAATTGGAGATGGGCCTATAATCAAACCCTTTCATTTTTCACTTAAAGACTTAAGTTGTATTTGAAACTTGGCCCAAGGGAACTACATTATTTTCGACCCAAAAAGTTGGGAGAACAACTCCTGGTTACAATATCATAACATAACCCAGAATTGCTTGGACCATCTGTCCAAGCATGCAATCACAATCTCTCTCTCAATGAATTTGTTTGATTTTTACTTTTTTTGTTCAAATTCATCTAAAAAATTTGAATCCATCAAAGATTCTTTATTTATTCCATTGCATATCAAATACAATGATTTTCATGGGTCAAAACAGTGATATAAGTTGAATTGGATATTGAATGAGATGGTAGCCTCATAAGGGAAAAAGCCACCCTGTGGACACAATGCCAACTTGATAGAATGATGCATTGCCTTCTTGTTCCTAATCCATCAGAACATCTTTACATTTAAAATATATTTTGATTCCATTGCCATTATGGGATATCATATACAATCCAATTTTAAATTTCAACTTCATGTTTATCATATTAGATGTTAAGACAAATCTGATCCTTTAATATCATTTAGAGACATAAACAACTTAACTCACTCTAATTACACATCATTTCCGACAAAAGCTCGACTGAAGATCATACAAGGTTGTTCATGTGACTCCACTGAAACTCGACATCGTGCACCAATTCTGATGGACAATTCACCCAACATGGTTAAAAATCGTTTAGTTAAAACGAAATTTGAAAAAGAAATGATTAATATAGATATCAATGTAAAGTTCGCGAAGAAATCAAAAATACAAGATGAATATTTCTTTATAAAACGGCGTCGATTGACCAAAATCCACCATTACAATTGTCAAGTTTAGGGTTAGGGAGAAGCGAATAGAGAATCTTGGAGTTCTAATTGCAGAAGAGTGTCTAGGCAGCTACATAAAATTATAAGGGTGAATTCGACAAAGCGGACAAATGTGCAACCGGCTCAACCAAAATGAATCGGGAAGTGAAATTAGTTCCAGGGCAAATATGCCTCGTACCTCTTTGTTCAGATTTCAAGAGCTGAAATTTGAAATCAAAATCAATCTATGGCATCGAGGGATATCTCACCAAAAAGTAGATACAAGGGTATCTCACTGGAGAATTCCCGAAAGCATTATCATATCCCCGGAGACAAGACTCAATACACTTTCATTTTACAAAGTTACAACACATGTAAAACCTTTAAACAGTTTTAGATGGAACAAATAGCAATGATCAAACTAAATCCTCCCCTCAAACAACTGGGAATGTAATAAGCTAACACTAACAAAAGAGAAGCATGAAATGTATAACTCAATTCCGAATTCTAATGTGGTTTAAGTGTGCAATGAACCAGTCATTCCAAGTATCTGTAAGTCCAGGTAAGCACCAATGCATGCAATCATCATGTCTTTTCCCACCGGCGGTAGATGGATGGGCATCAGCTCTAAACTCGCTCATGCGTGTTATGTCCAATGTGTGGAATTTAGAACCTGCGAGAGCCCTGTATAGATGCTGGTTTACGAGTCGTGTCTCCACATTTGTCCCGTTGTTTTCAACAGAGAAAAGTTCTTCGACCTGAACACAGAACATAGTATGCTCTGGTTATACATCTCGAAGACAATGTACATATACATAATAGGAAATCCTTAGGAATCGTAGCCACAAATCATCATACAAGCATAATATATAAATCAGGATCAAAGTAACTCAAGAAATATAAAAGAGCACATTGGCAAAGCTTACTTCTTGCCGCGCCAAAGGCTGTAAACGAGGGCAAGAACCACCTTGGTCCCAGTCACCTCCTTCAAAATGCCGCGGGGATTGTGTTCGAAAGAATAGAATTGCACCAGGCCGTGCATTTTTCTCCACAAAGGAGACCTACTCAAAAATGTAGCACACAAAATCTGGTAAGAACACATAAGTGAACTTCCCAATTTCAGGTAAAAAAACTACCATAAAGAGAGTACAATTGTAAGGAAAAAGAGAGAGTTCATTCAGTTTTCATAACAACGAAAGCTCTATGCATATAGATCAATTCATTCAAAACAACATTCACCAAGTTTGAATGGAAAAACACATTCACATTTCACAGATTCAACAAGGGAACTTTGCGTTGTTAAGCGTCGAGCATCTGAAAAGGTGAGCCTACCATGTGTCTTAACACCATATCAAGGCCAGCATCAGGTGCAATTGGAGGAGTCACAGGTACACCCTTCTCAAAGAAAATCATTGGTGATTTCACAGGGTCAAATTTTGAAGGAGCCCACCACCTTAATAGAATCAAGGAACTACGTGAGAAGCAAGAAAATTTGACTGCTTATGCAATGTCGAGAGAGAGAGAGAGAGAGAGAGATCTGGAATCAACTTTATTAAATATTAAAGGGGCTTTCAGCTTCAGGGAGCAATACAATAATAACAAATCAGAAATCAGCTGGAGACCAACATCTATTTGGTTTATTTTAGTAAGGTTCTGATTCACCTAGACAAAGCTACACAATGCAACCCTATCCAATAAATATCAATCAACAAAAGCAAACCACATGAACAGCTCAATTACCAGTGTCCTGTATTGAAGATGAGTATGTCGTGGAAATTTGGAGCTTCTGACCACGTTCCTTCTGGTATATCAACATCAATTCTATAGCCCTCCTTATAACCAAGTGACTCCAGCTTACCACCACTACTACTTGCTGACCACCTAACAAAACACAGAAACAAAGCAATACAGTGTTTAAAATGCAATAACACTTACAATAGTGAAATCTCTCCCCAGAGTAATAGGCATAATCGGAAGATGGAGTGCTGAACAGCTAAAACTATATGAACACAAATTCAGGTACTAAATGTGTAACAAAGTACGAGCACAAACTATCTCATGGTCTATAATCATAACAAGAAGCAGAAATTCTTCCGTGCAATACTAAATCTTCAAAAGCATTTTACGTTACACGGCTACTTCTTAGGGAGTGAAATAAGACCCGGAAAATGATGATGAAGTTAGATAGTTCATCAGTCTTATATTGAATATTCAGGAAAAACAGGTTATTCATATGTTCATCAGGATGCGCAAATCTCAAGAACCATAGTTAAAGTAATACTCTGGAAGTTTGAAGCATAAAGTGAGAGTAGAAGACAAACTCGAGAGTTGAGAACCTTTACATTAATTTTCCATTTAATTTCTTTATTCCATATTTACAACTACATGGGTAACTCTTCATCGAAAACTTATTCTGGTAAGGGGGGAAGATAAGTTCATAAGATCCATCGAGTTGTTTTCTTTATTTTTCCTTATTTATGTATACGACAACAATCAAACATCACATATAAATTAAGCATAACTGAATAACTCCAGCAATGACATATGGTGAATGACTGGGCCTCCTAACTACATTTCACGATTCAAAATTCAGGGCACCTACTTTATCTTTAGCAATATATTTAGATTCAAGTACATCAGCATCACAAAAAAGACAACTTTAATTGTGCCACATGCGTGCCAATGCAAAATACAAGAATGTTTCATCAAAGGGATCATTCACTTCTTTCTAACAGAGCACACATGAATTAAATACTCAGCTTACCTACCACAGCGAGACAGAAGATTTGTTCGATGATATGCAATGGTAAGGTTGTACTTAACAAAAGTGAAACAACGATCAGCTCCAGCAGGACGCCACTTTTTTACCTCAGCGGACACCCGTTTCAAAGCACAAAGGAGAGAAACGAACATGTTCCTGTTCAAGGAGTCCCCAACAAATCCTGCACTGTTAAAAATTCATAAGGTCTAGAATTGCATTGATATTTCAACTGAGCACAAAATATCCACAAGCCGCCAATTTCATTCATAATTAAGTGACTCTTAATGATAAGAGTCGCATAATACAGGCTTTTTACTCAGTGAACATTTGAAAGAATAGACGGACATTAAAACACTCTAGAGCAATAGAATCAAATAAACTTTGATTTGATCTTCAATCTAGAATCAAATATGTAATAGAAACATCATCTACGGATACGGCTGATTTGTAGTTGTGGGGTGGATCGGGTTACACACTGAAACAAGGATAAATAATACTACTCAACAAAATATCAGAAATTAAGTCTAGTCCTTTAGACACTTAGTAATAAAACAAAACTATCTGAAAATAACTTATTCCAGCACACTTTGCAAAGATCATTTCTTATAAATAACTCGACCAGTGCAGTTCCACACAGCACAAAAAACTTTAAATGCAATAGTATTTGCTTATAAGAATAAACTTGCTATTCTGCTAAACTGTGTTTCCAAAGTTGCAGTAAGATAGCTAGTTCATACAGATACTCATTCACGCATCGACGACCCTAGCATTCAAACAAATACAAATACTTCCAAATTCAGAAACAGGAAATTGTAAATACAAAAACACTAAACTTGTTACTTAATCCGGTGCCGTGAGCACTCACAATAGCTCGTTTTGCTGAATCATTACAAAGACTTACCAATACTCGTATCTCGAAAATTCTCCAGGAACCGCAACGGATCAAACGGCGGGAGATCACAGGCGTAGGGTTTCCAGCGCCACTTGAGAATATCAATGGCGTTGGATTTGTTACTGGCAATGCAATTCCACCCTTTGAATATCTCCTTGCAGGTGTGGTCATACCGCGGCGGAGATCTGACGGTAGGATCGTAGGTCCACCGCCCATCCGAGTAGTTGCAATTACCGTTACTATTTTCCGACACCACCGAGCGGATTAACGACGGTGATGCGGTGTCGTTTCGGAAAAGAGAGAAACAGAGGAAGAGAGAGAAAAGGCAGAGAAGAGAGAGAAGGAGGCGGGAGGAAACTGAAGAAGTTTTCTTCGAGCTGTAAGGGAGCGCTCTCGGGGCCATGGAGGACGGCGAGGTGCGGACCCGGCGCACATTAGCATGCTATGTATGGTCGCTTCTTGAATATGATGGATCATACATTTAGCATTTCACGGTGAATCTTAAATATTTAAGTAATACTTTATATTATATTTCAAAATTCATATTATATAGTTTATGTATAAATTTCATCTAGGTTTTCATAATTTGATTAAATCAGCTTAATTTTGAGTGTATGCTTCTTATTAAATCTTCATAATTTGATTGATGGAATATGATATATAAAATATGGATGTGTAGTGAGAAATTATATCAAATTTATAGTTATTTCTTATCAGTTAGCTCGTCTATTCATCGAAAATATCTCCCATTTTTACCTATTTATTATTTGATGACATTGTTTTTACTATTTTGGATTAGATGCACAATTATTTATTGTTATTGAATATTTTAAATTTGTCTATTCTTATTCTCAACATCGCAATACTATTTTAACATGAATATCTGTTCATAAATAGGAGATAAAGTGATCTTTGCATATGTTAGTAAAATGTGCAATAAATAGGAAAGTGTATCACCCCCTACATATGATTTATTATCCAGTTCATCGGCCAAACAAATATTGAACCCTTCTACTTTCATAGAGTTGGCATTTTACAATAGAACAATAAATTAATTTGGTAGATACATTTATCAAACAGATCCTTCCTTAGCAAACAGTATCCTATAAAATTGTAACTTGTTATATTAAAATTATGTTATGAAGGTATATCATTTCTTTTTTTTATATATATATTTATTTAAAACACCTCATAATTCAAATTCCCTATAACCAAACTCTTCGCATTCTCGAAAGCTGGCGCCCTTCATAAGGACAGTTTTCTATGATGCATGCTCAAGAAACAATACCTAATAGATTTATCTTAGCCTATTAGGTGTTAAATAGCAATATATTAAGCCACCGCGAAGTAAATTCTAACGCAAGCTTAACATAATTGTAAAGAATAACTTATGCAAATAAGATTTTTCCATGTAAAGCCCCTAAGGTCAATAAACAAATTCTAACCAAGTAACATACACATCGGATAGGGAATACTAAAAAGGAACATTCAACTAAAATAGTTGAAATTCTTTTCTAAAAGCTATCAAGAAAAAATACATTGAGCTCGGGTAAATTTCCTGAGCACTTCTTGGATGCTAGCAGACAAATTACACTTAGGCAAGCTAATTAAGATAAACAAAATTTTTCAATCAACAACGATGATGTCTCGTATTGGTATATACTAAACAAATCAACATAATTTCTATACTGATAATTTAACAGTGTAAGAATTAAAGACCGACCACGCCTGTTGGGAGCGCCATTTGGCGCAAAGAATAACACCGCCCCCGATCAACTAATCAATGCAATGGTTTAACATGGAATACTTGGCAGGATGGCTTGATCTTGCCTGCTGCCTGTTCAAACTTCTTTCTTGCAGCTTCATTCTCTTCTAAGTTGATATGCGCGAAAAAGTTTGCCCACCAAGTTGAGTTCCGGAATTTGGCCTACAAAATGAAATAACGCAACGCTAGTATGCTAGTGTTTAAACCTAGACACACCTGCTACCAAGGAATTACATAAAGGTAACAGAGGATTACATGCTTCCGAGAAATATTTCACCTTAGAATCGGATTTTAAAATGATGCGATTCACTAAATCTTTCAGTGTTCATAGCTGACATTATTTGATTTAGTGATTTGTCATTTATTTATTTGCAGACACAAGAAGCGCATATCAGACTTTGGACAGTTCTCTCCATTATTTTTGATCATTGAACTTTTGAAGCTAACTAAACTGAATATGTCAGACCAGAGCCACCAAATTGCTTATCAAGCAGGAATTAAATATCACAGAATCATGACGAATATTGAGAAATCTCAGAGATGCAATGCAATATCGTCTATCTATTAGCGTCATATCATATCATATCATATATATATGCACAGAGAGAAAGGAGCCAATTCTAAGCAAAGAAAAAGAAGTAGAAAAAAGATAGAGACTTACAGGGCGTCCAAATTTGGATACATCTGCCACTTTAGCTCTTTGATAACCTGGGACACCTACATTTAAATAAAATTGGTCAAACTCCACGGTAAATTTAAAAGTTGTAACTGTATGAGAAAACAAGATCAAGTTATATGGAATTATAAGGTAGTTGACAAGAATCGGGCAATAATATCATGCAACACAGACTATATCTCTTAGGATTACAATGCAAGATCCTATATGTTAACACTACCAGGACAATATGGCCTAGCCCAGCCCAGCCCCTCTTGCCATGTTATTACACTTATTGAGCCTAAGCTTGTGGACTAAGCCACAGATTGTGAAAATAAGATAGGCTGCACAGAAGGGAATTGGCATGTAATAGCTAGGAATTACATGAAAGGTTTAACTGCAAACTAAGTCATCACTAATGATTGGCGGCTGCCCCCTGACATAGTCAGCTAAATGGTGAAAACCTAGTCAAGGGTAGTAGCCCTTTCACTAATGTGTTGTAGCTCCTCAAACAAGACCTTCTACATAGTTAAGAATAAAAAAACGCAACTAAAAAAGGTTCACCAATTCCAACAAAATCAAGAAAACAGTGGCTTAAAATAGTTAGCTCACTTGTTATGAGCTACATCTGTGGAATTTCTAAAAGATATAAGAACCCAAGGTCTCTGGAGAATTACCAGATACTATAACTAATCCATCAGAAGACACCCTCATCAGCTCCGGAACAGTCTTGTTAAGATACCTTGGTGACAGATAATCTACTGCATCTGACACAATGACAAGAGAAAATGACTTCGGCTTGTAGGGAAGGGGGAACTTGATATCAGCCACACGCACAAAGCCTTTGCGCACAAGACTCCGGCAGTTGCTATCGACTTCATCCAAATCATACGGCTCTACACCCCAAGCTTCAATAGCCTCTTCTTTCAATAATTGAGAGACTACTGAGCAGGTATCAGGACCTACATGCAACACTTTCCGCATGCTGTCACCATATGCTTTCTTAAGAATAGGTATTAATCTCTGAAGTCCTACTGTACATGAGACACCACCTGCATATACATAAATAAATTATTCAAAAGTTGTTCATCACATAATCAGTAGCAATTTTCCACATTTGAGACTGAACAGAAGCCAAAAGAAGCCTCAGAAAAGACCAAGCAATGAATCAAGAATAAATATCAGGCCAATTATCTCACTCATCGCAGCACAGCAGTCAATTCTGTGAATTGGTTTAGTTGGAGGATGGTTTATTTATTAACGGTAAAGGGCTACATCAGAAAATTAAGGATTGCACTTAAAGTTTAGGCAGTTACCATCAAATCTGTTCACAGTAGATACATCACCAGTCTTGCCACCTGCCAGAAAACAATTTAAAAATCAAATTACACCAAGCAAATGGACTTTAATCACAGCAAAAAAAGTTAACTCGAAATACTTAATAAGCAGAACAGTCACAATCATCAAAGGTTAAAGCTCCTACTTAAACAGCCTTTCCCTACATCACAATCTAACAGAATAAATTTTCATACAAAAAGGAAAGTATAGGAAATACGTTATCGGAATAATCTGAGTAAATGTCATATGATGTATATGTGAGACAAAACAGTCAACAACAGACCTGAACCATGATACAGATAACCAACAATCAGCAGTGCTCCCTGAAAATTCCAGAGAAGTACTGCATCAGTTTTCCCGCGATGAAGTTGAAACCAGCAGCATGATTATACATGTCAGACAGGTCATCATCAGGAGCAAATAATAACAAGTGACAGTGGGCAACATCCTTTGGCCATATTTTTGCATGATTACATGAAAATTGTAGCTTATCATCATGATTAAGCAACATGTATGGCAGTGAGAGAACAGCATACATCCAAGTGCAGGTCTAGTGTGCTTTTGTCTGCAATTTCTAAGAGAAGAGCATGCACGCATGCACCCATGTGAATAATCTGCATGCTCACATTTAATAAATTAAAAGAAGACAAGATTTACCACCACAACAAGTCCTATAGATAACAACGGAGATGGACGCGACTTGGGATGCAGGCCACCAACAAAAGGTATACTCGCGCTGTCTGCTAGACGACGAGAAGTGTTGGGTCTTCTTGACATTGTTTTACAATCGCAAAACCTGCAACATAGTGAGTTAAATTCACTAGAAAACAAGTCCAATCTTTAGGAACATAAATACTAAAGGCAAAAATCCAAAAAAAGTACCAGTTCACTGGTAACTACTATGCCGTGACCCCCACCGATAATAATTACGAACCGCCATGCATTTGGACAAGCAAATAACTAATGACAGAGGATAGATATTTAGTTTACTCTGAGCCCAATCATGCAACACATAGTACCAAGAATATCATTAAACAGACTCAATCTTTCGAGGACACCCCATCCCAACTGATGCTAGTACGCAAGACATCCGAAGTAGCAAATCGCAGCAACAGATATTCTTCATCACATAGCAAAACTCAATAGCAAATTATATTTATACGTTTGCTCGTATATTCTGTATCGATCAAGAGGATCAACAAACCGCCACAGTCCAATCATATCATTTTGGCCCAAAATTTACAACGATGTTACAGATAAAAGTACAACAAATGATCAGCTAATTCAAGCTCTTGAATGGCTAGTAAATCCGCCATACAGCAGGAAATCTCAAAATCCTTCCAACAGATCACCAAACAAAAAACCACTGCTCTAACAGCCAAAATTCACTCAATCATGAAGGGGTAAAAAAAACACGAAAAACGAAAAATGAAACCATAATTCAACAAATTCGAGCAAAAACAATTAACATAAAAGAAATTTAATGGAGAGATCACCTGAAATCAAAAAACCGAAAGAGGTTTGCGCGAGAACTGGATGTGGGATCTAGATCTGCTCGTGTTTATTTACTCGATCGTTATGAACTATGAGGGCCGAGAGAAAAAGGCGCTGGATTTATTTCAGTGGCAATTTATATATTTATTTATTCAATTGTTTTAATTGAAATTATCTGTGGCGCTTAATGTCTAACGAAAACAGATTTATCTTCCTATTGACGACCGAGAATGGCTCGAATTAATCTGAGTTTGTTTAGAAACTTGAAATTGTTTTTTTATTTATTTTCAGGGAAAAAAATACTAAAAACTCCATAAAATAAAAAATCTGTGAAACTATTTCTCAATTCTAAAAATTTATTCCATCAAAATTTGTGACTAGAATATCCTTGGACTTTTAGATTTAAAAAATAAATCGATTGGTCTTTCTAATAAAAAAAAATCTTTGAGTTATTAAATTGATTTGTATAACTAATTATTCAATTAATTAGAAATTTTTAAGAAAACAACAAGATAATAAATATTTTTCATCAATTTGAAGATATTTAAATATGATTTTAAGTGTTTATAATAAAAATAAAAGAAAAATAAATATTATATATTCATAAACTCATTTGAACAAAAGAAAATTAATTTAAATTAGCATATGTAAATGAAATTAATTTATAATTAGATATCAAAAAAGGTAATATAAGAAACTCAAGGGTAATTTTGTCAAAAACAGGGCAAAAATGAACTATTGGGCCTTTTAGAATGAAAAATTTTTGCTATGGATTTCCTAGATTAAAAGATAATTCATGGGTTTGAACAGAATAATTAATTTTAGAGGGTTTTTGATATTTTTTCCTTATTTTTGCATTGAAGAAAGAAATAATGTAAGCATCTTTTTTTTTTTTTTTTTATCTTCTTTCTCCTTAAAATGGGCCAGTGGTCTGTAATTTTGGACCACTTGGCATACTGAGCTAATGGGTTTTAAGTGGACTACTATAACAGGTAACTAGACTCTAAAATAAATATCATAGTCTTCAAAATAAGGAAGAATTATGTGACAAAATGAAGAAAAATTACACCCAATAATACATTGGATCATACTAAATTAATCACGTGGCATGTGGTATTATATTTATTATATAATAGGATTTTTTTTTTAAGATATACCAATTATATAATACATGTAATTCACTTGTCGTGTAATCGAAACTAAATTAATCAAACTGGATCCGAATTAGAATTTTGCAAAAACAAGATATTGAGTTCAGCCTCCATCACAAACTAATATGTGTGTATATATATTTGAAAGAATTATTTTACTATGTTTGATGTGTTGAAATTTGTTTCAAAATGTATGCACCCACTTAGGCCTGTCGATGGGTCGTACCCATTTATTTAATATTTATACCATAAAATTTTAAAATTTATTCGTACTTTACCATAACTCATACTACTACAAATAAATAAATTAGGATAAGATCTTATTCGTTCCTACACATATTTTGTACACACACACACTATGTGTGTGTGAAAAATCTATGTGTCACACACACATACACTGTGTGAAAATTGTGTGTGTGTTAAAACTGTGTGTGCTTTGTGTGGGTGCAATGTGTATTAATTGTGTGTATGAACTAAAAAAAAACACAATGTTACAAAATAACAAAAACAAAAAAAAAATTGGGTATGATCTGAATTCATATTCTAATAATAGAATAAATTCAATATATATATTTAAATGAGTCTGTATTTAAATAAATAAAATAAGATATAAAGTATCATTTATTTGATATTTTTTGAATTAGGATCTACGCTACCCACTAAAAAGAATGGACCGTTGAAAAATCTTGTTTGAAGTTAATTTGGACAAACTCAATAAATACTTCTCGATAATTAGTCATTAGTTTGAAATGGTACAATTTTTTCAATATGTGGTTAGTGCCGATGGACGGAGACAGACGACTGCACCTTTAATTAGCATTATTTTATATATATACGTGTGTATATATATATATCGGTATAATATGCTGTACACGTGTACTACAATTAACCTAGAACATAACGGTAATACGCTATAAACTTTCTGCCCTTTTTAAAAATTTAATTTGTACGAGGTGAATCTTCGTATCTTGTACTTAAATATTAAATTAACTGATGCATTAATTACGTAATCGAAAACAGTGCTCATTGAAGTTGTGGAAGTGACTTTCATGGCGGTGGCGACTACTAAAAACTTTACCTTTCGGCATCGAAAAAACATTCACTTTTTAAAAAAAAGAAAAAAATTCAATTGTCTTCCTTCAACTGCAAGCTCTATTGGCTCATTGTATTATCCCTTTTTTTTATGTACAACTTACTTTACGAGATATTCGTTACAAGAGTCGAAGAGTCGAATAAATTTGAAAAATGAACAACTCGTAAACTATAGAATTGCATATAATTGAGGGTGTTTGGCTAAATTATAAAATTCTCAAAATATTGGACAAATTACGTCTACTAGCCTAAAAATATAGTGATTTCAAATAAATTTTATTTATTTTACAAATTATAAATACTATATCGAGTTTAAACCATTCTTATAAATATTAATATAATATCCAAAAATAATTTTCTTACAACCATAGTACTCAACTCAATCGCCTTAATGAACCTGACAAAATCCTCAATTAATTTTGTTATTTCAAAAATTTTCCCGAAGTAATATCACTTGTTGTCATCACAATCACTATCGAGCATTAACATGTATATATAATTCGATATCATTGCTATTTTTACAAAAAAAATAAAAAATAAAAAATAAAAAAAAAATTCATATATAATTTATACATATCATACTTGTTAGCATCATGCAAATTTGATCTCAAAACCACTCTAGGAACACCAAAATACAATTCACAATCACATCTCGCCTTGATGAATGATAAAATTGGTTAAATCAATATATACATCAAGAGGTAATTGTAATTTTTAAAACCACACAAACTACTTTGTAATTACACTATACTTCAAGAAATATAAACATAATTTGCCTTAAAATATTTGAGAGTTTGAAAACTCTTTAAAAACAGTAAGTGTTCCAGTTCCAACAATAATTTTCCACTACTGTTGATGATGCATTGAATTGTGAACTTATAAGTTGCAATAATAGAGATCCCTCATCAAAGTGTTCCAGTTCCAACAATATTGACCAACCAAAGAGATCACTTATAATGGCTAAAATCAGATATGCTTGGGCTAAATCAATATTAATTATGTGATAAGTGATTTACACTTAGGACATAAATGATTACAATATTTCATGAATTATGGAGCTTTGTAATTCCTCTAATGCACGTTTGATTGAAATTAGATTGTCTTATGAGCCGACACAACTCGTAATCCAAGCCGAATTTAAAATACGCAAAATGAGGTATAAATAATTATCACAAGGGGTGCTTAGTGTAGATTTCAATTTGGCATTACATAATTGGTCTGCAAATTTATTGAAATACCCCCAAAAGTTGATGTGAAATTACTTCTATGTGGATAAGTTGGAAAAATCTCTTATTATAAGAAATTTCATCCAAACTAATCAAACAAAACTGTATTAATACATTATTCCTGAAATTCTAATAATTTCATATCAGACGTTACGAAATCCCACACCTATGAAACCTACTCCTTTAAAGCATTTAGGAGCTTATGAACATAATTACCTATCAAATACGTCCTTATTATGTAATTAATTTATGTTAGAATATTTTAATACAAATGCTTACCCCACATAGAGCTTTCAAATAAATCTTAGTATCTTTGTATGATTTTTCTTGATTATGAACTTTGAAGAAAAACAAGTTTCCTACTCACACACGCAAGAGGTATGGAAGACGAAGATACATACATGTGCCGTCCTGACGCAGTCATTCCTTGGTATTTAATTTTTCAAACTACTATTATTCAATATTTAAAATTTTCAACCTTGGAGTTATCGTATTTTATTCTAATTCCTATAGATTGCAATTAGAATTTAAATTTAACATTTATAGTCATATTAAAACTCATGTAACCTCCTATTTGTATTTAACTAGATTTTCATATATCTCCTACATTTTAACTAGGTGTTAGATTTACACCATAATACACACAACAAAAACTATTTTCTACCATCACACTCCATATATATATATATATATATATATATATTGAGGTTTACATACAAGTGTCTGGTGTGTAACTTCTTCTTCACTAGGTGAAGTCACAGCCATTGAAGGCTAGCTGGGCTATTGTATCTTATAGACGATACAACCAAAACCTTACTGCACCATATTTTGCGAAGGGGCCGTGAAACATCTTAAGAGAACGACTTAGAGGGTGTTTGGCTAAGCTTATTTAAAACATCTTATAAGCTCCTACATCTTATAAAATATTTTAGGAGCTTATAAGATGTTGGATCTTATTTTAAAAATAAGTTATTAAAGTGTTTGGATAAATAAGAAGGGGTATAGCTTATAAGATGTTAGTAATGATAATATTGTAATTAATTTGATTAAAAATAAAGGAGTTTGGTATATTTTAAAAAATAAGTTGCTACCTCCTTACTTTTTTAAAAAGAACTTATAAACTCTTAAACATCTTATTTGAGGAGCTTATAAGCTCCACCTCCAAAATTTTTGCCAAACACTTTGCACCATCTTATAAGCTCTCAAACATCTTATAAGATGTTTTAAGGAGCTTATAAACTTAGCCAAACACCCTCTTAGTCCGCGCCTTATCCGACCTACGTTTTCACTTCTCCACTTGTTAGTTGTATTAGAGTGATCAATCTCATAATAGATATATTAACGTTTGTTGCATGATTTGTTGTATTTAATCAAATCAATAATTTTTGAAATAAAATAATTAATTAAATTGACACTTCTTTCAAAATATATGGATTATTCCTTTTTTTTCAATATATATATCATTAATTTATATAAATTTAAAGGTAGAAGGTTGTCTCCGCCAAATCATTCGCTCAGCCACTACTATTCTTTATTTGTTGGGAGCGTATTTAAAGAGAAAACCAGACGATATATACTTGTATCAAATCAGCCTTAATCACTGTGAAATCATGCAAAATTATAATTTAGTCACAACAATCACAACTTTGATAGTGTATGCCAAAAGCGGTAAATTATAATTTTTATCCTCTTATAGTGTAATTAATTATTAGTGATTATAATTAATAATTTAATTGTAAGAATTGACCATTAATTACGCATTTATTTTCATACATAAAAACAAATAGATTTTCAGTATGTGTTCGGTATTTTCGGTGATATATACATATATATATATATATATATCTTGAAAAAGTATTACCTACGAGAAGATAATAATAATACAAGAATACTGTTTATGCTATTTATTTAATATTTTAAAACATCACATCAATTATTTCCAGTTTTTTTTTTCGTGATTCCAACAGTGTACAAGATTCCAATTAATCAATTGTGAAAGCCGTGACAGTGACTATTTCCACAGGTCTATTTGCCGAAAGCTTCCAAGTTTCAAAAAGTTTTGAAATGATACGTCACGTTAAAATACGGAATAATAATTTTTTGCAATTTGAGTTACGGTCATTTTAATATTTCACTAATTAATTTTTTTTTATTTTATATCCCAACTTCATAATTTTTTGCATATTATTACTAAATAGCTCATATTTATTTTTAGTGGTATGATTTAGCCAAAAACCGAGGGAGATGTTTGATTTGAGTATTAAGCGGATTACAACCGCTTATAATTCAAGTAATTCATATTTAATTGTCTATAATTTGCTTACGAGTCGAGATGACTGGTAATTTAAGTTGTATTTGAAATTTCAAAAAAGGAGCATTATATAATTACCACAGGGGTGCTTAAAAAACATTACTGATTGAGATTATCAAAGTGTATTGAATATTTACCTAAATGTCCTTGAATGGTAATGTAAAATTACTTGTCAGGGTTAAATTCGTAAATCTACTTTCACATAATAAATTCGACAAAACAAAACAAACGGCATTATATTAAGTTTTAATTCTCATAATAATACTAATACCAAACCAAATAACGTTAACAAATTCACCCACTATGGAGCCCACAAGTATTACGCATTAAGTAGCTTATTGTCATAATTCGGTATCAAACATCTCCCAAAGATTTTACTCATATTTCACTTCGATGCAACTAGATAAATCCAAAAACAAATGCCAAGAATAGGTTTGAGGGTAATTGAGGAGGCAAAGTGTGAATAAAAAAAGTGTAGTTGCCCAAATATAAATTGACTATGTTTCGAATGGCAAAAGCCATAAAAGTTTTTATTGCTAAAATATAGGTTGATAATATTTATTTACTTTAGTTTCTTTATTTTTATTTATTAAATTTAAATTAGTACATCAAGTTTAAACATATTTCATCACTAGAATCACTAATAAAATGTATCGGTATATATGACATAAAAAACACACTAAATCAAAAACAAAACCACCACGATCGAAAACATCTCAAAATGGGGTCCGCCAATAATTAAAAAGTTTCCCTCAAAAATGAAAAAATAAATTAAAAAGTTTGTTTAAAAGCTTAGTGTAAGATTAGTTAATTGTTTGCAACGCTGAACCAGGGCCCCTCGTGCTGTAGTTAATACCGAACGAGAATCCATCAATCGTCTGCGTAAACTACAGTTCCGATTTTTAACAACACTTCCGTATAAATACTCATCAATACGTACTACATATATTAATAAATGATCTAAATTAACAAAGGGGATTTATTTATATTTTTTATCATATATTTTTTTAATTTCAAATATTTACTAATATATATATAATATGTATCGATTAATATTACAGAAATATCATAAAAAAAAAAAGTGTTACCGGGGATTTGGATTGATGAACAAGCTTTTACTGCCATTTCCTATGGTAGTAAAAGTTAAACTTCACTTTATATGAAAAAATGGATGAGCTAATAATTTCCCCTAATCATTGTTGAGAGAAATGAATCATTGCACGTTCGGCATATCAAAATAATTAGAAGTTGATTGAGTATGATTAATATTTGCAATCAGAACTGTAATATAACTAGCAAATTATATTGATTCTGACAAACGAGATTCGTTGATGATGCCTAACTTAATTAACAAAGTTTAGGTTCTAAAACTATGAAGTTTTCGGTTTAATTTTCCGTTGAAACGCTTGGGTCTTTATTTTACTTAATATATTTTTGAAATAATAATTATATCCGCACTTTGAATTACGATGATGCAACATTTTTTTGTAATAATTTCTTGTATTGTTAAGATGTAATAATTTGATATGTATTTTGGATTACGATGATGCAATCAATTTTGTAATATTTCTTTGTATCATTAATGTATAATAATTCAGTTTTTGTCTTGGATTATGATAATGCGATGGTTATAATAAAATAATTTGATTCATACCTTAAATTATGACGATACAATATTTTAATTTATAATATACGAATTATTAATATAATCGAGTGAAATATGAGCTCTAAAAGTCAAATGAGATTGGACTTTTTTTTATACATAAGGGCCAAATCGTGTTTAACTTGTTATATCAATATGCCAAACTCACTAAATACAAATAATCACTACGTGACACAAATTTAACCCAAAATGTACATATATTCATTTGCAGTAAATTCCCTTTTGCCCTCTTTAGGACGCATATCTTGCCGCCAAACTAAATATATTATTCCTTTTCATAGTCAGAAGTGATGTTGGAGAATTTTTAGTAGAGATCCTTGGATGATCCCTTATCGTTTTCACCGTGAATTTTATATTTTTAATTATAATTGACCATTTTGATTAATCGTTAAAGACAAAAACAATAATCAAATAATAGACGGAATCGAAATTTCTTAGCATTTTTTAACTTTGACATTTATGATATAGCTGAATTTATTCATCACACCTTATATACACTAAATTATGTCTACACGATTGAGATATAATGTAATTATAAATATATATTTTTTATTTTTAAAATTATATTTTTTTAATGTATGCATTAGCTTATCAAAATACATTATTCAAGGTAAACATATTTGAGATGTTGTATTTACTGTGTTTTTGGCTGGATTTTTAGATAAGATTTATATAATTTTAACAAGTTCAAAACGTCAGTTGTATATGAAGTCAATAAAAAAAAGTATTAATAATATCGAATTATAGATGTTGGTACCAAATAATAGTTATAGTGGTATAAAGTGAAATTAATTTATGAATGTGGTAAAATAATAAAGTTGATTGAGAAATTTTATGAAGTTTGACGAGGCGTGTATTAATGTTCACTGGAAGGTTTTAAACTTAGATAGGGTATTTTTTTTATAATTTTTAAAATAAGAGTGATTAATTTACAATTATACTATACCACAAATGACTGAAAAATTATATATTTTGCTTTTTATTATTCTCAGATATGAAATTTTTAAAATTTATAAATGAAATTTATATAGTACCGACGTTAATTATGTTTTTTCCTTTGATATTTTAACACTCTATAAATGAAAGAATATAATATCCCTTTCAATTTCATACATACCAAGAAAAATAATTATAGTTCATGTGAAGTCATTTCTGATTAAAAAAAAAAGGGAAAAAGGGTAATAAACATCGGTGGGCGACAACGCCGACAAGAAAGATTCGGACAGAACTGTATAGATTGGAACCGCATTAGCAGGAGCATCACATCCTCTCTGTCTCAGGTTGGTGACACGTCATCTTCTCACTCACACAGTCACATTAAAAGCTGTATCCGTTGCCATTCCCTCCGGTTCTTAACACATTCTCCTCATCCCCCCTTCACTCCGTGACTTTTTCTCCAACTCGCTTGCCAAAACTCCAAATCCTAAAAAAAAAAAAAAAAAAAAAGAAGAAGAAGAAAACAAAAAAAAGCAGCAGTATATGATATTTAGTTGCTGAATTTTTAATTTATTTTTTTGGGAGGCTGAGGTGGTCGGGGTTGAATGGCGGTGGAGTACAGATGTTGCGGGACGGAGTTCTTCATTCACATTATGGTGATAGTGTTCCTGGTTGGGTTTGCGGGCCTCATGTCCGGGCTCACTTTGGGCCTCATGTCTCTCAGCCTAGTCGATCTCGAAGTTCTGGCAATGTCGGGGACTCCCAAGGACAAACAGCACGCAGGTGTGGCGGGGCGATTTTTTTGGGGTTTCCTTTAGTTGTCGCTGCATATTTTTGTCAATTTTTTTTTGTTTCAATCGAGTTCGACTTAGTTTTAAGTTGTTTGTGCTGTGTTTGGAGCTTGGATTTTTGGTGAATAGAATGAAAAAGGCAAAAAAAAAAGGTCAAAAATTTAAAGCACCGTTTGAAATGTATTTCCCGCTCAAATGGAAGGACCAAATATAGCCCGGATATTGTTTAGGAATTTATGATTAATTGTAGGTGATTTTGAAGTAGGTATAAGAGAGCTGTAACTTTAGTCTGCTTGTTTGAATTTTTCAATTTCAATCTTGTGAGGAGTAGCAAAGGGTAAAAAACATGTCTGATAATTCACCTTTGAAGTTCATAGGCTTTCTTGTTCCGATAGTTGTAAACTTGTAACATGGCATTTCATATACTCCTATTAAGTTTCACTTGTTATTGCAGCTAAGATACTGCCAGTTGTAAGGAATCAGCATTTATTGCTCGTCACTTTGCTTATCTGCAATGCAGCCGCGATGGAGGTATAGACTTGTGGTGTTACGTGTCGCCATAACCGTTTAGGCACCGCAGTAATGATTTAATATTCGACATGTTTTTCCTTTCAGGCACTTCCTATTTTTCTGGACAGTCTAGTTACAGCTTGGGGCGCTATCCTTATATCTGTGACTTTGATACTTCTATTTGGTGAGGTAAGGCTTCCTTGGCGAGATCCACATATTTAGTAGGCTTCTCATTCACCTTTTACAGCTTAACTAGCTGTGAAGCTCCACAGCCCCACCCCCAGATGGGAAACAAATTTCCGAAAAGGAAACAAGTAAAGAACATGCATAAGGATTTAATGAAAAGATGTCTATCGACGCTTCCAAAAAAAAAAAGGAGCACAAGTGACTTGAACAGGCCTTAACAGGTTTTTGGTTGATTCTTAGTTTGAGATCCACACATAATTTTATATTGACTTGGAACATTAGAGGTGACAATCCTAATGAGCCAGTATAGAATTTTGAAGAAGTCGGGTTGGCAGTTAGCGATGTGAAACATTAAATATGAGGCTTGTATGGCTTTCTGAACATGTGGCAAGATTAAAGCATATGATTCTGTTCTTAGACTTGACATACCATCCTGAAGGAGTGGAAACAAATCCATGTGAAGATACTTCAGGTTTACATGTATATAGTACCATATGATTTTTGAAATTGAAAAATGTGCATGCACCGCTTCAGTATGGTATGATATCTATAGTCTAAATGTTTTTATATCTCCAATGACCGCACGAGCTTAAAGCAAGTAACAAGCTGCCATTTGAGATGGATTGATGATTCATCTGCATTGATTGATCATTCTTTTGCGGCAGATCATTCCACAATCTGTATGTTCTAGATATGGACTTACTATTGGTGCAACTGTGGCCCCATTTGTTCGTGTTCTTGTCTGCATCTGTTTTCCAGTTGCATACCCAATAAGCAAGGTACACGTTTTTGTCTTGTTTATTGTCCGCATTTGCATTTTCCTAAGTACGCATTGAATGAGTAACTATAGTTTAACAACTTTTTTCTGTGATTTCAGTTGTTAGACTTACTGCTTGGTGATGGGCATAGAGTTCTATTTCGACGTGCTGAGTTGAAAACACTTGTTGATTTACATGGCAATGAGGTAATTGCTAATTATAATTTTGGCTTGTTAAAATTATCCTTAATTGTGGTCCCGTTTCAGCTTTCTTTGTTTGTATTTGACCCTAGACTCTGTTAGCTGGGAGTCTGGGACTGACTGTATTGGTCGCCTTGACAATGTAACTTTGCTGGCCACTTGTATGTAGGCAGGTAAAGGTGGCGAACTCACACATGATGAGACAACTATTATTGCAGGGGCACTTGAGCTCAGTGAAAAAACTGCTAGTGATGCAATGACCCCCATATCTGAGACATTTGCAATTGATATAAATGCAAAGCTCGATAGGTGACACATAAATTTGCATATAGAACTTAGTCCTTTTCATTATTACATAATGCTGAATATGATATCATTATTTGTTATGGTATATACTCTATATAGGTCCTTGATGAATCTAATTTTGGAGAAAGGACATAGCAGAGTGCCTGTCTACTATGAGCAACCTACAAATATCATTGGACTGGTTCTGGTACTTGGTTCGCCTTTGCCGTCTTTGTGGAGTTTCAGTTAGTAACTAGTTTTTCTCTTCATGAAGTCAATTGCATCCTTTTGCTGACTGAACTTTGATTTTAATATTTTTGGCAACTTTTGACTCTAGCGTTTTGTGCAAATGCAATGTTGTCATTAATTGTGGAAAATAAAAATTGAAAAAAAAAACTGAATTTATAGATTTGTGTATTAGTAAGAAAATTATTTAATTATAATATATAATTCACATACGTATGACAAATCAATTAAATAGTTAAAATGCTGTCCTTTTAGGTCAAAAATTTGTTAACCATTCATCCAGAGGATGAAGTACCAGTAAAGAGTGTCACAATTCGCAGAATTCCAAGGTATGCCGGTGACTGATTATGTTATTCCCACATTTGACTTTGAATTGCATGTATTAGTGAAAGACAGTTATAATGTTTGCTTCATTGAGATGTTCCCGTGCATTGATTTTCAGATGATTGAACCTAAATAGTTCTAATATTTCGTTGTTTGAGGATAGTATTTCTGTATACACGTGCTAGCTTGTGCATAGTGTAATGCAAACTTGCTCATGTTGTATGCACCTAAATGTGCTAATATCTGTTCCCACACCCCCCCCCCCCCCCACAAAAAAAAAAAAAAAACCCACCACCACTGCAAGTCTTCTAATTTTCTGATTCATTTTACTGGCATGCGGCCTTTTATGCACGATCACGTTCTGAGAAAACCTTCACAAGAATTTTTTGACATGTTATCATTTTGAGATGAAATTATTCTAGTTGCTCCTTTATTATCTGCAGTTCTTTCAGACTTATGTTGTTTTCCAGGCAGTATATATCAGCCACCTTCTGGCGATTATCCTGTCTCACTGGAAATGGCAGAATTAAGTGTGCTTCGACAATCAGTTGATTGGATAAGCTTGACAATACTTGTTCTTCCTTTTGTTTCAACTTGCTAGGGTTCCTGAAACTATGCCATTATATGACATTTTGAATGAATTCCAAAAGGGTCACAGTCACATGGCTGTTGTTGTAAGACAGTCTTCCACCAAGGCAATGGACCAGCCTCGTACTGTCCCAGGACCGGTAGATAGTAAGTCCTTTACATCATTGACAAGTTTGCATATAATCAATATTTCAACTTTCTAAGTCTCGACTCTTTGCGTGTTAGATTCCGTGAAGGATGTCAGAGTAGACATTGACGGCAAAAAAAATTCAGTGGACAAGAGTGTAAAGACGATGAGACCACTGCAGAAGTGGAAGAGTTTTCCAAACGGAAACAATTCTTTCAAGGGTACAAGGAGCAAGAAATGGACAAAAAACATGTACTCAGAAATCCTTCAAATCGATGGAATTCCACTTCCAACGCTCCCTGAAGAAGAAGAGGCTGTCGGAATCATGACCATGGAAGATGTCATCGAAGAGCTGCTGCAGGTAAAGTTCGTCGTACAACCGGAATCTGGTCAAAATTCAAATTCCCCTTGTTTAAAAAAGGCAGTGTACCTTATTCAAATTGATTGATCACTTCTTGCAGGAAGAGATATTCGACGAGACGGATCACCATGTAGAAGATTCATGACATACAGCATGATCTCGAGCTATAGTTTTAACTGTTGAAAATGTTGCAGTACCTGTTTTTGTCTACCAGAAGAGAAGTTTTAGGTGGAATATGTATGTATAAATCTGTTGCGGGGATGGTGTTGGCTTTTCAAAGTGAAGAGGAAGGGTGTTTCTTGTATTGTTCAAAGTATAGCCCTTCTCTTTTGTTGGTTGTTGTTCAAAATATGATCCCATATTTATAGTATGAGATGGATAAAACGATAATTGTCCCAGATGCTGAGTATTCAGGCATAATATTTAAGGGGCTGGTCTCATCGAAAGTTGTTCAGGGATGAGCTAAGTTGCATTAATGAATGAATGAAGTTGTAGAAGTTGATGGTTTCCCTTTTCATCATTTTCTTTTGTCGGGTTTTCAAGTCAAAAGATTTTATTCGTAATGGTAAATTTATATCATGATTAAATTTAATTATATAATTCTTTTGAGTCGTCGTGGTGTATTTAATATTCACAAAATAGAAATCGTTTCCTACATTTAAATCACTCCATAAGAACAAAACATGTATGATGATACCATTTTTTGTTTTACACCAATTGGAGTTTGGGAAATTTACTCAGTTTATAACCTAACTTCCTCTAACAATTCGTGAGGTGTCTTTTCTTATAAACAACAGTAGTGTCATATATAACTTAGGAGTACCACTTAATTTTAAAATCACCCCTAATAAAAATTGTTAACTTTTATAATTAAAAAAATATATATTATCAAATTTGGATAAGGGAGAAAATTTCATTGCCTTCAAATGTGGGACAATACCTATAAGATCAACCATCCCTCGCTAGGCCTGTTAATAAGTAAGGTTTTATCCTATCGACCCTCACCTTGTAACGATGAAACCCAACCATCTTTAAGTGCAACAGTAAGGGTAGAAACAAGTCAAGTTGAGTCGACTCATAAGCTCAAGCTCAATCGAGACTTGAGATTGAGAGCTTTTAGTATATAAGCTCGAGCCAAGAATTATTTTAATGCTTTTACTTTTAATAATATATATTTTATAATATGAAAACTGTTTTATTAGTACGTATTTATTATATTAGTAGTATATATGTATATTACTACATAACACTGATATTTTTATTTTGTTTTATATTTTTAATTGTAAGTGATAATTTGAGAAGATAAAAAGTAAAACAAAAAAAAAATTAATCATTTTATTAAATAAAATTTCTCGAGCTCAATTTGAACTTGAGTTTGAATTTGAAGTGAATTATTTGAAAATTCAAATTCAATTGAGCTGATTTTGAGCTTCAAAAAATTAGACTCGTTTAGGTCAAGTTCGAAAATTTTATCAAAGCTCGACTTGTTTGCATCCCTAGATTCGAGACAATACCACATGATCAAATCAAGCTATAATTTCCTTATTTACCTTTAGGTGCGAAATGATACTTTAGGGTAATTTGTACTTTGCACCCTATAAACAAATAAAATGAACACTTTGGACCCTTAAACAAGAAAAATAGCACAATGCACTCTCGAATTGATATATCTATAACAAATTGTACCCTTACCTATTTTTAGGCCAAAATGCCATTAAAATGAAGGCTAAACTTGTCCATAGAAAAAAGAAAAATGTTCCCTTTTATATTTTATGGCAAAAAGTGCTCATTAATTGTTTAGGATGAAAAGTGCATCCTAATTTGAGTTTCTATAAATGATCATTTAATTTTTTAGGGTTTACAAAAATAAAAAAAAATATATGTTGGGTGAATAAGAGTAAAAATTAATTATTCAAATTTAGCTATAATTCAAATAATATTTTTTGAATCTTCATTTTAGAAATTTATATAGTTAAATATATCTTCAATACTAAATTATATTATGCTTTGGCATTTCATAAGTGCCTAGTTAAATGAGAAAGATTTCAAAGAAATGAATTATAATTTGGTATAATACATATATATAGTATATATATATTCAATACTATATATATATATAGTATCGACACACACAATTGAAATCAAAACATTATGTGCATTCCATATTAAATTGGAATTTGTCCTCTTAAATATATATATATATATATTGAACACTACACCCTTGAGGAATTAAAAATACATATATATATATATATATATATAATATAATGTAGTTTTAAAGACATGTTTGATTATGTAAAAATTAAAATCCTAGAATTTAATTTATTATTTTAGAAGTTATACTTGAATCACATAAACTTTGATGATTACTTTTTACATTGTATTCCCATGACCTAATAATATTACATTTTTCGTGACATATCAAAAAATTAAATTAAGCATTTAACAAATTCAAATTAGGATAATATTTTTAACGTCAAATATAGATTAATTTTCACTATACACCTTGAAAATAAATTAATAAATTAAAAGAAAAGAGAATTTGGTCTTTCTTTAGACAATTTTATCCATTATGTTAATAGTATTTTAGTCAAAATATAAATGAAGGTGTAATTTATTGTTGTTATATCAATTCTATGGTGTATTGTTCTATTTTTCTTATTTTTTAAAACACCTAAGTAACTAACTATAATTATTCAAGAGAAGTCAAAAATAGCGGGCAAAGTTTAGAAAGATCTTTTTTAGGACTGTTTTTGAATACATTTAATTTTTATTTAAATCTTTGCACAAATTGATATTAGCACTTAATTAGAAGGCAATCAAACAGCATTTAGTTTTGGCCTGATTGTAGACTCTGTCAAAGTTGCATTTCGCGGAGTTGTGCGCGCAGTCTACGTCATCAATCCAGGCACTGCTCAAGCACAATACAAAAACCGTCGATAAGATTCCCATCTAACGGTTCGAAATCTACCTCTAACCTCCAGAAATACACACACTTCTCCGCCACGTCATCAATCCGCGCAAAATCCCATTAGAGAAACCACAACCCTTAGACCCAAAACTAAAATCTAACGGCTCCAATTATTTCTCCATCCCGCCGCAATTTTCAAAGCCCCTCTATAAATCAATCTCCTCAAATCTTCTCTTCATCAAAGAAACCAAATTCCCAAATTTCTCCGTTCTAAATATTTCACACGCCAAATTTTCAATCAGATTTCCAGAAAAAAGAAAACCCTAGAGATGGCACGAACGAAGCAAACCGCCCGCAAGTCCACCGGCGGCAAGGCGCCGCGCAAGCAGCTGGCCACCAAGGCAGCCAGGAAGTCGGCCCCGGCCACCGGCGGAGTGAAGAAGCCCCACCGCTTCCGCCCTGGCACCGTGGCTCTCCGTGAGATCCGCAAGTACCAGAAGTCCACTGAGTTGCTGATCCGCAAGCTGCCTTTCCAGAGGCTTGTTCGTGAGATTGCGCAGGATTTTAAGACGGATCTGAGGTTCCAGAGCTCGGCGGTGGCGGCGCTTCAGGAGGCGGCGGAGGCTTACCTTGTTGGACTGTTTGAGGACACGAATCTGTGCGCTATTCATGCCAAGAGAGTCACGATTATGCCTAAGGATATCCAGTTGGCTAGGAGGATTAGGGGCGAGAGGGCCTAAATGTGATTTGGGTGTTTTGCTGCTATTTTGGTGGGTGGCTTGAAGGGTAATTAGATTAATGTCTGTTTAGGGTAAATAGATTGGTTAGATGTTATCGTTGTAAGAGGCTGTACTTTTGATGTTTGATAAACAAGGATTTGGAGTTTGGTTATTTGAATCAAATTTGGTAAAGCTACACTCTATTTGTCGGTGTTTTTAACGATTCACGCATCGTTTCTTTTATCACGTCGTTCATTCTGCAAGATTTGCTAATTACGCTAATCAGCCAATTTTTTTTTTCTTGGGTCGCATATTTAAATCTTTACATGCACCTTTTATGGTTAGTTAATTTTAGTTCAGCCAACTAATATATGACCAGTGTAGCCTATGATTATCAATAAATCAGCAGAAACTGTGCAGGTAGAAAGGAAGATATCGTGTGTATTGATACACGAGGTTAAGAGTTTGTTTAGATATGACATCTTTAGAGGAGAATTACTTAGTTTATGAAAGAAACAAAAAAACAAAAAAACTTTAGAAGATGAAAAATTGTGTTTGAATAAACCTTTTTTTTTCCAAAAAAACAAAGACTAGAAAAAAGTGAAATATTTTTTTCTTTTTAGAAAAAGTTATTTGAATTAATATCAAATAAAAGTATTTTTAAACACATTTTTAATGATAAATTGTTAAAGACTTAAATAAAGCTCTACTTTGCAAAACATGGCTTAAAAAGCATTTTGTTTTAAGCCCATCTAAAGAGACCCTCAATGCTTCACAAAATGAAGCAATCGAATCGGAACGCATACACAACTATGAGGCATAAACATGTTGATATTGCAAACTTAAGGGTGCTAAAATTAAATAGTGTGACTTCACAGGAGTCACAATCGGATCAGGCCATCAGAGGTAGCTTAGTAAAATATTTGTTGCCAAAGAAGATGGACTGCTGAAAATCACAGTAAAGTAACAGTGCCATTCCGTTTCAATGGTCAAAAGGCTTCTTTGGTTAGACAAAAATGAGCACAAACAAGCTTCTACACTTGGTTCGTTTTAGTGTACATAAAGTACATGCCAAACAAAGTAACAAACAAGATAAGTAGGGCTGATTGAGCCCAGAAAAAGGCTTAAGCCATCCGTGTCCCATTGTACCCAATCGGGCAGTTACTTGTGATGTTTACTTTTTTCCTCCTTCATCCTCTTTTTCTTCTTGTCACTCAACTTTTCTTTTGATTTGTGTTTCTTCTGTTTTGATTTGTGTCTCTTTGAATGCCGCTTACTTGAGCCTGCCTTTGCCGCCTTCTTGTCTTGATAGGATTCATCATCTGATGATTCACTAGACCTCAACGAATAAGGTCTCTCTGGGCCTAGCAAAATGCGAGCTTTCTTCAGCTCCATATCAGGGCTTTCTGAGGAATTTACTTCAGAATCTGGGCATGAAGAAAGATAAGGACCAGTTTCATCCATCCGTGATCCAACAGCACCCCTACCTCGCTTGATCCTGCCATTAGAAAGTAAATTTGGTTAGTCCCAAAACATAAAGTCAGTCCAAAAGTGAAGTTGCCAAAAAACCAAACTGCATACGAAAAGAATCAGAGGCGGACCTGGAATGTAAAAATTCTTCAACCTCATCATCCCTTAAACCTCCATCCTCTTTTGGATCGAGACCCTGAAGAATCCTTTTCTTTGAAGAGAGAGAAGCACTAGCACCTGCACCTGTTTCCTCTTCATTGTAATCTCTAGTTGTACTCCTGCAAGATTCACTAACATCTTTGTAACCTCTCCCACTTCTACTTTCACTGCTCGATCCTCTAAGCCTATTGTCCAACTCTAGCTGTTTCTCCCTTAGTCGCCACATCTCACTTACTTCAACAGCACGGTTAGCTGCAGTAATATCAAAGAGGAATTACTCAAACACAAGATGTATACAAAGAACAAATAAAACAATAGAGTTGAAAAGAAAGGACAACCTTGTTTTGTTGCAATTCTATATAATAGATAAGCCACTTAAGCCTTAGATATGGAAGAGTAGCTCTAGTTTCCATGCATATTCCGAACAAGACTTTACAAAATTACAGGCGCTAAAAATCCTGAAAACCTAATAAACTTGCAGATATGACAAAAGTAACTTTACTTTCTCTGAATGCATGTCAGATGAACTCGACTCCTGTTTCCATCAATGCCACACTCATAGATTTTGGGCAATCAGCACTTAGAAAAGAGTCCATGCTAAACGTAAGGCCAAACTATCCACCTAATGTTGGACACAGGAGCTACACTAGGGCGAAACAGATATGTTTACAAAATAAGCTCTAAATCAATTAGGAAAGCAAAATCCAACTTATGTCACATTGTCATATTTGCTCAGCAGGCAGGTGTATAGGACAGCAAGTTTTCTTTCTTTTCTTTCAAGAAAAAAGAATAACAGAAGCCCTTACCCACTCTGAAGAGAGCAAGGAATGGGATCTTGTGCCGAAACCCGAAAGATAAATTCTGCATTTTACAATGCATACAACCCTTCACCCAAAAATATGACTAAAGTTTGTTCATTTAACTTCAATTCAGTACGCAAGAAATGAAAAGTAGATCCATAAGTCGTCTTTTTCACAAGCTAAAGGCAATGTCTTTCATCTTTATGTATAGCAGGACAAAACCTCATATATTTCTGATATGAAAGTAAATCTAATCTGACCAACACACACACACACAAAAGAAAAGCTCCTACAATTTCTGAAACCAAGGTAAATCTAATCTGACCAAAATTTCCATTTATAAGAGCAAATCCAAAGATTTACACTACAACCACATCCAACACAAAAGAAAAGAACAGTTAAAGCAACCGAAACTAACCTTGTTGTACTCCTCGAACAGTTGCTGTCAGAAAACGAGAATTTGGCCTACTCCTAACAGTAGGCTGACGAAGATAAGCAAGTGCACCTTCACTCTGAGCTTGGCGGCGCAATTCTGCTGCCTCTTTCAAAAGAATAGCAGCTATTCTGTTTTCTGTCTCCAAATCCATATTGGAACCTCAATACAAGAGGCTCAGTGAAAAAATTCAGAGAAGAATCTCCTGAATATGAGAAGCCATTTCAGTTTATCTTCACGTATCAAAGACATTTTCATATTCAAAAGCAATTCACATCCTATATCAGAATGGGACTATTTTAACATGCTCACAATGGCAATAAAATTCAATACAATAGACAAACTCATTCAAACATATCAGGTAAAACTATTACCACTCTTTCTGGGTTTATTTTAGTTTTGAATGAAATATTTCAATACCAAACCTAAGTTTCTTTTCCCCAAATTAATTCCATTGCATAAGTTACTCATTTGAATTTGACGAATTACTTAAAAGATCAAACGGGAAAACAACAATTAATCATATGACAGGACCAAAATTACGACACTGTCTACATAATAATGAATACATACACGATATTTTCAAGGCAATAATCGGAGTTCACTTCACGAATACGAAAATGAAAACTTAAAATTGCCAAGTACACCGAGAAAACCTGTAGCATTATATTTTTTCATCAATGTAATAATAAAATACAAAATAAATAAATGCAATAACATCGAAAACAATCGACACAAAATTAGGGGTTTTCAAGCGAAAAGTCGAAATTTTACCTGAATGATGTAGTCCGCCGCGTCGAATTATTGTTGATATTGGTGAAGAGAATTCCTAAGTAAACACTGAAATTTGGATTATCCTATCCAGCAATTAATCAACGAATTGCGAAAAAGGGTTTCAATTCTTAAGAAACCCTAATATTCTCTGTTTAGGCGGCGCTAGAGAAAGTCTGTGTTTGATGAAGAAATTCTAGAAGAAGACAACAAAAATAAGGGATAAGGCTAAATAATCAAGGATCGCCGGAGATACGATTTTCCGGTCGGAACGGCCAGATCAAAACGAGAACGCCGGCCTCAACTAGGTTTTCAAGTTCAGCGTTCTAAGGTGGTGGCTATTGATTTGGGCGGAGCCTTCGTGTGAGCGGCACCGACACGGCGGTACACGGTGGCACGAGGGCGGAGCAAGTAGGACCAGCTGGGGAAGGTTCGAAGAAGAAACGGAGCGGATGAGAGCATTTTACGGATGAAACTAATAAATTTCAATACATGGTGGGCTTTGTATAATTGTAGAATTGGGCTTAAATTAAATGACCGAAAGCCCCGCAAATGTACAGGCTATATTGACATTAATTTTAGAATTGGGGCTACATTGAGTTGTCAATCATGAAATTCTAATCTAAATTTGAAAAAAGTAGAGTTGTTTATATTTGGGGTATCATATTCCATATGTAGATATTCTTTTCGTGGAATCTTTGAAAAATAAGTAGGTTTTAGTGAAGAAGCAAAAGGGAATATATATAATCAATTATCAGTTGGTCTAGTAGGATGAGACGCTAAATCTCTTAAGCAACGTCCATAGTTCTAATCCTGGTGTTGTGAATGGAGCAATTGGGTTGAGAGGGTCGCCCCCATAATGGGCTTATGCAGTACCCAATTCGGATTAGTCGGCTAATGAGTCGGAACTGGGTGGTTAAGACAAAAAAAGGAATATATAAATTGCAGATGAGGAACCATTTTTTATTTAGTTATACTAGTGTTTTGAAATTTAACTACGATTAGTCGGTTGAACTACCACTCAATTTATAAAACGATTTGATTCATACCATAAAATTGATAAAGTACAATGTCATGATAATTACCCATTTTTCTAGTTTAAACTACATCCCTGCGATTAAAACTACGGGAATTAATCTTGATTGTATGATTAAGGGTTCAATTAAAAATGGAATAGCTCAAAACGACGCCGTTCCTTTTAATTAGTGGAATCAGGAGACCGTTCCACATGATCACATCCTTACCGTTCAAGATCACACTGCATCCAAGGGCCACAACTAATTCTTGTACACAACAACCTCAACGGCTAGTCTGACGGGAGGATTAGTGCTCGCATTGGCAGAGGAAATGTTCTCTTAAATTTCAACCAGATTTGTTTTGTAATTTTTCATTTTCATTTCCTTGTATAAAATCAGTTAACCAAGAAATGAGAAGGCATCAGAAGTTTCTATCCAAAACCCTCTCATCTTCTCTCTCTTTTCTCCCCATCATCCATTTATGCATTCTTAAGTCCTCTTTCTATTCCAGATTTCATTAATTCGATTAATATTAATAATTTCGTATAATTACTTAGAGCGTTACACTTGGTATTGGAGCAGTTAATCCTCGGCGGCTCTAGAGCCTATTTATGGCAGAAACAAACAAGATAAATGAGCTCATTGAGGCTCAAAAGAAACATGAGGCTCTGCTGGTAGAAGAGAAAGCTTTGAGAGAGGCCCGTGAGCACCACTTTCAAGGCCAAATGGAGGCGATTATGGGGTTCCAGGTAGAGCTTAAAAAAGATGTTAAGATAGTAGAAGGCAATCAGTAAGGTATTTAGCAACAACTTCAAAGCATCATAGAGCAACTACACCAGTACAACAAAAACAAATCAATACTGGGAGAAGGCTTGACTGCTTCAGTAGATAAAAAAAGTCCTTCCACTCACCATTTAGGACTTATTCAGAAAGGTAATGATTCTGAGACTTTGCGTACCTTAAGTAATAACATGTCATCATTTCCCAAGATAGAGTTTCCAAGGTTTGATGGGCTTAATCCAAGAGCATGGGTAAGAAGATGAAATAGGTACTTTCAAATATTATCTAGTATACCTGAAGAGTAGAAAGTACTTTTAGCATTAGTATATTTGGAAGGAAAAGCAAAACTATGGTTTCAAGGTTATATGGAATGCAGGGACATGCCTAGTTAGAGGGAGTTTGTGGGGGCTGTGCTTGAGAGATTTGATGATTGGGAACATGAGTTCATAGTAGTGGTGTTTAACAAGCTTCAACAATTAAGACCAATTTCTTAATATCTAGAAAGGTTTGAGGAATTAAAATCTAAATTGCTTATATTCAATAAGGACTTCCCATTTGAGTTTTTCACTGCAAGCTTCATCAATGAACTTAGGGATGACATTAAAGGTGTAGTGATGTCACTTAAGCATAATGGTTTTCAACAAGCTATCTTATTAGCTAGAAAACAAGAGGCAACTCTTGATGCTATTATACAAAGAGCTACTACTTTACATAAGATAATTCCCCGACCTAAACTAAACGTCAGAACTAGCACTAGCTTTAAATAAAAAAGGGAAGTTATGGTTTGTTTGGCCAAATCTTTTCAGTTTAAGATGAAAAGGTGTAAGAACCCATGGATGATCAAAGATTGCAAGAGCTCTTACACTAGTATAATGATGTATTCACTGAACCAACATCACTACCCCCAAATAGGGAGATAGAACACTAGATCACCTTACTCCCTCATTCCATTCCAAACAAACAAGCACCTTACAAGTATCCTCATGTTTTAAAAATCGAAATTGAAAACATAGTGAAAGGATTGTTAGAGACTGGAATCATTAGACCTAGCCAAAGATTATTTGCCTCATCTGTTTTATTGGTTAAGAAAAAGGATGAATAGTGGAGAATGTGTATTGATTATAGATACTTGAATAGCCTCACAGTTAAGCAGAACTTTCCGATTCCTATACTAGATGAACTATTGGATGAGCTTCATGGGGCTAAATATTTTTCTAAAATTGACTTGAAATCAGATTACTTCCAAATAAAAATGAGCTGAAGATATTTATAAAACCAGTTTTGTGACATACCATGGGCATTATGAGTTTCTAGTTATGCCTTTTGGATTGTGTAAATGCTCCATCCACCTTTCAAGCTCTCATGAACCAAGTATTTTTAGAGTTCTTAAGGAAATAAGTCTTGGTATTTTTGATGACATCTTAGTGTACAATTAGAGCAAGGAGGAACATTTTGATCAACTGCAGAGGGTGTTAATTAGATAGGCTGAGGCACCGCATACTATTTGCCAAGATGAGTAATTGTTGTTTTATGAAGGAGCAAATAGACTATTTAGGGCATATGATAGGTGGCTAGGGAGTGGCAATAGATCTGACAAAGTGGAGTGCATGGTTCAATGGCCTATACCAAAGAGTTAAAGCATTAAGGGGGTTTTCGGGACTCACAGGGTATTATAGAAAGTTCATTAAAGGCTATGGACTCATAAGCAAACCCCTTATTGAGCTCCTAAAAAAGAATGGATTTTGTTAGACATAAGCTGCTACTCAAGCATTCAATAACTTAAAGAAAGCCATGATTGAAGCTCTAGTATTAGCCTTACTTGATTTTACTAAGCCTTTTGAGGTTGCAACGGATGCTTGTGGAAAGGGGATTGGAGAAGTATTAATGTTAGAAGGCATGCCTATTGCTTATCTTAGTAAGGCTTTAGGTATAAAGAATCAGAGACTATCTATATATGAGAAAGAATTCATGGTTATTATGATTAGGAGTGGGCGTAGGGATGGGTATTCGGGATTCAGGATTTTCGCGATGGGTACCCAAAATTTTGGAGATCAAAATTCGATCCCCGATCCCGTCCCGAATATTTTGGTACTCAAAATTTTGGGATCGGGTGCCCGAAATAATTTATTACAAAAAAAAAATTGGAAAAATTTTCTAGACAACAGGTTGCTCACTGAAATTTTTTTTTGAAAAAATCCCAATGTACTACAAATGGTTTTCACAATCCAAAAACTAACTAATACATTAAATTGAACATAGTTTAAAAGTTCACAAGTCACAATAGTCTCCAATAATCTAAATTAAAAATTTACAACCAAGTTTGTCCAACACAAATTTAAAATTCACAAATTACAACTAAATTTGTCCATCAAACTCGCAATTTACAAAGCATAAATATACAAATAAGCAATCACTTCCACTCATCTTCAAATATCCACAATTGTCGTATCAATCCTGATCTTCATTAGCTCTACAAAAAAGAAATAAAATAATACCATCTTCATTAGTCAATATCATGCTTCATGAACAAATTAACACATAAACAAAAAGAATAACAATAGTAAAACTATATAAAAATTCAATTACCTTTTTCCATTTCTTCAACTTCAATCAGGTCCTCCTCCACATTTATTGGCGTTGAATTCAAACGAAGTCAATCTTGTGCACAAAAGGGCTTGAACAATTCTCGGAGATAAAGAATTCCTAAAGGCATCAAGAATGCGTCCACCGGTGCTAAAAGTGGACTCTGAAGCAACTGTGGAGATGGGTCAAGAAAACTGAAGGAACTCCATTTTGTGCCATGGGTCAAGAATAACAACATAATATAATATTCTGTTCATTTTTTTAATTGCTCCCCAATATTTATCAAATTTATCTTTCATCTTATCTGACATCTTCTTCAATTCCATGATTTAACTTTTGGACCATTCCCTCAAAAGCATGTCAAGAACACTTATCTCATGAAAAACTAAATTAGTTGTGACATACAATGAACTAGAAATTGACAAAGTTAGAGTAAAGAAATGTGCCAAAAATTTGCACAACAGTTCAGCCTTATCCCAATCATCCTTACTCGGAACGCCATCAAAAGGCGCCTTTGATAGGTCTTGTGCATAGGCAAGATCAACATCCCATAAGCAACAAATGCCATTTGAAACCATATTTCACTCTCCAACATCAAATAGGTGGAATTCCACCTAGTAGGCATATCGAGGCACAACAACTTCTTTGTTTCTAACTTTTAAACCTCAACACATTCTTGAAACCTTTTGTACCTAGTCGGAGAGTTTCTAATATACCTAATAGCACCTCTAATTCGAGATATAGCCTCATGTTCATCTTTGTTCTTTAACCCAACTTGAACAACAAGATTTATGATATGTGCGACACATCTCATACGAACATACTTCCCACCCAAAAGATTAGTACCCCAATTATCAAATTTCTTATTCAAATATGCAATTGCACCGTCATTAGATGAAGCATTATCAACTGTGATGGTGAACATATTATCAATCCCCCAATCAAGCAAACATTTCTCCACCCTTTTACCCACCTCCTTACTTTTATGCCCAAAAATTGGACAAAAATTCAAAATTCATTTATGAAGTTTCCAATCATCTTCAATAAAATGCACTGTTAAGCATATATAATTCACCCTTTGAATTGATGTCCACGTGTCTGTCGTGATGCAAACCTTTTGCGAGTGATTTTTAATAAATGATTTCAATTTCATCCTTTCACTCACGTACATATTAAAAATATCCATAGTCACAGTTCCTCGAGATGGAATCACAAATATAGGACATGCAATAGACATAAAAAGCTTAAATCCCGGATTTTCAATTGTTTTGAAAGAAAGTTCATTAATAATCAACCATTTAGACAAAGCTTCTCGTGTTTTTCTTGATCAAATCTCCAACAAGATATATTTTCTTCCTTATCACCCCCCTTCGTTAGTTGAAGAGAAATCCAAGTTTGATTAAGTTGCAACTTCATGGGGCTTTTTTTTACATGACTCATAATGATTTTTAATTCCCTTTGTCCTATGTTGCTTTGGATCGGCCTTAATGATTGCATCACAATTTATGCATTTTCCTTGTTGAAATTTATCCTCCGGACACAAAATTTTTTCAAAATGCTTCCAATACATCGATCTAAACACATTTTCTTTTCTACTCCATTTTTTTGATTTATCAACTTCAAGTACTTCATTATCACCCTTTTCATAATCCATATCTACCTCTTCATTATCATCAATATCATTTTCATCCCATCGATTAAACATTGCGTAAAATGAAAGAAAAGAAAAAAATATATAAATTTCAACATCAATCCCTAGCCTTTAATTCACAACTTTAAATCAAACCCTATCCTCCATAATTCACAATTTTAAATCAATCCTTACCCTTGAAAATTTCACAATATCATTATCAATTCACAATTTTAATCCACAATATAAATCCCTAAAATTCACATTTCACAATTTCTCAAAATTAATTCACAATTCAATTCACAACATAAAATCTTAACATTCCCAATTCACAATCTCACAAGTCACAACATCAATTCACAATTTCACTACAACAATTCACATTTCACAATATCAAACCCTAGCTCAAATTTCAATCACAAATCGAAATATCCAATATATATAAAAAAAAATTGAAATTAAAATTTAGGACTTACTTGCTACAAGCCTAAAATACTTGCTGCACGTCGGCCACTGCTACTGCTCCTCTGTCAGTCCTCATCGGCTTTGCCACTGCCCAGTACCGCACCCACTGACTATTGCTACTGTTGTCGCCTGTCTGCACTTTGCTGGTCGGCCGCTTTACCCCTGCCCGCTAGTCGGTTTGGTTGAGACTTGAGCGAGATGAGATGAGAGGCAAGAGCGAGAGAGACTATGAGAGAGAGATGGGACTTGGGACATGGGAATGAGAGGTTAAGGTTTTAACTTTACGTGAGAGAGAGAGAGAGTTTGTTTGAACAAAGTCAAGACTCAAGAAGTTAAGAGTGAGGGACTGAACTAAAGGGCAAATTCTCATAAAATGGTTTACTTAATTTTTTTTTAAAAATGATCGGGTACCTGATTGGGATTTTGGGTATGGACCCCAGACTCGAATCCCATCCTGAATTAAGTTTTCGGGATTGGGTACTCGTCCCGATTTTTCAATACCCGATTGGGAAATCGAGTTGGGTCAAGTACCCGATACAGAACCCAAAACGCCTACCCCTAATTATGATGACAATGAAAAAGTGGAAACACTATCTTTTAGGCCATCCATTTGTGATCAAAACTGACCAATAATGTCTAAAGCACATCCTGGACCAAAGGGTGGAATCCATTTTGCAGCAAAAGTGGATCACCAAACTTATGGGGATGGATTATGTGGTGAAAAATAAAAAAAGTAGTGAGAATAGGGCAACTGATGCTCTATCAAGAAAAGAATAGTGTGAGGAGCAAAACTATGCAATCTCAGTAATTACTCTTACATGGATGACAGAAATACAAAATAGCTACGATAAATATGGGTTTTTTCAAGAAATTTTGCAATAAAAAATTCTTGATCCTCAAAATCAACCTGACTATAGCTATAACCAGGGAGTACTGAGGTACAATAACATGATTTGTATGGGCCAAAAGGGGGAGTTGAGGCACAAAATAATGGAGATCATGCACAATTCATCTTAAGGAGGGCACTCAGGTATGAATGGAACATATCACAGGATAAAAGCCCTGTTTTATTGGCCTAAAATGAAAGAGGAAGTCAGTTGGTGGACAAGGGAGTGTGATATTTGTCAAAAAAATAAAAATGAACATGTCCTTTACCCTGGACTGCTACAGCCCTTGACCATTCCTTCATAGTCTTGGTCACACATTAGCATGGACTTCATTGAGGGATTGTCTACCTCAGAGGGCAAAACTCAATTCTAGCCTTTGTAGATAGACTTACGAAGTACTCTCATTTTGTATCACTCAGACACCCATACACAGCTGAAGAGGTGGCCAAATTATTCATTGAACATGTTTACAAGTTATATGTCCTATTAGTTAGTATTGTTTCTAATAGGGACAAGGTTTCACTAGTTATTTTTGGACAACACTATTTAGGCACCTAGGGACGCCTAAGTCTGATGGTCAAACTAAAAGAGTCAATCAATGCCTTGAAGCAGATCTCAGACGCATGTGCCATTAAAGGCTAAAGGTGTGGAATAATTGGTTACCATTGACTGAGTTCTGGTACAACAAAAGTTACCTTACCAGCCTTAAATTAACTTCTTTCCAGGCCTTGTATGGTTATGTCCCTTCTCATATCCCCTTAGGGCCATTTGTACACACTAAACACCAAGAGGTCACTGCATGGTTGCATGAAAGAACTAAGGCAATTCAGGTGTTAAAAGATAATTTTTTACCTGCTCAGAACAGAATGAAGGTATATGTTGATAGAAATCGGAGTGAAAGAGTTTTTGAGGTAGGAAATGAAGTATATTTGAGGTTGCAACCTTATAGGCAAGGCTTAGTGGCCATAAGAAAGCATCTCAAACTAGCTCCTAAATACTACGGGCCATTTCTTGTTGTTCAGAAAATAGGCAATGTAGCATACAAGTTACAATTGCCAGAAGGGAGTCATATTTACCTTGTTTTTCATGTCTTTACGCTTAAAAAGAGGATAGGGCACGAGCGTGAACCTACTAGGCATTACCAGAGATGGATCAGGAAGGCAACTTCAGAATTTACCCCCTAGAAGTGTTAGGAAAGAGGCTAGTACCAATAAATAATGTTGTTGTACCTCAAATTTTGGTGCAATGGGTTCATTCTACTCCAGAGCAAACTACTTGGGAGGATTACAACTCCGTTAAGGCTAGGTTTCCAAATTTTGATATTTAGGGACAATGATCGATTCAGGGGGGGGGGGGTAATGTCATGATAATTACCTATTTTTCTAGTTTAAATTACAACATTGGGATTAAAATTGCAGGAATTAATCCTGGTCGTAGGATTAAGGACTCAATTAAAAAGGGGATAGCTAAAAAACGACGTTGTTTCCTTTAATTGCCAGAATCAAGAGACCGTTCCATGTGGTCACATCCTCATCGTTCAAGATCACGCTGCATCCAAGGGCCACGATTAATTCTGGTACACAACAACCTCAACGACTAGTCTGACGGGAAGATTAGTGCTTGCATTGGTAGAGGAAATATTCCTTTAAATTTCAATCAGATTTGTTTTGTAATTTTTCATTTTCATTTCCTTGTATAAAATCAATTCACCAAAAAATGAGAAGGTGTCGGAAGTTTCTATCCAAAATCCTCTCATCTTCCCTCCCCATCCTCCATTTTTGCATTCTTAAGTTGTCTTTCTGCTCCAGTTTCATTAATTCGATTAATGCTAATAATTTTGTATAATGACTTAGATCGTTACATACAAAAACCACTATGCTTATGTAAAATTAGTAAAAGTCATCAATTGGATTGATTCGACCATTGTTCGTGCAATGGTTGAACTAATAACCCTTGATTCAATTGATTTTTCAATTCGAGAACTAATTCAGACTTTAAAACATTGGATTATAGTGACAAACTACGGATGACAATTTCTGATTCAACATGAAAATCCAACACTAACCCAACACGAAAATAACGGGTTAGGGTTGAGAGTTCATGAGTTAAGTTGAAAATGTGTCAAACCCGAAAATGACCTAAAAAATATGGGTTAGGTTGGGTTGACTCGTGGGTTATCTAAACAACCCGAATCCTTTTATAGGTTAATTGACAATCCGACCCAACACTAACCAAGTCAAATTTTTTAATCTTTTTTCCCCTTTTCCTCTTATTTAGAGAAAAATATATGATGTATAAATTATAAATCATAACATTTTGATGAGTTATAATTAATCATTAATAATACAATATAGGAAAATTATGAAAAAGAGAATAGGAAATTTTTTTAATTATTAAACACACAAAAACTTTTAGATATTTAAAGATAGGGACTTCTAATAACAGGTAGTTTTGTACTACCTAACGTTAGGTATGACCTTAATTAATTGCCATGTATACTTAAATTTAACTTTAATAGGTTTATATATTTTATTTTGACCTATAACCTGCTATGTAAGTTACACTTATTTATTTTAAATTATTAAAAATATAGTACATATCTTTTCAAACCTCCTTAATTTAAGGGATTAATGAGGAGAGAATACTAATAAGTATGAAAGTTAATCCATGCTAATTAATTCTCTCTCTCTCTCTCTCTCTCTCTCTTTGCCATCTTGTCTAACACATGATAAAGAGTAATTATAAAATGGAAAATGAGTGGTAAATATATACATATATCAATTATATTATAATGAAATTTATATGTAAGTAGAGTATCAAATTAAATAATATTAAATATCTTATGTTAATAATTTTATTTTCTAAACTAAAATTTGAAAGATTTTTTTTATTAGTATAAATTCATATTTAGCATTTGTATCAAAAACAAATTCATAGTTATCATTATAAAATATTTATTTACTCACTTAAATAAATTAAGTCATTATTATAAAAATTATTGATTTATGGGAGTTGTGGAGTTTTAATTATAATTTTAGTTAATTGACATAAATTAACAAATGATAAATAGTGATATGGAATATTGATAAAAAATAAAACCATCTAAGAAGATACATAAATATTGTTAAAGTTATAATTAGGAGATGGATATATCATTTTAAGCATCAATTTAATTTTGAATATAAAATACATTTTAAGGGCCAATTTAATATGTTAAGAAGCAATCAAATTTTTGTTGTTATATTCAACAAAATATATATTTAAAAAAAAAAGCAAAATTAATAAGACATTGCAATAAGAAATTTTTTGAAATTAATAAAAATTATAATATATATTTTTTAAAATTTGTATGATAAAATGCTCTACATGTTATTATGTTTGGTGATAGATCCAATGTTAAAATATATCTAATAAAAAATAAAAAAAAAGTTAAATGATAAATGGATAAGATAGATTTAATATAATGGACCTCACACATATAAATAAAATTTAAATTTATAGGTAACAATAAGTAGCAGGTCATGGCAACCTACATACTAAGTTGCAGGTAAATGTAACCTGTAAAACAGATAACAGGTACTCTAATACAATAAGGGTACCTAACATTAAGCTCTTTCTACTCTACTTAACAATAGACAAACCCTTTAAAGATAAGAGATTGATAAATCTTTTAAATAAGGAAAAAGTGAATTTGAATGAACAATTATAGTTATATTAGTTATCATATTCTTCTTTCCTTCAAAAATTTATATATTCTTCCTTTAATTATTTATTTGCATTCATTGAAGTTTTATATTGATTTATTTTAATATTGAATGGAAATTTTTTATCAAATATTTTTACAGTGTATTATAAATAAAATTTAAATAAATTAGAGTAGGAAATGAACTCATTAATTTTTAATGTAAATTCCAAACATGTATTTTATACGTAGCCGAACATTACTACAAGATTGTATATCTTTTAGTGACGAATCAATTACAAATTTAATTTTCTATACTAAATTTCATTTATAACAGATTTGTTTGTAAATGTCTTGTTACTAATTGTTTAATTAGTTTTATTTACATTGAACTCTGTCATTAATCATCACATGAAGTGATAATACTCTAAAATTATGATAAAATGTAAAAATTTCTTTGTCACAAAATTTTCAATATACTTAATGAAGGGATGTTTTATTTTATAGTGCATATAAAATAAATGTATATATAGTATAGTTAGCCAAATAAAAAATTAGGCGAAAAAATCAACTTTTAACTAGTAATTATAATGGCTTTAATTTTTTCATTAGAAAAATTGGAATTTTTATTTAAAACAAGTCAATTCGAGTCGATATGAACCCAACCAAATTTGGTTAGGGTTGATGTTTCATGAGTTTAACAGGTCATGAGTTGGCTTAGAATTACGAAATTTTATGTTATATCTCTACTTCAACTTAACTCAAATCAACTCAACTCAACTCAAACCAACCCAACCCAATCTGTCCGAATTACCACCCTAGACAAAACAATCAATAGCAAACTTTAGTACTAGTATGGTAGGTTAGGAAAAATGGAAAATAACTTATATGAACATGATATTTGGCTCTATTTATATATCAACGATTTTAATTGTGATATAAACCAACTTTTCCCGTGATTTTTGAGAACAGAAAGAAACCAACCTGGACTTGTTTGCGTTCCGAAAACCACGCATGCTATTTTCATATTCAGAAGGGGGAAAAAAAAAAAATTAAAGAAAGTCTAGGGTTGAAACTTTCGAATGCATATAAATTATGAAACGGCGGCTCTCTAAGTTCAATTCATAACACAGTGCAGTGGACTAGCCCCGCCCGCTCTCTCTCTCTCTCTCGCTCCCCGAGCTGCTATTCCAAAAATGTCTGCAATTCATCAGAATCTCTCGACTGCTCTCTCCTCATCCACCTCCACTTTCCTCGGCCAGAACAATTTCAAGAACATCAAGTTCCGATTTCATTCTATTTGGTTTTGAATTCAGCTCTTTTTTCGTCTGTATTTGATTCCAGGTGAATTTAATTCGAAACTTGGCATTCTCTGCAGGACTTCAAATGTGTCGATTCCGGGGAAAATCGGTGGAGTTGTGAAATGTGTCGCCTCAACTGAAACGACTGGTGACTTATTTAATTCAGTATTTGCATTTTTATATCTTTGATAAGTCATTTACTTCACCATTGATTTGAATAATGGCTTTTTGTTCTTTCCCATTTATGTGGCCGCGGGTTTGCTCAATATGAATGTGGTTCCTTTGTTTTTGTTTTTTTAGAATCATTTCGGTGATTATTGTCATCTTATTGCTTGCAAGTTTTTTGCCTTTTTGCTATCCATTTTTTTCGTTTGTATGAATTTATTACAAGATTGGCGTTCTTATGCTTGAACATAGCTATCTGACTAGTTGATGCTACTTCTAATGAAGCTTACACGACAAAGGTGTCGCGGAGTGAGAACATGGCTAAACTTCAAGCTGGCTATCTCTTTCCAGAGGTCTGTTCTGGGATTTCATGTTTCTTTCGATACTTGTTGGCCAACTCTATAATTGCCTCTTCGATTCCATCCTGATTCCAAAATTCTTTAATGTTAAACTGCACTTGAATTAATCAAATGATTACAAGACTTCTCATATTCTGGGAGAACTTCTGCAAGAGAATTTGGTGTAGTATTCTATTTAAGAAGAAATGATGGATATCACAAACTCACTGCCCAAATGATTTATTGTTTTGCCAAACTAATGTTGCTATTGCCAGTTTGCAAGAGGCACGTTGACTGTACTTTCTTCCTTTTGTTCACAAATGACCTTATACAACTGTTACCTTCTCTTTGTATTTATTTGGCCATAAGGTACTGAAAAAGTGAAGTTCTTCCCTTTGTTCTGGCCTAATCATCTGTAAATGTTTGTTGCCTTTTTGCTTTTTGTTGGAAAAGTTAAACTTTTTAAAGATCTTCTTGCTTTTGTTAGATTGCCAGGCGAAGAAATGCACACATGTCAAAATATCCTGATGTCAAAGTGATCAGCCTTGGAATTGGTGACACAACTGAGCCCATTCCAGAAGTTATTACTTCTGCCATGTCAAAGGTAATATGTCGCGAAGCATATCTAGTTTGTACAGTAGTTGTAAATTTTATTGGACTAAATCTTGAAGAGTTCCGCAATTATCATAAAGTTACTGGTTTCTGCATTTGGTGGGGAAGCTATTCGAATTTGGTGTTTTACCTCCCTGAATAAATTATTATTTTCTGTTGCATTGATGGCAAGAGTTCTGGCCTCTTGTGGCTTCTTTATTATTTTGATGTTTGCACATCTAGAAGTTAAAGTCCAATCACGCAGCCCTTTTTCTTACTAGATATACCCAAATAGATACAATAGGAAGAATGCTCAATATACTTGAAAAGAGTTGCTCTTAATTACACGGTCTTTATATCTTTCCGTCTCACCTTTTTGTTATTGGTGATTATTGCATGTTCTGCAATTAATACAGTTGTTATTTGTCTTTTTCAATTTTCTGTCAGAGATCATATGCGCTGTCAACCGTGGAAGGTTACAGTGGTTATGGAGCTGAACAAGGTGAAAAAGTCAGTACTGATCTTCGTTTCTTTTCTGTTCTTGCTACATGTATTTTGCTTCTTCTTCTTCTTCTTCTTGGTTTGTTTGTTTGTATTCCATCTTGGTTGTAACGAAGGCTCTTATTTTTTCCACTTCTGCAGCAACTCCGAGGTGCCATTGCTTCAACCTATTATGCAAACCTTGGTATAGAGGAAGATGATATATTTGTCTCTGATGGCGCAAAAAGTGACATATCTCGTCTTCAGGTTTGTTTTCTTCAGTATGTATTTTTGGTATATTTCTTCAATCTACATGGTGTTGTTTGTAATTGAATCTGTTGTATAATGATAACTCCTAATTTCTGAACATTAACCATTGTTTGTACATCGCAGGTTCTTTTTGGATCTAATGTGACAATGGCTGTTCAAGACCCATCTTACCCGGTAACTATTTATGCCTTTACTGGGTAGATTGTCTGATAACATCAATCATTCTGTATGAAGCTACCATATGCCAAAGTAAAATGTAAAGCTAGGATATATCGGGATTGCCATCTTCCGTCATTCCCATTTTAAATTTGTTCGACTCAATGTTGCCTTAAGTCTTCAGTTGATGAGGCAACTTCTCAGTAATCCATATGCTAAATCATTTTTTGCTGTTTGCTAATTTTTTTTCAGGTTTAGATAAATTTGATATCCAGAATGTCTTTTCCTTGTGCTCATAATTCAAACTTAGTTGTTTAGCTTACTTTACATCCACACCGTACATTTTTATAGACAAAAAAGGTAAATCCTAACTTTTCTTGTTTCCCTGCTCCTTTTTTGGTAATTGAACTGCTGCTTATTAATTTTTAAAATGTTTAGCAGTGTGAGGATCTCTTTGCTGCTCTATATATCTCTTCTCTGGTTGTGCATTTTAGGACTGAATTTTAAATGTAGAAGGATGAGAATAAGTTTGTCATCTAGTTCTCTTTGCAGGCTAGTATTCCCTGTTAAAGTGAGGGAACAGAATCTTGTAAATTCTTGAAATGTTTTACTTTCCTTTTTGAATTCTTATGAAAACATCTGTTTTATTTACTGTAGGCTTATGTGGATTCGAGTGTTATTATGGGTCAGACTGGGCAGTTTCAGAAAGATGTAGAGAAATATGGAAATATTGAATACATGAGGTGCACTCCAGATAATGGTTTCTTTCCTGATTTGTCCACTGTTCGTCGGACAGACATCATATTTTTCTGTTCTCCAAATAACCCAACTGGTTATGCTGCATCAAGAGAGCAACTAACCAAGCTTGTACGGTTTGCTAAAGAAAATGGATCAATCATAGTCTATGACTCTGCTTATGCTATGTATGTGTCTGATGATAGTCCGAGATCCATTTTTGAAATTCCTGGAGCAAAAGAGGTATGTTGGCAGCTGATTCTCTGATCTTGATTTTGTTCTCAGCATCAAATGCTTGAACTGTTCTGATATGAATGCATTCTTGTCTCACATGGCCCATGTGGCTGAGTTAAATTTGTTCCTTCTATTTCGCCATGTGTATATCTGATGGTCATCTACTTCCCTTCTTCTTCTTCCTCCCATTTTTTTCCCTTCCCTCCTCTTGTTCTTCTTCTTGAATTTTGTCTTATGAACTGTTATCGTATGATTTTCCCACTATGAATTAGTATTCATATTTCATGGTTTTCCAATTATTGGAAAAGAAAAATATGGAAAGCTTTACAATACGCAGCTAGGATTTTGCATGGAAGTTCATACCATGTAAAAAGAAAACAAAAAATGATTCTTGATCAGTTGGATAATATATTGTGTTCGACATCTGGATATATGATTTTTTTATGCATGGCTCTTGGGTAGAAAAGTTGATTCATCTTTCCTCAGTATGGAGTTCAGATGATGGAAGTACATAATGAACCTTGGTCTTCTTATCTAACACTCGTTTGCATTGTATTATGCACTTGTGTCAGTGGTGTATTTTTTGGTTCAGCTATTTTCTTGGTCTTAACTTGGTCAGTTATCTTGCTTGTCATGCCAAATAAATGCAAGTTTGAAGAATTTGGTATCTCTGTTTGCCTTGTTGTGCTGTAGAAGAATGTATCAAATTTGTTCTATTCACTTGCTTGCAGGTTGCACTTGAAGTTTCTTCCTTCTCCAAGTACGCTGGTTTCACTGGGGTTCGTCTTGGTTGGACAGCGATTCCTAAAGAGCTCCGTTATTCTGATGGATTTCCCGTGGCTAAGGACTTCAATCGCATTGTCTGTACTTGTTTCAATGGTGCATCTAACATTGCCCAAGCTGGTGGTCTGGCCTGTGTTTCAGACGAGGGCATTAAGGTCAGCCTTTTCCGGTTTTGTGTTTCTTCTTTTCTCCATTTAGCAGTGTCAACAGACATAATCCATTAACCCATGCAAAAAGGCTTTCCCCACAACATGCACATAAAATAGAGAGAAATTTAAAAGCAATTCAAAAAATAAGGAGAAACACCTTATGCTTTGACTGATAAACAGCAATCTACTATGTGTAGGCCATGCATGAAGTGGTCGGATTCTACAAGGAAAACACAGATATCATAGTGGACACGTTTAATTCACTTGGTTTTAAGGTATACGGAGGCAAAAATGCACCGTATGTTTGGGTCTACTTTCCCGGGCGAAGCTCATGGGATGTCTTCAGTGAGATTCTCGAGAAGACCCATGTTGTGACAACTCCTGGAAGTGGGTTTGGACCCGGTGGCGAAGGTTTCATCAGGGTCAGTGCCTTTGGGCACAGGGAAAATGTTTTGGAAGCTTGTAGAAGATTCAAGCAGCTCTACAAGTGATGCCTGCCTCTGTGCATTCAAAATTTGTTGAAGATTGTTGACCCAAAAGTTTTGGACCTTCCATTGCTAAGTTGATCTATGAATTTCAACATTGTTAGAATGCTGCATTTGTATCCAGATGTTGGATTTTTCTTATAATATTGTATTTTGAATTGGGGCTCTTCACAAGCATTTCTTTTCGGTAATTGGAAAAGGGAAAATTGGGCAACTGGACGGTGTTGTCTCCTAGCCTTGGGGGGTGTTTGCCAATGCTTGTACTTTTGAATAAGTAGTAAAAATCACTAAAACACTACTTTTTGAATAAGCAGAGGAAAGCACTAAAACACTCAAAGCGTCTGTTTTTTCCTCAGCAAAAGCAGAAAAAGTGCTTTTATATGTTCGATTGCAAAGACTCCCTTAATGTGCGTCTCTTCTCAACTGTATAACAACAAAAGCGATGAAAGCAGAAATAAGTCAGCTGATGGCAACAAAAGGGATTATGAAAAGCAACCATTTTTCTTGTGTAGGATACAGTTTAGACACAACCAGATTCCCATTTCACACACTATATTCACTTTACACTAAACACAAGGCCGGGCATAAATAAGGGGAGAAGCAGTTAAAAAGCGTTCAAGAAGATTAACTAAAAGCAACACCCTCGAAACTATAGGCTATCTATATTACAAAACTAACAAAACTATATTTGTTCTATATACTCTTACAAACTTCTGATTTGCAAGTTGACTTATAGTGTCCTGTCTGATTGCACCGACTGCAGTGGACAGTATGCTTCTCTCGATTAAGATCCTCTACGCACATTCGTTTCTTCTCAGGGCGTCCAGGAGGCCGTTTAACCTTGGGAGGCTTCACGATCTGTATTTCATCATCCATGCTAGTCTCGCCATCCTTCTTCCACTCAATTTTACCAGGAATGGGATGTATTTCTTCAGCATACGCTGCAAGATAACTAGCCATAGTAAAGCACTTTCCAGTGAAGGCATAAACATCTTTCTTGGAGGAGATAAGAGCTGCAACAGCATGTGAGCATGGTAATCCATACAGCTGCCAATCACGACAAGAACAAGAAAGGGTTCTGATGTTCACAATATCTGACCGTTCGGCTGAAAGAACCTCAAACTCTACTTCATCCGATCGAAGGACCTGATAAGTGGAAGCACGACTCATCGCCTCAATCATGTGCTTCTCAGCAGATGGAGTGAGAATGGAAAACCATGACTCACACTTTGCACGCCTTTCCTCAAATTCTGCCATCAATTTACTGTGGATTTGCTCAATCACCTGAATTACGGGCAGCTCTCGAGCTTCAAGTATCCATTGATGGAACTCCTCAATATTTGAGGACAGATGACCATAGCGAGTCCCATCAAAATATATCAATGCCCAACGAGCAGGTGGATATTGTTGTAGCCATTTAGCTGCTTCTGGAGAAACTTCTTCAAGTTCAACCATCTTTTCTTTGAACCCAATAGCAGTAGTGGCATATGCTGCCTTCCAAAGAAGTTGAACAAGCCGTGGATTCTTGAACTCCCTACCAATGCTTTCGCTCAAGTGTTTCATACAAATGGCATGACAGGAAGTTGAGAATTTTCTTTTGACAGCATCTACGATCCCTTTCTGCCCACTGGACAAGAAGGTAAGTTGTGGTATAATCTCTGTATTCATCTCAAGGGCCTTATGTAATTCTGACAAAAACCACATCCAACTTTCATCATTCTCAATATCAACAACACCAAATGCAAGTGGAAACAATCCGCCACCGGCATCAAAGGAAGTGGCTGAGAGTAGTGTGCCAAGGTATTTGCTTTTGAGTTGAATTCCACCGAGTCCGACAATTGGGAGGCAACCATGGAGGAACCCATGTATAGAAGCATAGAAGGAAACAAATACACGCTGAAACCGGTTGTCTGAATTGGCAGTGAAAACCTCTGCCAAACTTCCCGGGTTGTTCTTTCTAATTTGTTCACAGTATGCTGGAAGGAGGTAATATCCTTCTTCAGAAGAGCCATATATTGCCTGAAGTCCACGCTCCTTGGCACGCCAAGCCTGCTTGTATGGTATAGTTATCCCATATTGTTGATATACATCACGCAAAATATCTTTTGGCTTATAATTTATGTTATCACGCAGTCGTTCCTCAATAAAGTTGACAATCCAGTCTACAGATGCCTGATGATGCCCAGCATGTGCATTTTTCCCACAAGTATGTGTTCCATCAAGGCTTCTTATGGTGAAAGTTGGGGCATTTTGGAGCTTCACTGCACGTATGCGCCATGGACAGCCTTCTGCAGCACATTTAGCTATGTACCGTATGAGGTCACTTTTCACAATACGAAGCTCAAAGTGTTGTGCAATTGCAGCTTCTTTAATTGCACTACGGAAGGCCTTAACATCTGGAAACTCCTGGCCAACAACAAAGTCGTGATCCTCCATGCAACGGTGTAAGTGGTGAAGGTCACCACTTATTTAACACAACCATCAACCAATCAAAGCTTATTCAATCCACAGTTTCATCAGGTCATGCCCCCAACAAAAATGCTTGACAAAAGAAACTCTACAATAATATATAGAAAAGTGAAGTAATGTTACTTTATGCATCATGATACCATAAAACAACATACACCGTTGGTAGAATGACCAAAAAAATTAGCAAGAAACCAATTTCCAAAACCAGTTAAAAACCAAAGCCCACTAAACGGTTGAAAATCATCAAATCACAGGAGGAAAAAGAAACCCAATCAGACTAACATGAAAATGAAGACCAAGAATTGAAGAAAAACTCCACCTTTTTCAAAATTAAAGTGAAAAAACCAGAAATTATTCAACAGTAAGCACAGCCCTCGATAAATACAAATCTGCCGCACATATATGCAAATTTGCAGGACCGTTTCTGAAAAATTAATGAAGACGATCAAGCGAGGAGAAGACTTACTGATACACACCACATTTACTTTTACTCATTTTGCTCTGTCAACAATTAACAGAAAAGAATAGATGGATAAAAGGATTAACGCTAATTTTCTAATAACGAAATTGGTTTTGGAAATGAACTGACCTGATATTTTTACTTAGAGTGATCGGTGAGGAACACAATTGGGATTTTGAAGTAAAATTAGGGTTTGTTTAGGACCTTTGGGTCATCGAGGATATCAATTGTCATATGTGGACTCCGGCAGTGACGGTTTGGGAACAAAAAAGATCTGTTCGCCTTTTCGTTTCAGATTTTTGGGGATAAAATAAAATTATAAACTTTATTAAAAATTTGTATTGCAATAACAATTATAAAATAAAGAAGGATTAATAGTAATGCCCTAAAGTTTAATATTAGAATTACTTTAATTCGTACATATAAATCATCACTTTTTGATTCTTCTTGTTATAAATAAGTAATATTTTGATCTTTTCGATAATTTTTTTGGTCAAATATTATAAAATAAACACTTGCCCAAAGAGTATTTTTATCAAATTTGTTTAAATTTGTTTTAAAAAGAATAGTAAAATTTGACCGAAAAATGTCCTTTCATATAAGTGTTTTTTTTAGGTAAAATTTGGTTTAAAAGTTTATTGAAAAGACTAAAGTGTTAATCGTTTGCAACATATAGGATCCGAACGTGACGATTTAAACTTCAAAAATTAAAATAATTTTAAATTTAAACTTTAGAGATCATTAATAACATTAATCCAAGAATGTAATTGAAGTGTGTGAGTGTGTGTGTATATATATATATACATATATTTAGCATGCAAAGATCTTTAATCATATGCTGTATAAGTGTCTAATAGTAGTCTCTTACTATCTAATATCTATGTTGTTTCAGACTTCCAATTATAAATTTATAATGGCAGAATTTTAAAATATTTTATTGGGAGTGGTAAAATCTAAACTAAAAATTAGAAAAATTGTCATGCTAAGAAGATATGAATGAGTGGAATTCCGAGAGTAATTATAAAAATTCGGGTTAGTTATATTTTCAACACAATACCTATAGATGCAATTTTTAATAGTTTGAAGGTTGGAAACAAATTCAGTTGATTTTCTTAGCGAGTTGAAAATTATCTTTAATTACTTGGTTAAAAATATTGGCTATGTAACTACAGAATATTTTTACTTTGTGATGATCTTTTTGTAAAAAATAAAGTCTTTTGAATATATATATATATATATATTTTAATAATTTTAGAAAGATTTTGTGGTTTCTAATTGCTTTGTATTAAATTCAATTAATTTTATAAATAATGTAAATAGAATGATAGAGCAAGTGTGAGAAAAAAAATCAGAATCAGAGGATATTTGACTAATTTATTTTTAAGAGCTTATACAATTCTAAAGCTTACAAGCTCCTAAATTTTTGGCTAGAACTTATCAAAAATATATTTTAAATTCTTACAACATAATAAGATGTTTCTTGAATCTCTAAAATGTTAAATCTTATTGTAAATGTAAACTGCTAAATTTTTTGAATAAAATAAGATCTTGTAACGTATAAGATGCAATATCGACAATTTTGTGCCTGATATAGTCAAGATTAAAGGAGACTGTTACAGATCTTAAAAATAAATCTGCAAAATATCTTATTTAGGAGTTTACAGACTCGTATTTCGAAAATTTTGAAAGGAATTTCAGTTGATTAATTCTTAGTCCTACGTAGAAAAAAAAATCCAAATTATGCCATACAATATTCATTACAGAATCTGCCACAATATGAGTAACAAGAATTAATGTTTATTATCAGAAAACTGAAACATCATTGATCCTCTTCAACATAATCAGCACCATACATATCATGTTTTACAGTGCAACGAGCTTGAGCTAAATTTAGAGCTGTGTGCGCATGCAGGTATACACAAATACTAACATTATAAATACATATATGTATATATTCTTCTCATTTCAGAAAAGAGAAAAAAAATAAAGAATTGGAGAAAAATAGAATGATGATCTAGTTAACAGGGGGAGCTCTGTAGTAGGCTGGAACAGTAGCAGGGAAGAACATTTGTCTCACTCCCTCCGCCTTTATAATAGGGAAAATAATCCCCGATGCACCGGAAAGCAATCTAGCCCCCAACCACAGCCTTTTGGGCCAAGGAAACGGAACAAATAAACGGCCGACTCCATAGACAGCCACAGCAAAGAAATGGAGAACCAGGTATAGAGGGCTCGGATTCAGACCAGAAAGCAACGAGACGGGGCCATTAGAGAAAACGCCTCCGAGGCTCAGATAGTCGAAACAGGCTTGGCGCATTTCCTTCATTGCTTGATCAGGCGATGCACAGAACACTTTGTAAAGCGCTCCGGCCAATGTATTAATCGTAGACGCCACAGGCTGCATAGACAGAACATTCACATTAGCGTCCCAAGACATGTTTCACTGTTTGATAGCTGAGGATATATTAATTCAGTAATCACAGCAACCTCGCTTCTAAGTATATACAATTACACATACCTTCCCTGTAACTTATTTCCACCTTCAGTTACCTTTTTCTTGATTATTACAAATTATCACATTTTTTTTATGTTATTCAAGCATCTTAATAAATCTCCAATTTTGATTTAAGTTCCAATGATCAGAAAGGGGTATTTGTAACTTTAATACTAAGAAGGCAAATTTATGTAAGTGCACATAGTGCACGAGATGTTAATTGACTCTTAATCTTGAGCTCACCTTTCTTAGCGTGTAGAAGGATTCAAGATACTTGCACAGGGTGGATGCGTCGTGCAAGTTTTCTATGGGCCTAAGAAGATTACGAAGAACAACAATATCTGAGAGGGCCACGGTCATTCCTCCTCCTGTTAGAGGGTGACGCATGTTGAACGCGTCCCCCATCAAAAGCGCACCGGGAGTTGGGTGAGGATTCGCCGGCATGCTTCTGTTTGGCATGGTCCTTATGTTTCCTTTCTCGACTGCGGCTATGAATGCGTTGTAAAGCTGAGGAGGGATCTGGAGCAGAAAATGATGTTTAATTAGTCGGCTTCTACGAGTGATTATTTGTAGAACAAATGAAAACGGAATTGCTACCTGAGGAGCCACCACGGTCTTCAAGTATTTGGCCATTTCGCCATTGCCAATGGAAGGCACCTTTTGTCCAGGGACATCAACCAAACAGCGTATTTCTGTACTGCTGATCGGATAAAACAGGATTGGTGAGGGATCTCCGAGCACAACATGCCCGTGATTAGCATATGGGAGTTCACAATTTTCTAGGATCAGACCAACGAAACAGGAGGGGATCTCCACCTATATCATTTAAGGAACCATATTTAGAGACTCTTTCATAATTGAAGAACACAGACACCAGACTGTTAGAATTTCTATGAGGCATAATATTCACCTTAGGAGTGCAGAGAGCTCGTCTCAAGTTCGAAAAACAACCGTCGCAAACAATGGTGAGAGGAGCATAAGCTGCTATCTCCTGGCCATTCCTAATCTTGTATTGCACTCCTCTAACAGCTCCATCTTCTTCAATCAAGGAAGTCACTGTTCCTTGTTCAAGCCTCACACTGGACCAGAAAAACATCACACACAAACATCAGTAAAATTCATTTTTTTTGGGGGCATCAAAAGAATCTAGAATTACAAGAAACCGGTATAAGAGATATCGTACTTTGGAAGTGTTGCTGCTTTCTCTCTCATCCTCTGTATGAATCTGCCATTGTGAAAGCCTCTCCCAGAGACATCTGAGTCGAATTTCTCGAGGGGATACGACAACTTGGTACTTTTACCATCCTTGTAAAGGGCATAACCGAACACTCGTTGAGCATCGATATCTCCAACACAATCTGAAGTTAAATGGATAAAACTTTGTCAGAAGCTAAACACACCAAATGTAACATATATATTTCTGACTGTTAATCCAATGAATCTTGTTGTTGCTAAAAGTTTAGGAAGTTATAGAAGATAATTATTACCTTCAAGGCCTAACTCAATCAATTTCAAGTAGCCTCCCGGTTGCAGAAGTTCACCGACTATGCGGTCCGGCTCTGTTAAGTCTCTTTCGATCACACGAACTCGTCGTCCCTCCTACATTATATTAAAAATCCATAAAAATAATCAGATTGGGGAGAAGTATATAATTGCAGAGCAACTTCAAATGAAGCCGTATAAACATAAGATTTATGAATCTTTTTATTTATTTATAAATTCGCACACACCACCCACACAAACGCACGCTATCGGGATTCGAGCCCTGATGCTAATCTCGGAATGCCTCTCAAGACGATGAAGACGTCCATCAGGCCAAAGGGCCACGGACAAGATTTATGGATCTTTGATGCTTCATTTGATATGTTCAATTTTATCAGCTTACAACTTAGTCCTTCTCACATGTGACACTCAATATGCAAGAATTTATTAATTTCCCACTCACATTGGCAGAACAATTATGGAAAAAATTGCAAATCTTGAAAGGAACTTGTGATCTGGAGAACCCATACTTCTTTCAATTTATAATAAAAAATCAGTTTTAATAGCAATTAAATCTCGATCTGAGTCCCACAAACATTTGCACAATTTCAAAATTTCCCTTCACTCACATATCATGAGAATCGTTGTGATATGTTAAAAGGCAACCACACAAAATCTACAAATATTGTCAAAACAGAACAAAAAAAAAAAAGGTCGGAAACAAACCCGTACCTTGCCAAGAGTATACGCCAGAGCCGCCCCAGCAACGCCGGCGCCGACAATGATTATGTCAGTGTCTCCGGCGACTACCGGCTGAGAACTTCCGCCGCCGGCGGAGCTCTTCTCAATGCATTCATCTCTACGTACTATCTTCGAAGCTTTAGTTTTCGTTATCTTTCTCCGCAAGTTGTACAACAAAGCGAACCCAAACAGAGAAGCAATGAAACCACCAAGAATGTACTGATCGATCATCACCATTTCGGAATCAGATCAACGTTGTCCGTTGATGATGAATAAAAGAAATCGAAATCCAAGGATTTTGCAGCTTGTTTTATTTCTTTTTATGAATTTTGTGTGTGTTTTGGTTTAACTGTCGAGTTAATACCAATATGGCGAGCTATATATAGGGGAGATGAACAGGTTTGACTGGCGGGCCTTGGGCTTGGCTTGGCTTTTTCCCCGTAAGTACGTAATAGTGGTGCGGGATCAAGGCTCGTGCTTAAATCTTTATAGGAAATATAATATTTAGAATTATTTAATTCTTTGTTAGTTTTTTTATTTGTTTTTTTAATTCATTAAATAAATTGGAGAAAGAGAAAAATAAAATGAAGAAAAATAAAATTTCTTTAGACTGAATTTTGTTTACTATTTAAAAAAAAAATTAATTTGGAGGTATTAATGAAAGTGTTATGTATTTAAATATAATAATAGCCTATTTTAATATATTATCGTTCATAAAATTATATTTTAATTAAAAATTAGTAAAACTTATTGGGATCAAAACGTTACAATAAAAATATAATTAAGATATATGTTTGGTGACATGATATTTTTTGATGCAACAATGGGCAAAATTGATAAACGTGGCATGAGATACTCCGTTGTTAGAAATTTTAATTAGCTGGTCTAGTATGACCATGTGCATGGTCCACTTAATTATTAGTTCCTAGAAATCTCGTCTCTCATTAATAGTTGATTACGGTCTTGGTTAGGCAAAATTGTATTTTTCGTCCTGTAACTATGGATGTTTGGCATTTTTGGTCTTGTCCAAAAAAAAGTTCACAATGTCATCCAGTATCTTTAAAACATCCGAAAATTTAGTTCTGAAAAAGTACTAAATTTTCGGATGTTTTAAAGATACAGGATGACATTGCGAATTTTTTTTGGATATGACCAAAAATGCCAAACATCCATAGTTACAGGACAAAAAATGCTGCACATTTTGCCTATATTTTAATTACATTTTTTTTACAATTAAAAAGAATGCTTAAAATCCCCATTTGTGCAGACCACAAGGTTTATCGAAATTCATCAAAAATAAATTAGCATAGTAAACCTTATGGGAATTATAAAGTGATTATAGTAAACCCTGTACCCCTCCACCCTCCGGTGATTGACAGTTTTTGAAAATTAATAGGATTTTGGTTCTTAAATATCTAATTTGTCCAATTTTTATATAGCTTATTAAAAAAAAAAAAGAAAAGCTCATGTATATATATATGTATATATATATATTAAAAATTTTAAAATTTGTTCCCTTGAAAATTAAAAAAAAAAATTATCTTTTGAATTTTATAAATGAAAATGTGCAGTGTTTTTTGTCCTGTAACTATGGATGTTTGGCATTTTTGGTTCTGTCCAAAAAAAAGTTCACAATGTCGTCCTGTATCTTTAAAATATCCAAAAATTTAGTCCTTTCTGGACTAAATTTTCGGATTTTCGGATTTAGTCCTTGTGGTTTTACAGAAGTTGAAGTGATTGTTGTTGTTAATATTGCACTTTGTATCCAAATGGGGAGTGTTGTTGTTAATCTTGCACAGTGAAGTTGTTAATGTTGTTAATTTGGACCTTGTATGCACTTTTTGGTTGTTAATATTGTATAGTGAACTTGTTAATGTTGTTAATGTTGTTAATTTGGACCTTGTATGCACTTTGTGGTTGTTAATATTGCACAGTGAACTTGTTAATGTTGTTAATTTGGATGCACTTTGTGGTTGTATGATTCTCAGGTTAGTACAAATGGGGAGACCAGAAGCTTTTAATATATTGATTCATTATAACAATGAGAAGAAGATGCTAAAGGGTGTCAATCCAAGAAATTGCAATTATAAAGACTTAATAAAGGACATCACTGAAAAAGCATTCCCTGAGAAGGAAGAATTGAAGACAAGTGAGCTATTCATAGGCTATAACTTATATAGCTGGAATAGAATGGAGAGAATAAATGTGTTCATAGACGATGACATCACTAAGATGTTTGCCACAAGTCCTAAGGAGATAAGATTGTTTGTCAAGGCAATCCAAATAAATGATCATAATGAAGAGGAAGAAGAACAAACTGTTGATGAAAATGAAGATGGTGGACAGGCAGATGAGGAAGACAACCAAAATGTTCCTGTAATGGGGGATGCTGCCATAAGAAACATTAACCTGAGTGGCTTGATGATTATTTGGTATATGATGGCACAGTGTTTGGTGAAGAGGGTGTGGAAGATAGCAGTGATGAGTGTGCGGATTTCAGTGAAGATCAAGTTGATAGTCAATTAAATGAAGATGCTCAACAAGCTGGAAATGATGAAGAAGCTCCATCAAGTGATGAATCATTGTCTTCTCTTGAGATCAGACAAGGTGGAGAAAGTGACAAGGAATTGCATAGTCGATCATCAGACTCCAACATGTCAGATTATGAGTCTGATGACCACTGCGAGGTAGTTCATGACAGTGATGAAGACATACAAGCTGATCCACTAAATGGTGGGTCAGATGTGAGAACTGTTCACATTCCAGAAAACCCAAATGAGAGATTCAAACTGGAGAAAAATGATGCATTTTCCAGCATTGAAGAATTCAGGAAAGTGCTAAAAGAATACTGCATCCGAGAAGGCATACAGATTTTGAGGGTGAAGAATGAAAGAAGACGAGTGACAGTGAAGTGTGCAGCTCCAAATTGCCCTTGGAGGGTCCATGCCTCATTGATGCCTGATGGATACTTTTTCATGATAAAAAGTGCTTCTCCTAATCATAGCTGCATCAGAGTTGACAAGTTGAAAGAAGCTAGTTCTAATTGGATTTCAGAGAAGTTGGTGCCCATTATGAGAGCCAATCCAGAAATTAAGAATTCTGGATTACGAAATGAGTTAAAGAAACTTGGAGTTGATCCCAATTACATGTAGCTTTATAGAGCAAAATTGAAGGCCTTGGATATCATACATGGGAAGCCTGCTGAATCTTATGCTTTGATGCCCAAATATGCAGCCATGGTTCAAAAAACCAATCCTGGGAGTTTTGTTAAGTTTGAGTATCCATTGGATGAATCCGGCAGCATCCCACCACAGCCTCGTTTTAAGAGGTTTTTTATTGACCTTGAAGCACTAAAAAATGGGTTTCTACAAGGCTGTCAACCATTTGTTGGACTAGATGGATGCCACTTGAAAGGTACATTTGGTGGAATTCTCTTGTCAGCAGTGTCATTGGATGGAAATATGGGTCTTTTTCCATTAGCCTTTGCAATAGTTGAGACAGAGAACAAGGAAAGTTGGGGATTTTTTCTACATTGTTTTGGTAGGATGTTTGGAGGATTTGATCAGAACAAGCCTTGGACTTTTATGACAGACAGACAAAAGGTTATATTTTCACAAACTTTTCCATTTTATCAAGATGTTTTATGTGGATTTGTAATGACTGTTTTTTCATCTTTTTAGGGATTGGTCGAAGCTTTACATGATGTCGTACCGCATGCTGTGAACAGGAAATGTTGTCGCCATATATATGCTAATCTCAGACAATCACATCCGGGTGTGTTGGTGAAGAAGCTATTTTGGGCTTCGGCAAGATCTTATACAAAAGCTGGTTTCAACAGAGCAATGAATGCTCTAAAAGATGTAAAGCCAGAAGCTTATAGGTGGGTTATGGAGATTGGGGATACCTCTCTATGGGCAAGACATGCTTTTAGAGTTGATGTGAAAAATGAGCATGTTACCAACAACATCAGTGAGAGTTTCAACAACTGGATTGGGCCTTTGAGAGCCAAACCTATACAGATGTTGGTGGATGGGATTAGGTCAAAGATAATGCATAGGGTTCAAACAAGGAGTCAAAGACCCAAGAAATGGAGTACAAGTGTTACGAAAAATGTCATGAAAAGGCTGAATGAAGCCAAGGAAGGAGGCATCAAATGTGACATATTGGTGGGCGGAACACATGAATTTGAAGTGCAAGATGCCAATAAACACTTCATTGTGAATCTGTTGAACAAAGAATGCGACTGTCGTGTTTGGAACATATCTAGGATACCTTGTAAGCATGCAGCTGCTGCAATTGCTTACAAGAGGCATGATATTGAGACATATGTAGCCCCTAGCTTCTCAAAACAAACCTTTTTGACCTGCTATAGTCACAAAATTCATCCCATCCCAGACCCTGAATTCTGGACAGATTTGGATGATGTTGAGCCCGGAATTATTTTGCCGCCCATACTCAAAAGACAGCCAGGACGCCCTAAAAAACATCGAAGGAGAGAATCTGACGAGGAGCCAAGGTGTATCCCATCAAGGCGACGAAAGAACACAAGGTGTAGTGTTTGTCAAAGGGAAGGACACAACAAGAGGTCTTGTAGAAGTTCACTGCGCAACCAGGTTAAATGCTTGTATATTTTTCTGAAATTTAATATTTTTGTTGCAATTTTTTTAATGCATCAAATTAGGCTTAATATAATTACTGTCTTGTAGGCATCAAATGAGGTTGGAGCATCAACATCTAATATTACAAACATAGATGCAGCAGCTGGGAGCAGTTCGTTTCCTACATAATCACAAGGCACAAATTCAGCTCACATTCCTACTCAATCATCTCAAGTTAGAACACAATGAATGGCTATTATGTTGCAGCTATTTTGATGATGTTTTGGGCAACAAACAAACTGTTTTTTGTTAATATTTGGTATGTGCATGCAGAAACATGCTAATTAATCTAACTACCATGTATAGTTATGATGATAGTGCTTTGTTTTGGACTTGGTTTGGGTGACATGTTCTGAGAATAGGCTTTTGGCTACCTTTGGATAGTTTATAGACTGTAATGATGGATGATTTGGCATATGCAGTGATGGTTTTTGTGTTGAATGATGCTTTTGGCTACCATTGGATTTTGTGTTGGGTTGTTTTTGCTAAGTAGGAGTTATTAAGTTGTTGATGATGTTGTTTTGGGTGAGTTGCATAGAGATAGTATTGATTTTGTTTTGTTCATGAAAATTTGTTTCAACGAACTACCATTACAATTTCAATTTCATGATAGGCAACGGGTACTATTTTCAAACTGAAACATTGCCAGAAAATTACAGTTACCACCGCTACTATTTTTAATTATTACAGAAAACCCCCTATTAGATCAAAATATTACAAAGGGCACCCAATGGAATATAAAATGTACGGAATGTTCGACAAGGGTACTTTTGGATTTTCATAAAAAATTTTGCTTACGTCAGCAGAATATGACCGGTTACCAGCTCGCCAGGGGGGTATTTGTAATATTTGAATTTATCAGGGTATGTGTTGGTAATATTGAAAATTTTTGGGGGACCAGTTGTAGTTTTTATACTTTAGAGGGGTGGTAGATGTAATTAACCCTTATAATAATTAGTCTCTAGGAAAGTCATGCACGGGGATAGATATCAAGGAATTGCATTTGTATGAAAAACTTCACAGAATTTCAAACAATTCTATATGGAATGAATAATAATAATAATAATAATAATAATAATAATGTAGGAAACAATTAATATGAGATACCAAGATATAATATAACCTAAAGTTAGTTAAATAAAGCTGAATAAAAATCTACGAATCCAAACTTAAGGCTGGGAGCTCTCTGGTTGAAGTTTTTTAGTTAAAGAGTTACACCTACTTGTTTGGTACCATTAATAGTTGTAGTTATGTAGCGAATTTTTTGAACACGTAATCTTACGTAGTCTAGTCGAATTCATGTTATTAATAAAGTGGTTGTTCACACTTTGTCATGCGATATATAGGTTTCATAATTGAAGACGACTGATCCGTATTCTTCACAGTGAAAACAAAAAAAATAATATGACAATGGGGGAAGAGAGAGAGAGAGAGAGAGGGGAGAGAGGATTACTTGCTATGCCAATAATTGATTCTAATTGCGACTGGGGTTGTAGTCCAGTGGTGGGGATTCGAACCGACATCAATAAGGTCTTGAGTTCGAATCATCTTGTCCTCTCCCCCTTTCCCCTTGAGTAAGTGTGTGCATGTGTGTGGGGGTGTCTTTCCGGTTGACATCTATAGGGTGTTCCGAGTTGATTGTAATCAAAAATAAAAAATAAAAAAAATAATTGATTCTAATTACAATACTAATTATGTCTTCTTTTTTTTTTTGGTTATGAAAATGAGGGGGAGATAGGCTACTCAAGAATCCTCCGACAGGGAGCATTGCATTGTGGGGTATCACACACATCTGGAAGGACCCCCCGACTTGCGAGGGACTGTGTGCCCTATTAATCCCGAGACCAAAAATCTTCTAGCATACACCAATATAGTCCCGCTCATTCCACTTACGCTAAGACGGAAATTAGCTATAATTTTCTTTTATTTATTATTTTTTTTTGGGCGAGGTGGGTGGGTGGGGGGTGGTTAGAGAAGTCCCCAACTCAGGTCAATTTGTTGATTAACTATTTTGATAGTGGTAAAGACACGACTTTGTTAGGCAACAAAGTGTGGCTAGTCAAAGCTAAGACATCTCCACACGCACCATGGTCAACGAGACCGAATCTACAATCCTGCCAATGCCAAGTATGTATGTGTGTGTGTGTATATATATATCAAGAATTTATCAATATATATCCGCTATAATAAATCACCCTCTTTATTAATAAAAATTTTGTGCTGGAAAGATATTATCATAAATTTACGATATTTGTAATGAATTAATAATAAAATTGTGAAAAGTGTTAAAAAAAAAAGCAAATTAATAACAAGACATTTATTAAAAAATTAAATTTATAATGATGAATGGATTTATCGTTAAGAGGTTGCATTCTTGTAAAGGCTAGAGATTCAGTTATAACAGCTCAAATAAAGCTAAAACCCAACATCAAGATGCGAAAATTTTGTAATTGGAGTTTGCAACAAATTAATAAAAAGAAACCCTTTTATTTAAAGATAATCGAATGAAGAATATTTTCCACGTTTTAGCCCAACTAAATAATATAAAAAGGGTATTATAATAAGACAATCTCCGCCAACCAGGCTGGGTATGTAACTATGTATTATGTATTCATGTGAATATATATTATTTATTTATATGGGTAATTAAATGTATTAAAATTTCAAAGTAGTTGCGTACTTGACCCCGTCCACCCCTAATTAATATATATACAGCTTTATGAGGTATCTGTTTCAGGCAGGAAGAATATATATGAGTGAACAACTATATATATATAGTCCCCATGCACGAAGTCAATCTTGTGCTGCTAAGTGCCATCAACATTTCACATTGTAATTTCGCACCTACAACCATCGTTACGCCACACAGTATATGCGTGGATTCTATATGCATTATGAGTATGCATGTGTGTGTGTGTGTCTCTCTCTCTCTCTCTCTCTCTCTCTCTCTCTCTCTCTCTCTCCCTCCCTTTCCATATGTATGTCTATGTATATATATACACACTACCATATTTTTATGAGGATGTAAATTAAGGTAGAAAATAATTAGGGTCACCTAGGTTGACCCTAGTAAAATATATCCGACACTCAAGTGATCAATATAAATTTATAAAAAGATAAATTGAAAATTAATTTTTATCCAAATCATGCTTAACTGTATCTAGCAAATCGATCATATATATATATAAATGGCAATTAGTATACTGAACTTGTCCTATAATTAGTTACTTTATCTAAAATATACAATAATTCTATATGCAAGCATTTACACTCGCTACCCTATGATCAATACTAATTCGATCAAATTGGATATATCTAAGCTAGAACTTCAAAATCAATTAAGGGAAAATAGATTATAAATGCGATTTTTTAAACAGTGTCATATTTATATATATTTTTTTATATATTGTTATGCCATTTATGAATCTGTAGCATCTATTGATTCAAATCAAGGGCAGCAATAAAGCTCCAATACAAGGAAAAAAAATTTAAATAATTTAATATGTACTCCAACTATTGAAATTTTAGTGCTTCAATTTGACAAATGTGGTGATGTGTTCCCCACAAAACGGGCATAAAGAAAATGAAGGTCTCGTGTGAACAGACATGTCATTTTGAATTTGGCGTAAACATTTTGTTTCACCCCATTTAATTTCTTTCTTGTAATAATAATAAATTAATTACCTTTTGTTTTTCTTTAGTCATTTAATTTTTAATACGCTTAGCTTTTGTATGATTAAATAAAAGAACCGCTTTTTGGCACATTCATTGCGCAGCAATTACATTGACATATATATATATATATATATATATATATATATACACCTCACATAACAGCACCAACCCAGGCTTATTTTATTATTTTTGGGAAAGAAATGAATGGTATATTTGACTTAGACGTTGCGGATGGGCCTTTTTTTGTCGAGACTTACTGCTGATGACATTAATGTGCAACTTATTTGTTAATTTTGCTTCACATGGTCCTTTATTTTAAAATAATATTTTTTTTTTATTTTATAATTTATATTCATGTCATATATAAAATTACTTCTTTAATTATATATTTAGTTTGGAATCTTTACACTCGGTATATATCTATAAATTAAAATAGGAGATGAAACTCGATTTGAAATAAAAGATCTCATATGCACAAAATGGTCTGATATTCATTTCTCATAGTTATTCTATTGTTTAAATCGAAAATAAAATTGTGCAATATTCACTATAGCAAAGTTTCATTTATGTTCCACGGGCTTAAGCAAAACCAAGTGGGATATAAAGTGTCAAAAGGGGTCTGCAGTTCTTTTTTCTTCTTCTTTTTTTTTTTGGTTAATTGGAGAAAAGTATTAAAGCTGATCTCGAACAGAACCATATGAGATGATCGAATAAGATTCATCTTTGGTACATTCCAGCAAGCAAAAAGTGCTCCAACTTGCTTTATCAAATAAATTCTGAGTAAATAACGACGAAATAAAGATAAGATCTCTTCTGGGTATTACAACTTCAACCTAGGCGGCTATCCAATTATTACATGCACATATATATATATATATATATATAATGATGTTAATCTTTATATATTTATTAGAATTTATTTTTTATAATAATTATGTAGATCGTGCCGGTTATGATCATGCCACTCCATGAACAAAATCGATATGCATGGTATAATTAACATCATCTGATTGCTAAATTGACCATATGATCATTTATCGCGCTATAGAAATTAAGGTGACTAATATTGAGAATCCATCTCAGCCATATAAATTCACGAGTACTTTCATGTTCGACTTAGGTAGTTTTCCTCGTAAAATCAAAACACACACACACACACACACTCACACATACATACACGCACGCGCTCAAAAGTGTGTGTGTGTGTGTGTGTGTATTGCGATAGTAAATAGTATTGTTGTTAAGAGACGCGAAGACTTCGGTTTGGTGTGCCATAAATTAATAGTCGTAAATGGAGGTCCAACCAATAATTCTAAGTCTCGGTTTTCAAGCCGCCACCAGCATGCATGTATTGTGTACATATATATATATATATATATATATATATATATATATATAATTGTCTGTCTTAATATCATTGACCCATCCATTTTTATCAATATTGGAAAATTTTGAGAGAATATTTAAGCTCTGCATGCCTTTCACACGCATAAATAAACGTGGGCATGTATCACTCCGATTTGATAACTATCACTACGAGGAAAATACTCCCGTATGGACCAAAGCAACCTATCACAGATTTAATAAATTTTGTTAGTAATTAAATGTTTTGTTGTTAATTGTAACTTCATGTCTGTTTTAAAAGAATTGAGTGACAATTCATCACAAATATTTTATAGCTGGAGTGCTTTATCCCTCAAATATTTTTTGGTGCTCTAGGAGTGATTTCTTATAATGTGTATTAGATACTCTTCATCCTATCACACACATATTTATATATTTGTGTGTGTACCTTTCTCTGTATAACTCCATCTTTATTTCAAATAATCTTTTTACAACATAGATTTTTGTAGAATTTTGTTTTCTCGAATTTATTTGAGGCAAACATCATGGTTTTTTAAAGCAAGCGGGCGCTTGTAGCATACAAAAATTCCCAATTAAGAGACGTGCTATGAAATTTTGAGGGTGTCAAAAAAATTTATTATAAGCTCCTAAAATATATATTACATGATTGCATTTTAGATTGTTTACAAATAATAATAACAACAACAACAATAACATGGAAGCAATTACATTATCATATATTCAAATAGTTATTTAATTTCAAATGAGAATATAATATTAAATCAAGAGCAAGTCAAGGAACCGAGTGTAAGATTAAAAAATAAATAAATAAATGGAGAGAGCAAGCCAAGGACGACTTATGCAGTTACAAAGATCCCAATGCATGTGACTCACACCGTAATCCAATTATAGAATTAGTCAAAGCTACAATGAAAATGCACTGAAATAATTGGCACTAATATTACCAACTAGACTGCCTTTTTATGACTTGACCTACATTTGCTGTCATTGAACCCAACCACAACGTGACAAGATTGATCACACGTATACAATCGAGGTTGTATATACATAGTAAATAGTACATGTGTGATGTGTGTATACCCATATTAATATATTGCAGGAAAATAAAATTCATATTTAAAATTTTTATCATAACACAGATTCAATCTAATCGAATAGCGGGTGACAATGTAAAAAGTTGCCACTTATTACATAAATTTAATCCAAAAAAAAAATTGTTAAAATTTGATATATGCAGTGGAGAGAGAAGAAAATGCGACAAAAGGATTAAGTGGTTCGGCCGTTTCAACCTACATCCACAAGACATATAGAACATCTATACTCTCGCTTATTCTCTTTTAATTTTTGCAGTAACGATGGACACCTATTTATATACGTGAATTACATATATTGATAAATGGTAAATGAATGATATCACTAATAATGAATGTAAATGGAGGAAATCACTCCTAAATCAAAATCTAAAATAATACAATTCTAATCAGATGGTGATTTTATAAATATTCTAACAAATCATCTTAGTTCTCAACAAAAATTGTTTATTTGCAAACATAAATTTGACAATGCCACTAAACCCAACCCCCCCCCCCCCCCCCCCCCCCCCCCAAAAAAAAAAAAAAACAAAATAAAACAAAGCACACGTTTTTTTATATCACAATTACCAATTAGTAACACTTGGCAACTTGGTTAAATGAATATTGTCACAAAATCATAACGATTTTTTTTAACCAAGTTATCCTATTGCTAATTTTAAATAGTGATGACTAAAACATTAATTCTTCTTAGCATTAAATTATATTGTGACAAAACAAAAATTATTTTCAGTAACTATCGCATATCATTAGTGGTAATCTCCATCCTGTTATCATTTTCATTTAAATTCTATCCCCAACATTAGTTTTTCTTTTAGCATATTTAAATTCGACCCCATTTATTTATTCACACTTTAGTGAAAAGATTATTGTCCAAAATGCTCCTTAATAATTGGTAATTACTCATGTGTTGCATGAAATTAATATGAATCGAGGAGCCATATATATATAGGAAAAATTACACTGACCACCCTTGAGGTTTGGCTAATTTACGAAAAAACCCCTACTTTTTCAAAAATTACCAAAAATCCCCTAAGGTTTCAAAAATATTACAAACTTATTCGAATTTTCGAAAATACCCCTTCCTCTTTTTTGGGTGATTTACATTGACCACCCTGAGATTAGGCTAATTTACGAGAAACCCCTTGTGGTTTCAAAAATTACCAAAAACTCCCTGAGGTTATACTAATATTACAACTAGCACCTACTTAGGTTAACTTATCAACAATATTAATTCTTTTTTTTTCCCTTTGTAATATTGTTATCATAAAATTTTTATTTAATATATTTGAAAAAAAAATGTGATTACTTATTCAAATAAATATTTTGAATTTAATGTTATGAATTTACACTAAATATACATAATATGTGCTAAATTTATATTTGAGAAAAATATAATTATATGCATCGTATATATCCATTATGTGAAATGAGAAATATAAACATTGATTGAAACAAAAAAATTGAAATTAAATAATGCACTTGAAAACTTTATTTAGCTTGAGGACTCTAACTCATTTCTCTTAAAATTTATTCCGTATTAGCGATAATATAACATACTTGATGTGTTGGTAGATACCTTTAATGCATTAAATTCAGAATATTTATTTGAATAAATAATCACATTTTTTTTTTCAAATCTGTTACATGAAAATTTTATGATAACAATATTACAGAGGGGAAAAAAAAATTAATATTATTAATAAGTCAACCTAAGTAGGTGCTAGTTGTAATATTAGTATAACTTCGGGGGGGGGGGGGTTTGGTAATTTTTGAAACCATAGGGGGTTTCTTGTAAATTAACCAAATCTCAGGGTGGTCAGCGTAAATCACCCAAAAAAAGGGAAGGGGTATTTTTGGAAATTCGAATAAGTTTGTAATATTTTTGAAACCTTAGGGGGTTTTTGGTAATTTTTGAAAAAGTAGGGAGGTTTTCGTAAATTAGCCAAACCTCAGGGGTAGTCAGTGTAATTCGCCCTATATATATATATATATGTGTGTGTGTGTGTGTGTGTGTGTATTCCTTTGTTGGGGGTTCTTTTATGTCTTAATTTCT
>CM047875.1:7930567-7958893 GCA_026212405.1 Petrea volubilis
TTTCTTTATTTTTCCTTATTTATGTATACGACAACAATCAAACATCACATATAAATTAAGCATAACTGAATAACTCCAGCAATGACATATGGTGAATGACTGGGCCTCCTAACTACATTTCACGATTCAAAATTCAGGGCACCTACTTTATCTTTAGCAATATATTTAGATTCAAGTACATCAGCATCACAAAAAAGACAAACTTTTATTGTGCCACATGCGTGCCAATGCAAAATACAAGAATGTTTCATCAAAGGGATCATTCACTTCTTTGTAACACCGCACACATGAATTAAGTACTCAGCTTACCTACCACAGCGAGACAGAAGATTTGTTCGATGATATGCAATGGTAAGGTTGTACTTAACAAAAGTGAAACAACGATCAGCTCCAGCAGGACGCCACTTTTTTACCTCAGCGGACACCCGTTTCAAAGCACAAAGGAGAGAAACGAACATGTTCCTGTTCAAGGAGTCCCCAACAAATCCTGCACTGTTAAAAATTCATAAGGTCTAGAATTGCATTGATATTTCAACTGAGCACACAATATCCACAAGCCTCCAATTTCATTCATAATTAAGTGACTCTTAATGATAAGAGTCGCATAATACAGGTTTTTTACTCAGTGAACATTTGAAAGAATATACGGACATTAAAACACTCTAGAGCAATAGAATCAAATAAACTTTGATTTGATCTTCAATCTAGAATCAAATATGTAATAGAAACATCATCTACGGATACGGCTGATTTGTAGTTGTGGGGTGGATCGGGTTACACACTGAAACAAGGATAAATAATACTACTCAACAAAATATCAGAAATTAAGTCTAGTCCTTTAGACACTTTGTAATAAAACAAAACTATCTGAAAATAACTTATTCCAGTACACTTTGCAAAGATCATTTCTTATAAATAACTCGACCAGTGCAGTTCCACACAGCACAAAAAACTTAAAATGCAATAGTATTTGCTTATAAGAATAAACTTGCTATTCTACTAAACTGTGTTTCCAAAGTTGCAGTAAGATAGCTAGTTCATACAGATACTCATTCACACATCGACGACCGTAGCATTCAAACAAATACAAATACTTCCAAATTCAGAAACAGGAAACTGTAAATACGAAAACACTAAACTCGTTACTTAATGCGGTGGAGTGAGCACTCACAATAGCTCGTCTTGCTGAATCATTACAAAGACTTACCAATACTCGTATCTCGAAAATTCTCCAGGAACCGCAACGGATCAAACGGCGGGAGATCACAGGCGTAGGGTTTCCAGCGCCACTTGAGAATATCAATGGCGTTGGATTTGTTACTGGCAATGCAATTCCACCCTTTGAATATCTCCTTGCAGGTGTGGTCATACCGCGGCGGAGATCTGACGGTAGGATCGTAGGTCCACCGCCCATCCGAGTAGTTGCAATTACCGTTACTATTTTCCGGCACCACCGAGCGGATTAACGACGGTGATGCGGTGTCGTTTCGGAAAAGAGAGAAACAGAGGAAGAGAGAGAAAAGGCAGAGAAGAGATAGAAGGAGGCGGGAGGAAACTGAAGAAGTTTTCTTCGAGCTGTAAGGGAGCGCTCTCGGGGCCATGGAGGACGGCGAGGTGCGGACCCGGCGCACATTAGCACGCTATGTATGGTCGCTTCTTGAATATGATAGATCACATATATTTAGCATTTGACGGTGAATCTTAAATATTTAAGTAATACTTTATATTATATTTCAAAATTCATATTATATAGTTTATGTATAAATTTCATCTAGGTTTTCATAATTTGATTAAATCAGCTTAATTTTGAGTGTGTGCTTCTTATTAAATCTTCATAATTTGATTGATGGAATATGATATATAAAATATGGATGTGTAGTGAGAAATTATATCAAATTTATAGTTATTTCTTACCAGTTAGCTCGTCTATTCATTAAAAATATCTCCCATTTTTACCTATTTATTATTTGGTGACATTGTTTTTACTATTTTGGATTAGATGCACGATTATTTATTGTTATTGAATATTTTAAGTTTGTCCATTCTTATTCTTAACATCGCAATACCATTTTAACATGAGTATCTGTTCATAAATAGGAGATAAAGTGATCTTTACATATGTTAGTAAAATGTGCAATAAATAGGAAAGTGTATCACCCCCTACATATGATTTATTATCCAATTCATCGGCCAAACAAATATTGAACCCTTCTACTTTCATAGAGTTGGCATTTTACAATAGAACAATAAATTAATTTGGTAGATACATTTACCAAACAGATCCCTCCTTAGCAAACAGTATCCTATAAAATTGTAACTTGTTATATTAAAATTATGTTACGAAGGTATATCATTTCTTTTTTTATTTATTTATTTAAAACACCTCATAATTCAAATTCCCCATAACCAAACTCTTCGCATTCTCGAAAGCTGGCGCCCTTCATATGGACAGTTTTCGATGATGCATGCTCAAGAAACAATGCCTCATAGATTTATCTTAGCCTATTAGGCGTTAAATAGCAATATATTGAGCCACCGCGAAGTAAATTCTAATGCAAGCTTAACATAATTGTAAAGAATAACTTGTGCAAATAAGATTTTTCCATGTAAAGCCCCCAAGGTCAATAAACAAATTCTAACCAAGTAACATACACATCGGATAGGGAATAGTAAAAAGGAACATTCAACTAAAATAGTTAAAATTCTTTTCTAAAAGCTATCAAGAAAAAATACATTGAGCTCGGGTAAATTTCCTGTGCACTTCTTGGATGCTAGCAGACAAATTACACTTAGGCAAGCTAATTAAGATAAACAAAATTTTTCAATTAACAACGATGATGTCTCGTATTGGTATATACTAAACAAATCAACATAATTTCTATACTGATAATTTAACAGTGTAAGAATTAAAGACCGACCACGCCTGTTGGGACCGCCATTTGCCGCAAAGAATACCACCGCCCCCGATCAACTAATCAATGCAATGGTTTAACATGGAATACTTGGCAGGATGGCTTGATCTTGCCTGCTGCCTGTTCAAACTTCTTTCTTGCAGCTTCATTCTCTTCTAAGTTGATATGCGCAAAAAAGTTTGCCCACCAAGTTGAGTTCCGGAATTTGGCCTACAAAATGCAATAACACGATGCTAGTATGCTAGTGTTTAAGCCTAGATACACCTGCTACCAAGGAATTCATAAAGGTAACAGGTGATTACATGCTTCCAAGAAATATTTCACCTTAGAATCGGATTTTAAAATGATGCGATTCACTAAATCTTTCAGTGTTCATAGCTGACATTATTTGATTTAGTGATTTGTCATTTATTTATTTGCAGACGCAAGAAGCGCATATCAGACTTTGGACAGTTCTCTCCATTATTTTTGATCATTGAACTTTTGAAGCTAACTAAACTGAATATGTCAGACCAGATCCACCAAATTGCTTATCAAGCAGGAATTAAATATCACAGAATCATGGTGAAGATTGAGAAATCTCAAAGATGCAATACAATATCGTCCATCTATTAGCGTCGTATCATATCATATCATATATTTATGCACAGAGAGAAATGAGCCAATTCTAAGCAAAGAAAAAGAAGTAGAAAAAAGATAAGAGACTTACAGGGCGTCCAAATTTGGATACATCTGCCACTTTAGCTTTTTGATAACCTGGGACACCTACATTTAAATAAAATTGGTCAAACTCCACGGTAAATTTAAAAGTTGTAACTGTATGAGAAAACAAGATCAAGTTATATGGAATTATAAGGTAGTTGACAAGAATCGGGCATTAATATCATGCAACACAGACTATATCTCTTAGGATTACAATGCAAGATCCTATATGTTAACACTACCAGGACAATATGGCCTAGCCCAGCCCAGCCCCTCTTGCCATGTTATTACACTTATTGAGCCTAAGCTTGTGGACTAAGCCACAGATTGGGAAAATAAGATAGGCTGCACAGAAGGGAATTGGCATGTAATAGCTAGGAATTACATGAAAGGTTTAACTGCAAACTAAGTCATCACTAATGATTGGCAGCTGCCCCCTGACATACTCAGCTAAATGGTGAAAACCTAGTCAAGGGTAGTAGCCCTTTCACTAATGTGTTGTAGCTCCTCAAACAAGACCTTCTACATAGTTAAGAATAAAAAAACGCAACTAAAAAAGGTTCACCAATTCCAACAAAATCAAGAAAACAGTGGCTTAAAATAGTTAGCTCACTTGTTATGAGCTACATCTGTGGAACTTCTAAAAGATATAAGAACCCAAGGTCTCTGGAGAATTACCAGATACTATAACTAATCCATCAGAAGACACCCTCATCAGCTCCGGAACAGTCTTGTTAAGATACCTTGGTGACAGATAATCTACTGCATCTGACACAATGACAAGAGAAAATGACTTCGGCTTGTAGGGAAGGGGGAACTTGATATCAGCCACACGCACAAAGCCTTTGCGCACAAGACTCCGGCAGTTGCTATCGACTTCATCCAAATCGTACGGCTCTACACCCCAAGCTTCAATAGCCTCTTCTTTCAATAATTGAGAGACTACTGAGCAGGTATCAGGACCTACATGCAACACTTTCCGCATGCTGTCACCATATGCTTTCTTAAGAATAGGTATTAATCTCTGAAGTCCTACTGTACATGAGACACCACCTGCATGTACATAAATAAATTATCCAAAAGTTGTTCATCACATAATCAGTAGCAATTTCCACATTTGAGACTGAACAGAAGCCAAAAGAGGCCTCAGAAAAGACCAAGCAATGAATCAAGAATAAATATCAGGCCAATTATGTCACTCATCCAGCACAGCAGTTAATTCTGTGAATTGGTTTAGTTGGAGGATGGTTTATTTATTAACAGAAAAGGGCTACATCTGAAAATTAAGGATTGCACTTAAAGTTTAGGCAGTTACCATCAAATCTGTTCACAGTAGATACATCACCAGTCTTGCCACCTGCCAGGAAACAATTTAAAAATCAAATTACACCAAGCAAATGGACTTTAATCACAGCAAAAAAAGTTAACTCAAAATACATAATAAGCGGAATAGTCACAATCATCAAAGGTTAAAGCTCCTACTTAAACAGCCTTTCCCTACATCACAATCTAACAGAATAAATTTTCATACAAAAAGGATAGAATAGGAAATACGTTATGGGAATAATCTGAGTAAATGTCATATGATGTAGATGTGAGACGAAACAGTCAACAACAGACCTGAACCATGATACAGATAACCAACAATCAGCAGTGCTCCCTGAAAATTCCAGAGAAGTACTGCATCAGTTTTCCCGCGATGAAGTTGAAACCAGCAGCATGATTATACATGTCAGACAGGTCATAATCAGGAGCAAATAATAACAAGTGACAGTGGGCAACATCCTTTGGCCATATTTTTGCATGATTACATGAAAATTGTAGCTTATCATCATGATTAAGCAACATGTATGGCAGTGAGAGAACCGCATACAACCAAGTGCAGGTTCTAGTGTGCTTTTGTCTGCAATTTCTAAGAGAAAAGCATGGACACATACACCCATGTGAATAATCTGCATGCTCACATTTAATAAATTAAAAGAAGACAAGATTTACCACCACAACAAGTCCTATAGATAACAACGGAGATGGACGCGACTTGGGATGCAGGCCACCAACAAAAGGTATACTCGCACTGTCTGCTAGACGACGAGAAGTGTTGGGTCTTCTTGACATTGTTTTACAATCGCAAAACCTGCAACATAGTGAGTTAAATTCACTAGAAAACAAGTCCAATCTTTTGGACCATAAATACTAAAGGCAAAAATCCAAAAAAAAATACCAGTTCACTGGTAACTACTATGCCGTGACCCCCACCGATAATAATTACGAACCGCCATGCATTTGGACAAGCAAATAACTAATGACAGAGGATGGATATTTAGTTTACTCTGACCCCAATCATGCAACACATAGTACCAAGAATATCATTAAACAGACTTAATCTTTCGAGGACACCCCATCCCAACTGATGCTAGTACGCAAGACATCCGAAGTAGCAAATCGCAGCAACAGATATTCTTCATCACATAGCAAAACTCAATAGCAAATTATATTTATACGTTTGCTCGTGTATTCTGTATCGATCAAGAGGATCAACAAACAGCCACAGTCCAATCATATCATTTTGGCCCAAAATGTACAACGATGTTACAGATAAAAAGTACAACAAATGATCAGCTAATTCAAGCTCTTGAATGGCTGCTAAATCCGCCATGCAGCAGGAAATCTCAAAATCCTTCCAACAGATCACCAAACAAAAAACCACTGCTCTAACAGCCAAAATTCACTCAATCATGAAGGGGGGAAAAAACACGAAAAAAACCATAATTCAACAAATTCGAGGAAAAACAATTAACATACAAGAAATTTAATGGAGAGATCACCTGAAATCAAAAATCGAAAGAGGTTTGCGCGAGAACTGGATGTGGGATCTAGATCTGCTCGTGTTTATTTTACTCGATCGTTATGAACTATGAGGGCCGAGAGAAAAAGGCGCTGGATTTATTTCAGTGGCTATTTATATATTTATTTATTCAATTGTTTTAATTGAAATTATCTGTGGCGCTTAATGTCTAACGAAAACAGATTTATCTTCCTATTGACGACCGAGAATTACTCGAATTAATCTGAGTTTGTTTAGAAACTTGAAATTGTTTTTTTTTATTTATTTTCAGGAAAAAAAATACTAAAAACTCCATAAAATAAAAAATCTGTGAAACTATTTCTCAATTCTAAAAATTTATTCCATCAAAATTTGTGACTAGAATATCCTTGGACTTTTAGATTTAAAAAATAAATCGATTGGTCTTTCTAATAAAAAAAAAATCTTTGAGTTATTAAATTGATTTGTATAACTAATTATTTGATTAATTAGAAATTTTTAAGAAAACAACATGATAATAAATATTTTTCATCAATTTGAAGATTTTTAAATATGATTTTAAGTGTTTATAATAAAATAAAAGAAACATAAATATTATATATTCATAAACTCATTTGAACAAAAGAAAATTAATTTAAATTGGCATATGTAAATGAAATTAATTTATAATTAGATATCAAAAAAGGTAATATAAGAAACTCAAGGGTAATTTTGTCAAAAACAGGGCAAATATGAACTATTGGGCCTTTTAGAATGAAAAATTTGTGCTATGGATTTCCTAGATTAAAAGATAATTCATGGGTTTGAACAGAATAATTAATTTTAGAGGGTTTTTTGATATTTTTTCCTTATTTTTGCATTGAAGAAAGAAATAATGTAAGCATTTTTTTTTTTTATCTTCTTTCTCCTTAAAATGGGCCAGTGGTCTGTAATTTTGGACCACTTGTCATACTGAGCTAATGGGCTTTAAGTGGACTACTATAACAGGTAACTAGACTCTAAAACAAATATCATAGTCTTCAAAATAAGGAAGAATTATGTGACAAAATGAAGAAAAATTACACCCAATAACACACTGGATCATACTAAATTAATCACATGGCATGTGCTATTATATTTATTATATAATAGGATTTTTTTTAAGATACACCAATTATAAAATACATGTAATTCACTTGTCGTGTAATCGAAACTAAATTAATCAAACTGGATCCGAATTAGAATTTTGCAAAAACAAGATATTGAGTTCAGCCTCCATCGCACACAAATATGTGTGTGTATGTATATTTGAAAGAATTATTTTACTATGTTTGATGCGTTGAAATTTGTTTCAAAATGTATGCATCCACTTAGACCTGTCAATAGGTCATACACATTCATTTAATATTCATACCTTACTCGTACTTTAAAATTTTAAAATCTACTCATACTCTACCATATCCCATGCTACTACAAATGAATAAGTTAGAATAGAATCTTACCCGTTCCTACACACATTTTTCACACAACACACACACTGTGTGAAAATTGGGTGTGCTTTGTGCGGGTGCAGTGTGTGTGAATTAAAAAAAAAAAAGACACAATGTTACAAAATAACAAAAAAAAAAATGATTGGGTATGGTCTGGATTCATACCCTAATAATAGGGCAGATCCAATATACATATTCAAATGAGTCTGTATTTAAATAAAATATAATAAGATATAAAGTATCATTTATTTGATATTTTTTGGGTTAGGATCTACCCTACCCACTAAAAAGAAGAAAAAAATTTTAATTTAACCTATTTTTATAAAACTATATTTAAAATACCCTACTTTATAAAATCCTTTTCTTTTTACCCCTTTTGAATAGTGATTTCACTATTTAAATAGTAATTTCACTATTTAAAATTTATTCATTTGCTTTATTGCCAAAAACTTTAGATTTGTTTAAAATTGGATACTTTTTATTTAGAAAAATTAAGGTATATCCCATGTTTCATGATATATGAATTTTATTAAATTTACTTTTCTCGATTTTTAACAGTTATTAGAATATAATTTTCTATTGTCATTTCTATTTCCCAAAGTGCTTGAACATCATTTTCTATGTGGTTTAGTTCTTTAACATAGTTATCAAGAAAATCTTTATTAATACTTTTGTTGATATAATCAAAAACATAGTCTTCTTTATTATTATATGTTGCAATAAGCATTTTTAGGTCTTCATGTAAATTCTCAAGTACTTTTAAAATTGATATTCTATGTTTATAATTATTTCTTCTTTTAAATTGATTCTTTATGATATCGAAATCCTTACCCATTTTATATGCACAAAACAGTAAAATATGTTCTCAAAATCATATTTAATAATGAAGTACTCTAAAACCATAAATTTTCATAAATCAAGCAGAGAAATCTTACTATCTAAATCTTTTTAAAATATATTACCTTCTTTAGATCTTCAATTCTTTAATCCTCCTAGGGATTCGTCTTCTTTCACCTTGACAAGCCTGACTGGTGTTTGCCCAAAGCCCTCCTAGCTTCACGGGACTTACAGTTCCAAACGGCTACTGTCTCAAACGGTGCAATCACTACGGCCTTCGTAAGATTGGAGAATTTTATTTTGGAAAATAAGGAAAAATATAAGAATAAAAGATTCTTATTTTAAAATCTTAAATACTCGAAATTTATGAAAATAAAATGGCTTTATTTCCTTTAAAGGAGATTTATACAAACATGTTTTAGAAAAGGTTTATAAAGATTTATCTAAGACTATTTTTTCTAATTCTCAATTTTTTCGATTTCAACTTTCGATTGTGTTTTTTCCGATGCCTTAGAAATGAAAATCCTAGCACAATTTATAGGAAAATAAATTGAACTATTTGGACTTCAAAGTTTTATTTGGCTTCCGATGTCCCTCTCTTTATGTGCTGGAAACACGTTGTTTTATCTTCCTTTATCTTCACGAGTTGTCAGCTTTATCTTTTTATCTTCACGCATCAAAAGCTATCTCTCACAGCTGTTTGCCACAATTTTTTAGTGGGTAATGACGTCATAGCATCCGTTACTTCTTGTGCTATCATAAGTGCTTACATCATGATTTACAACACCCAATCATTCTGTAAGCTTTTTTTCTTGTAGTCTCTGTGCAGAATGATGAATTTATTAAGGAATTCCTTTAGAAGTGGAGATTTTATTTGCCCTCATTTCCTTAATAGAATCCAGTTGTTAGCCTGCATGAGTGTCTTATATTGATGCTCCCAAAGAGACTGAACAGTGGATTGAATAGCTTTAATACCCATGGCTCTTCGTTCTGTGATCCATGAGTTAGTGAACTTAAAAGATCGAAAATTCTTTAAACCGGTTTCAATCTTTAAGTTGTAGATAAAACATCTATGGTAATCATATGCTAAACTTCATGCCAGATTCGCATCTCATGTTCTGTGGCTATAGAATAGAACTTGAGTACGACTGCTCTATTTCTAGCAACTTGACTGACATATGATTTAATGCGGTCATCAAATTCTGAAATTTCATAAAGATCTTTATCAACATAGAGTAGATTTAGAAATCCATAGTTTGCAAGCTGAAAAACTTTATGTGGATCAGCTCCAAACATGGCTGTGATTCTTGGATGAACACTATATCCTTGAGAGTAGAATAGTGTCTTGGAATTCACCCATTTATAAGCTTCTTCAACAAAACTTCTTTAAACTCATTTTTCTATTTATTTGAGGGAACAAACTCTTCATCATTGGAACTCCTACTATTGAAGCTTCCTGCTTTAAAAATTTTAACGTCAATAACCTCTGATTCATCATGAGATGTTGAAGTCTTGCCTTTATTTTTTATAAAGTCAATGAAATCTGTATCAGATAAAGGTTTAGCTTGAACTCCAAAAGATTCTGCTTTATCTTTTCCTTTATTGCTTTCTTTTTTATCACTCTCCTTTTTATCATCACTAATTTTTTTCTTTTTCTTTATTTTTGGAATCAAGGAACAAATTTAAACTTTCTTGAATATAAAGGGCTCTTCTTAGTCCTTCTTGAGAAATTTCTAGCACTGTTTTAAAATTTAATTCAATCAAGTTTTTAAGAGTTTTATTGCTATCAACAATATCTTGACAAACCAAGACAATATCAGCAATCTCATTCTTTAGCTCAATTGCCTCTTTATCAAGATTCATCTTTCTTTATGAATTTATTCTTGCAGAACAACAAAAATTTATAAAATGATCTGTATCATCAATACAATTTTTGGAAAATTGTCACCCATCAACGGATTTGAGAAGTCTTTACCACCGACCGTTAGATAGTGGACTAGTTGTATGTATAGTGCATACAATCACTCTAGTTGCATTTAAAGGGAAATGCACACCCATCTCATCCATTTTAGAGTTGGAGAACTCTTTCTTTTCCGAACTCGGTATTTCTAGAAATGAAATCAGCTAGGAAATTTTCTAAACCTTTTATATACTCTATTTTGAAACTACAAAAGGACAGAAAAATTTGCCATCTATGTAGTCTTCTGTATTGGGTGTATTTGGTAATTTATTGAAAATCAAAGACTATATCTGGGTATTATCGGTTTGGACTTTGAAAGGTCTTTGATATGGAAAAAGAGAGAATTTCGGAATCCCTTTTATGATGGCTAGAAGTTCTTTCTCATGGGTTGTATAGTTGACCTCAGCTTAACCGAAAGTACCACTCGTATACCTGCATATCTCATTGAGATCGATTTTAAGTAGTGCTGCCCAATAGAGATTTGAAGCATCTGTTTGTATTATCAATTTATCTTTTTCATCAGGAAGTTTTAATTCAGACAATGTTTTACATTCTTCCTTTAGATTTTTAACAATTTCCGTATGTTGATTGCTCTAGCCTTTAGTATTATTTTTTCGAAGCAATTTTCGTATTTCATGCTTCTTTTTAGCAAGATTTATTATGAATCCGTCAGCATAATTTAAAAAACCAAGGAATTTTTTAATTTGATTTCTATTTTCCAATTTATCAGGAAGTTCACAAATTTTCTTAGATATATGGAGTTGAAGTTTTATTCCTTCTTTATTTATTTTTAACCCTAGAAATTCAATTTCTTCTTTACAAATTATAGCCTTCCTTTTGGATAATACTATATCATTATCTTTACAAGCTTCAGCAAATTGGAGTAGGTGAGTTTTATGCTCTTCTAAAGTATTAGAAGCAATTAAAACATCGTCAACATAAACGACCAGAAAGTCTTTATATTTATTAAAGATTTTATTCATTCTTCTTTGATGTATAGAAGGTGCATCCTTTAATCCAAATTGCATGACTAATCATTCAAACTGTCCTTGAGGAGAGCTAAAAGTTGTATATTGTATACTTTTAGGTTCCATTTTTATTTGTCAAAACCTTGAAGTACTATCAAATTTAGAATAATATTTCTTTCTTTTAACTAAATTTAGTAGAACTTCTTTATTAGGGAGATAATAACTATCTAACCTAGTAAAATGATTTAGTCTTTTATAATTTATTACCATTCTAGGTTTTCCATGCTTTTTCTCAACTTCATTTTCAACCATGAAAGCTGGGCTACTAAAAGGACTATTACTCATTCTAATTGAAGATGGATTTTTATGTAATAAATCGTTTATTTGTTTATCAAATGATTTTCTATTCTTTTCAGTATATAACATATGTCTTTCTTTTATAACTATATTTTCAGTTAACTATAGTTTTGCCTTTAAATCTGACTCCTTATAAAAAGCCAAAGGATGATCATTATAATTTTCTTTTATCTGTTTTATTACATATTCAAGAGTTATCCTTTTTATTGTTATATTGTGTATTTTTATTAGAATTTTTTCATACGGTCCACCAAGCTTCGCTGGTTGAACTCTAAACGGTTCATTTATTCTTCGTAATTTTAGATAATGATTACATTTAGTTTTTAGTATTACATAATACAAATTCTGTGAATAAAACTGAAATTGTTGTAGGAAATCATTCTCTAATAATATATCAGTTTCAAGAGAGTTATATTCATAAATAGTATTTATGGTAACAATTTTACTTCCTAATATAACATTTACTTTATCTACTTTTTTATTAATGTGTTCGGCTTGACCCGTAACACCCTTTATCTTTATATTTTAATTCTCTTGCCATTTAGTATAGAGAAAGGATTTAAATTTTTGAACCATTATCTATTAAGGCATAGGTTGTTATATTAGTATCTTGTACTGTTATATGTACAAAGACACTTAAAAGAAAATTAATTTCCTTCATATTTTTTACAAAAGATTTTTATATTTTCTATTTGTAGTGTGACACCATGTTTCTCTATTTTATAATAATCACACCAATTTAAGAAACTATTACCCAAAATTATATCGTAATAGTCTCCAGTCATATCATTATCTATGTAACAAGGTACAATTATTCTTAAATCTTCAAAGATTATTGAAACTTGTACATCTTGATCACAAGTTATTAATTGACCTTCAAAGTTTTTATATTGAAATATTGTAGAAGCAACCTTTGCTATTAATCCTTTATTTTTATGTTTTGCAAGATTATTGCCACTAGCCTCTATATCAATTAATATATTTGGTCCTTCAATATATTTTTGACCATTAAAATATTTGTCATTTATTACCATTGTATTGGTTATCTCTTGTTTAGTAAATTCTATATTAGTAAGCGGTATCTTACTAACACTTCTTCTTGATATTGTATTTTCTCTAAAATCTATGTGTGGAGTTAAACCACTACTAGATCCATATTCTAGTATAGGTTTTCTATCTATTTTTACTTCATAAGCTTTTATGTCTTCAATTTTCTCTATCATTGGTAATTTTATTGTTGTTATATCATGACATTTATCATCAATTTCTATATAAGGTTTATCTTGATATATTTTACCATAATTACTATTTGAGAAAGCATATATTACTCTATAGTAAAAGATAAATGATTGACTTTTATCTCTTAGTTTTGAGTCTTTTAAGAGTTGAAAGTGTAAACTCAAAGTATCATTTATGTTTTGATCATTTATGTCAACACTATATTTAGGATAGCAATTAAAATGAAATTGTGAGTATATTAAATTTGCTTCGACTATTCCTAAATGATTATTTTTAGCGTCTTTAAACCTTTAGTCATGTAGTGAAATAACCATAGGACTATCTATTCCATATCTAAATAAAGCTTTAACTAGAATTTGAATCCTACCAAGATAAACATATTTTATCTTATTTCTAACTTCTTTATTTTTTATTTTGTTTAAAGCTTGATTTATTGAGGTTTTAGTAAGCAAATTTAATCTAATTTGCTCTTTAGTATGTTCAACATTTATGGATCTTTCAACAACATGATAGTCATATATATTTGTCTTTTCTCCTTTTATTAAACTACCAAAAACTTTAAAAATATTTTTAGTAGGATTAGATGCATCAAGTTTTTTTTTGGCATAACCTTCTGATCCTTCATAAACTTCTATTTCTTTATCTGAATCTTCTGTTTCTATTATATCTTTATTCATTCTCAGAATTACTGGAATATTCTCCTTCTTCAATGTATATTTCTTTATCTACATAATTCTCTATATCTAAAACTTCAGATAATTAATCTTGAAGTTCTATGAATTCGGCTTCAATATTCCGAATCTTTTTAGGTTTTTTACACTCTGGTGATTTATGTCCAATCTCTCCACAATTCCAACATTGGCATTGTGAAAGGTTTTTATTTCTTTTATAGTTAGGTTTTCTTTTAAAATATCTTCTTTTGGGTTTTATATTTTTCTTTTGAAAATAATTATATTTTTTATACTTTTTTTATGAAACCTTCATTTCTTTTTATTAAATCTTTATTTATTGCATCCCCATTGACTGAGAACCTCCAATTCATTACAATATAAAGGTGAAAATGTTTTAGTTCTTTTATATAAATCTTGAGATTTATACAATTTACTTAATTCTGAAAAAGGAAGCTGATCCTTTTTTCTGGAGTTGAGTTTGAGTCTTTATCTTCTTCCTTCCATTTATTCATTTTGTATTTATTCCAAGGATGTGGAAGTTTTAAAAAGTATATATTGAGATATATACTTTGATCTTTATTACTATATATTGTGTATAATAATATTTTTTAAATTCATATATATATTGTTTTAGATTCTTCATACTACAAATTCTAACGTTTATTAAATTAGTTATTGCTTTTTCTTTTTCTTTTTCTTTAGAACTTTCTTTATCAGGTTCTTGCCAATTTTCTCATAGAAATTCACTAGAGAGATAGGCAACTAAAATTTCAATTTCTTTATCTGTATTATCTATTAATTTAGTCTGTACATTTCTTTTTATTAAAGTTTTAGTGTTTTTAGTTAATCCTTGCCACCAATTGAAAATAATTCCATCAAAGATAACGATTAAATAATCTATTTGTCTATTTGATGCCCATGTATCATCAGCATTGTATAAAATGAAAACTTTCATAGTATTTGCCCATGAAATTATGACTTTTTTAGTATCTTCTTTGCAATCTATATTTAATTTAGAACATCTATAATTTATAGGTCCACCATAATTATTATCTGGAGTGAATTTATCTAATTGTTTGTGATATTTATCTTTCTTTATATGATCATAATATTGCCTTTTATATTTAGGAATAGGCATCATATCTGATTCATCTAAATCCATATTTTCTAGTTTTATTGTACCACTTGGGCCTCCAGTTGTATTATTTGTGTCAACTAATACTTCATATTCCTCTATTGCAAAAAGATCTATTTTTTCAAATTGATCTATTAATTCATTAATTTCATGTATCTTTATCTGTCTCAGATTCAGAATTTTGTTCTTTAGGTGGATTAGATGATGTAGTTATATCTTTACATTTTTCTTCCTTTTTAAGGGCTTCTTCTTTAGCTATTATTTTAGGTAATTCAACATTCAACATATATGCGTCAAAAGAGTTTGGATGTACAGCTTCTTGAACAGTTTTTATGGGCTTAATTATAGTTTCTCTTTCTTTTATTTTCTTGTCGAATTTATTTTTCTTTAGACAAGTATTTTTTTATTAAATCTTCAATATTTGAATTACAAATCTTTAAGATTTGAACCTCTGTTTTTAATTCTTTAAGTTCTTGACTTAGAACATATAGTAATTCATGTATTTTATTCATTCCTGTATTTAATTCTTCAATATTTTTATTTATTTTATCCATTTGTGTTTTTTATATCTATCCCAATGTATTTAAGCATTTTGTTGGGTATTTTTTTATCTTTTTTTTGCAACTTTGTGTTTTTGCTTTATTCTGTTCTCCTTTAATGTGTTCATATTCTCGATTATATTCTTCGAGAATTAGATTTATACTTTGTACCCATTGTTTAAGATGTTTATTTGTCTTCATGCCTGGCTTAAAACATCAAGACCCTCATTTATTTGTTGTATTTTGGTCCTCAAAAAATAAATTCTAAAAGCATCTCCTCTATGATAAGTTGTCTTCCTTAATATAAAATCCAACTCTTTTTGATATTGATACAATTCCAATTGATGTCTATGTAGTGTATAACTAGGTATTGCTAAGTAGAATCATTACAACTCTAATTTCTTTATAAGCCTTTAACTTTCTACGATTTTGTTCCCTTACTTTAGCATTTTCATGCTCCTTGGCATTTTTCTCTATCTTCATATAGTACTTGCATTTTCTATCTATCTCCTGAAATCCTTTAGTGTGTTTAAACAGTTGACTCTTCATGGCGAAGGTAACTGTCAATCAGTTTCATCACATGAGAAATCAGAAGATAAGAGATCAAAATTTAAATCATCGTTGAAATCTTTATAATTTAATTCATTTAAATAAACGAATAACTCTTTAGTTATTAAAAGATTTATGATTTAAATTTTTAATAATTCTAAATATTCCATATTTTGTATTTTATAAATTTTTATTGATCTTTATGACTCTGATACCAAATTTATGCGGGGTTTTACTTGATTTAACATTATGAATTTAAAAAAAAATAATGAGTAATATTAAAAATTTAAGATTTAGTTTTGACAATGTAAACAAAGATGGTTGTGAGTTTTACTGTTTTAAACTCATTTTTAACGAATTTTTATAGGTAAAAATGTATTAAAATGATCAAAAATATTTTAGGAGGGGTTTTAATGAAATAAATGTTAAAATTTGGGTTTTTAAAAAAAGTCCACATAAACAGTAAAATCAAGGTTTGGAAAGGTAATATAAGTTATTTTTAAAAACTTGTAGAAAGGTGGATTATTTTAAAACTTTGAAAAAGAAAAAAGTGTAAAATAAAAATTGTTTCCTAAAAAGAATGGACCATTGAAAAATCTTATTTGAAGTTAATTTGGACAAACTCAATAAATACTTGTTGATAATTAGTCATTAGTTTGAAATAGTACAATATTTTCAATATGTGGTTAGGGAAAATTTTAGTCCAAACCCGACTAGGTCGGATTAGTGTTAATCACGTAGTGAGTATTTTACATTTGTTCTATGAATAATCGATAATTTAGAGAGAGTGATCAATTATTTGGCAAGTACAATACACGTACCATATAATTTATTGAATTCAGCCAAATCAAGTTCGAATAAAAATTTTTCATGTGGTTAGTGCCGATGGACGTAGAGGGATGACTGCACCTTTTAATTAGCATTATTTTATATATATATATATATATACGCGTGTATGTGTGTATATATATATATCGGTATAATATGCTGTACACGTGTACTACAATTAACCAAGAACATAATGGCAATACGCTATAAACTTTTTGCCCTTTTTAAAATTTTAATTTGTACGAGGTGAATCTTCGTATCTTGTGCTTAAATATTAAATTAACTGATGCATTAATTACGTAATCGAAAAGAGTGCTCATTGATCTTGTGGAAGTGACTTTCATGGCGGTGGCGACTATTAAAAACTTCACCTTTCGGCATCGAAAAAAATTCACTTTAAAAATAAAAACTTTTCAATTGTCTTCCTTCAACTGCAAGCTCTATTGGCTCATTGTATTGCCCCTTTTTTATGGACAACTTACTTTACGAGATATCCGTTAAAAGAGTCGAAGAGTCGAATAAATTTGAAAAATGAACAACTCGTAAACTATTGCATATAATAGAGGGTGTTTGGCTAAATTATAAAATTCTCAAAATATTGGACAAATTATGTCTACTAGCCTAAAATTATAGTGATTACAAATTAATTTTATTTATTTTACAAATTATAAATACTATTTCGAGATTTAAAACATTCTTATAAATATTAATATAATGTCCAAAAATAATTTTCTTACAACCATAGTACTCAACTCGGTCGCCTTAATGAACCTAACAAAATCCTTAATTAATTTTGTTATTTCAAAAAATTTTCCGAAGTAATATCACTTTTTGTCATCACAATCACTATCAAGAATTAACATGTATATATAATTCGATATCACTGCTATTTTTATAATAAAATAAAAATAATTTCATATATAATTTATACATCTCATACTTGTTAGCATCATGCAAATCTGATCTCAAAACCACTCTAGGAACACCAAAATACATTTCACAGTCACATCTCGCCATGATGAATGATAAAATTGGTTAAATCAATATATACATCAAGAGGTAATTGTAATTTTTAAAACCACACAAACTACTTTGTAATTACACTATACTTCAAGAAGTATAAACATAATTTGCCTTAAAATATTTGAGAGTTCGAAAACCCTTTAAAAACAGTAAGTAATTTTTTTGATAAATCTCCTTATGAACTCTAAAACTAAGATGCTTGAAACTTACCAACTATATATATATATATATATATATAATCTCATTGACTATTTTGAAATGGTTTATATATTGTCTAATTTTAAACCATAAAATGGTTCAAATGCCTTTATTAATTTTTGAAGAACGCATTCTTGTAATCTTAAAAGATTATTTATTTTCATAAAATCAATGACACAATATTATTTTTGATCGTTTTTGTACTAAAAAAACTTCCATTTTTACCAAACATCTAAAGTTTTCAAAATACTTATAAATTCTTTCATTTTATTTATGAAAACAATTTATTTATTTTTAAGAGAAGATTTATGACTTTATAAAGATAAAAAAAACGTCTTCCAAGCTCACACGCTCTTCAACATAAGTTCAGGCAAGCAAACTCTAATATTGCTTTCAATTATTATTTCAAAGTGACATGCTAGGTGGCCAAACACAGAGCACACGTGATGCTTTGTCAACCTTACTAATCTCGGGCTGTACAACTCTTTCATAATCTTATTAGATCATTTCCACTACTGTTGATAATGCATTGAATTGTGAACTTATAAGTTGCAATAATGGAGGCCACTCATCAAAGTGTTCCAGTTCCAACAATATTGACCAACCAAAGAGATCACTTATAATGGCTAAAATTTGATATGCTTGGCCTAAATCAGTATTAATTATGTGATAAGTGATTTACACTCAGGACGTATCTGATTACAGTATTTCATGAATTATGCAGCTTTGTAATTCTTCTAATGCACGTTTGATTGAAATTGGATTGTCTTATGAGCCGACACAACTCGTAATCCAACCTGAATTTGGAATACGCAAAATGAGGTATTAAATAATTATCACAAGGGGTGCTTAGTGTAGATTTTAATTTGGCATTACATAATTGGTCTGCGAATTTATTGAAATACCTCCAAAAGTTTTGACTATTACTTGGAGAAAGAGTACTATCCAGTAGGACTATTTTGATTAAAAAATATTTTGAGATAAAATCGACTAACGAATATATTATATGAGACTAAATTGATAATTATCTCATTTTCAGTATGTGTTCGGTATTTTCGAACAATAAATCAAAGACAGCATTACACTATTACTTGTAGAAAACAACAGAACCCACATATAACGTCTGGTTTTCTTTAGTGATATACATATATATATATATATATATATATATTTCTTGAAAAAGTATTACCTACGAGAAGATAATAATAATACAATAATACTGTTTATGCTATTTATTTAATATTTTAAAACATCATATCAATTATTTCAAGATTTTTTTTTAATTTTTTTTTCGTGATTCCAATAATGTACAAGATTCCAATTAATCAATTGTGAAAGCCATGACAGTGACTATTTCCACAGGTCTATCTGGCGAAAGCTTCCACGTTTGAAAAGGTTTTCAAATGATACGTCACGTTAAAATACGGAATAATAATTCTTTGCTATTTGAGTTATGGTCGTTTTAGTATTTCACTAATTAAATTTTATTTTTTTTGTATTTTATATCCCAACTCCATAAATTTTTGCATATTATTACTACATAGCTCATATTTATTTTTAGTGGTAAGATTTAGCTAAAAACCGAGGGAGATGTTTGATTTGAGTATTAAGCGGATTACGACCGCTTATAATTTCAGTAATTCATGTTTGATTGTCAGGAATTTGCTTATGAGTCGAGATGACTGGTAATCCAAGTCGTATTTGAAATTTCAAAGAAGGGACATTATATAATTATCACAGAGGGTGCTTAAAACGTATTATTGATTGGGATTATAAAAGTGTATTGAATGTTTACCTAAATGTCCTTGAAAGTTAATGTAAAATTACTTGTCATGGTTAAATTCGTAAATCTACCTTCACATAAGAAATTCGACAAAACAAAATAAACGATATTATATTAAGTTCTAATTCTCATAATAATACAAATACCAAACCAAATAATGTTAACAAATTCACCTACCATGAGACCCACAAGTATTACACATTAAGTAGCTTATTGTCATAATTCGATATCAAATATCTCCCAAAGATTTTACTCATATCTCACTTCGATGCAACTAGATAAATCCAAAAACAACTGCCAAAAATAGGTTTGACGGTAATTGAGGAGGCAAAGTGTGAATAAACAAAGTGTAGTTGGCCAAATATAAATTGACTGTGTTTCGAATGACAGAAGCCAGAAAAGTTTTTATTGCTATAATCTCGGTTGATAATATTTATTTGCTTTAGTTTCTCTATTTTTATTTATTAAATTTAAATTGTTACATAAAGTTTAAACATACTTCATCACTAAAATCACTGATGAAATGTATCGGTATATGACATAAAACACACACCAACTCAAGAACAAAACCACCACGAATCGATCGAAAACATCTCAAAATGGGGCCCGCCAATAATTAAAATGTTTCCCTGAAAAAAGAAAAAATAATTAAAAAGTTTGTTTAAAAGCTTAGTGTTTGACTAATTAATTGATTGCAACGCTAAACCAGGACCCCTCGTGCTGTAGTTAATACCGAACGAGAATCCATCAATCGTCTACGTAAACTACAGTTCCGATTTTTTACTACACTTCCGTATAAATACTTATCAATACGTACTACATATATTAATGAATGATCTAAATTAACAAAGATAATTTATTTATTTTGATCATATATTTTTTAAATTTCAAATATTTACTAATATATATATATATAATATGTATTGATAAATATAACAAAAAATATCATAAAAAAAAGTGTTACTAGAGATTTGGATTGATGAACAAGCTTTTACTGCCATTTCCTATGGTAGTAAAAGTTAAACTTCACTTTATATGAAAAAATGGATGAGCTAATAATTTCCCCTAATCATTGTTGAGAGAAATGAATCATTGCACGTTCGGCATATCAAAATAATTAGAAGTTGATTGAGTATGATTAATATTTGCAATCAGAACTGGAATATAACTAGCAAATTATATTGATTCTGACAAACGAGATTCGTTGATGATGCCTAACTTAATTAACAAAGTTTAGGTTCTAAAACTATGAAGTTTTCGGTTTAATTCTCCGTTGAAATGCTTGGATCTTTATTTTGCTTAATATATTTTTGAAAAAATAATTATATCCGCACTTTGAATTACGATGATGCAACATTTTTCTGTAATAATTTCTTGTATTGTTAAGATGTAATAATTTGATATGTATTTTGGATTACGATGATGCAATCAATTTTGTAATATTTCTTTGTATCATTAATGTATAATAATTCAGTTTTTGTCTTGGATTATGATAATGCGATGGTTATAATAAAATAATTTGATTCATACCTTAAATTATGACGATACAATATTTTAATTTATAATATACGAATTATTAATATAATCGAGTGAAATATGAGCTCTAAAAGTCAAATGAGATTGGACTTTTTTTTATACATAAGGGCCAAATCGTGTTTAACTTGTTATATCAATATGCCAAACTCACTAAATACAAATAATCACTACGTGACACAAATTTAACCCAAAATGTACATATATTCATTTGCAGTAAATTCCCTTTTGCCGTCTTTAGGACGCATATCTTGCCGCCAAACTAAATATATTATTCCTTTTCATAGTCAGAAGTGATGTTGGAGAATTTTTAGTAGAGATCCTTGGATGATCCCTTATCGTTTTCACCGTGAATTTTATATTTTTAATTATAATTGACCATTTTGATTAATCGTTAAAGACAAAAACAATAACCAAATAATAGACGGAATCGAAATTTCTTAGCATTTTTTAACTTTGACATTTATGATATAGCTGAATTTATTCATCACACCTTATATACACTAAATTATGTCTACACGATTGAGATATAATGTAATTATAAATATATATTTTTTATTTTTAAAATTATATTTTTTTAATGTATGCATTAGCTTATCAAAATACATTATTCAAGGTAAACATATTTGAGATGTTGTATTTACTGTGTTTTTGGCTGGATTTTTAGATAAGATTTATATAATTTTAACAAGTTCAAAACGTCAGTTGTATATGAAGTCAATAAAAAAAAATATTAATAATATCGAATTATAGATGTTGGTACCAAATAATAGTTATAGTGGTATAAAGTGAAATTAATTTATGAATGTGGTAAAATAATAAAGTTGATTGAGAAATTTTATGAAGTTTGACGAGGCGTGTATTAATGTTCACTGGAAGGTTTTAAACTTAGATAGGGTATTTTTTTTATAATTTTTAAAATAAGAGTGATTAATTTACAATTATACTATACCACAAATGACTGAAAAATTATATATTTTGCTTTTTATTATTCTCAGATATGAAATTTTTAAAATTTATAAATGAAATTTATATAGTACCGACGTTAATTATGTTTTTTCCTTTGATATTTTAACACTCTATAAATGAAAGAATATAATATCCCTTTCAATTTCATACATACCAAGAAAAATAATTATAGTTCATGTGAAGTCATTTCTGATTAAAAAAAAAAGGGAAAAAGGGTAATAAACATCGGTGGGCGACAACGCCGACAAGAAAGATTCGGACAGAACTGTATAGATTGGAACCGCATTAGCAGGAGCATCACATCCTCTCTGTCTCAGGTTGGTGACACGTCATCTTCTCACTCACACAGTCACATTAAAAGCTGTATCCGTTGCCATTCCCTCCGGTTCTTAACACATTCTCCTCATCCCCCCTTCACTCCGTCACTTTTTCTCCAACTCGCTTGCCAAAACTCCAAATCCTAAAAAAAAAAAAAAAAAAGAAGAAGAAGAAAACAAAAAAAAGCAGCAGTATATGATATTTAGTTGCTGAATTTTTAATTTATTTTTTTGGGAGGCTGAGGTGGTCGGGGTTGAATGGCGGTGGAGTACAGATGTTGCGGGACGGAGTTCTTCATTCACATTATGGTGATAGTGTTCCTGGTTGGGTTTGCGGGCCTCATGTCCGGGCTCACTTTGGGCCTCATGTCTCTCAGCCTAGTCGATCTCGAAGTTCTGGCAATGTCGGGGACTCCCAAGGACAAACAGCACGCAGGTGTGGCGGGGCGATTTTTTTGGGGTTTCCTTTAGTTGTCGCTGCATATTTTTGTCAATTTTTTTTGTTTCAATCGAGTTCGACTTAGTTTTAAGTTGTTTGTGCTGTGTTTGGAGCTTGGATTTTTGGTGAATAGAATGAAAAAGGCAAAAAAAAAAGGTCAAAAATTTAAAGCACCGTTTGAAATGTATTTCCCGCTCAAATGGAAGGACCAAATATAGCCCGGATATTGTTTAGGAATTTATGATTAATTGTAGGTGATTTTGAAGTAGGTATAAGAGAGCTGTAACTTTAGTCTGCTTGTTTGAATTTTTCAATTTCAATCTTGTGAGGAGTAGCAAAGGGTAAAAAACATGTCTGATAATTCACCTTTGAAGTTCATAGGCTTTCTTGTTCCGATAGTTGTAAACTTGTAACATGGCATTTCATATACTCCTATTAAGTTTCACTTGTTATTGCAGCTAAGATACTGCCAGTTGTAAGGAATCAGCATTTATTGCTCGTCACTTTGCTTATCTGCAATGCAGCCGCGATGGAGGTATAGACTTGTGGTGTTACGTGTCGCCATAACCGTTTAGGCACCGCAGTAATGATTTAATATTCGACATGTTTTTCCTTTCAGGCACTTCCTATTTTTCTGGACAGTCTAGTTACAGCTTGGGGCGCTATCCTTATATCTGTGACTTTGATACTTCTATTTGGTGAGGTAAGGCTTCCTTGGCGAGATCCACATATTTAGTAGGCTTCTCATTCACCTTTTACAGCTTAACTAGCTGTGAAGCTCCACAGCCCCACCCCCAGATGGGAAACAAATTTCCGAAAAGGAAACAAGTAAAGAACATGCATAAGGATTTAATGAAAAGATGTCTATCGACGCTTCCAAAAAAAAAAAGGAGCACAAGTGACTTGAACAGGCCTTAACAGGTTTTTGGTTGATTCTTAGTTTGAGATCCACACATAATTTTATATTGACTTGGAACATTAGAGGTGACAATCCTAATGAGCCAGTATAGAATTTTGAAGAAGTCGGGTTGGCAGTTAGCGATGTGAAACATTAAATATGAGGCTTGTATGGCTTTCTGAACATGTGGCAAGATTAAAGCATATGATTCTGTTCTTAGACTTGACATACCATCCTGATGGAGTGGAAACAAATCCATGTGAAGATACTTCAGGTTTACATGTATATAGTACCATATGATTTTTGAAATTGAAAAATGTGCATGCACCGCTTCAGTATGGTATGATATCTATAGTCTAAATGTTTTTATATCTCCAATGACCGCACGAGCTTAAAGCAAGTAACAAGCTGCCATTTGAGATGGATTGATGATTCATCTGCATTGATTGATCATTCTTTTGCGGCAGATCATTCCACAATCTGTATGTTCTAGATATGGACTTACTATTGGTGCAACTGTGGCCCCATTTGTTCGTGTTCTTGTCTGCATCTGTTTTCCAGTTGCATACCCAATAAGCAAGGTACACGTTTTTGTCTTGTTTATTGTCCGCATTTGCATTTTCCTAAGTACGCATTGAATGAGTAACTATAGTTTAACAACTTTTTTCTGTGATTTCAGTTGTTAGACTTACTGCTTGGTGATGGGCATAGAGTTCTATTTCGACGTGCTGAGTTGAAAACACTTGTTGATTTACATGGCAATGAGGTAATTGCTAATTATAATTTTGGCTTGTTAAAATTATCCTTAATTGTGGTCCCGTTTCAGCTTTCTTTGTTTGTATTTGACCCTAGACTCTGTTAGCTGGGAGTCTGGGACTGACTGTATTGGTCGCCTTGACAATGTAACTTTGCTGGCCACTTGTATGTAGGCAGGTAAAGGTGGCGAACTCACACATGATGAGACAACTATTATTGCAGGGGCACTTGAGCTCAGTGAAAAAACTGCTAGTGATGCAATGACCCCCATATCTGAGACATTTGCAATTGATATAAATGCAAAGCTCGATAGGTGACACATAAATTTGCATATAGAACTTAGTCCTTTTCATTATTACATAATGCTGAATATGATATCATTATTTGTTATGGTATATACTCTATATAGGTCCTTGATGAATCTAATTTTGGAGAAAGGACATAGCAGAGTGCCTGTCTACTATGAGCAACCTACAAATATCATTGGACTGGTTCTGGTACTTGGTTCGCCTTTGCCGTCTTTGTGGAGTTTCAGTTAGTAACTAGTTTTCTCTTCATGAAGTCAATTGCATCCTTTTGCTGACTGAACTTTGATTTTAATATTTTTGGCAACTTTTGACTCTAGCGTTTTGTGCAAATGCAATGTTGTCATTAATTGTGGAAAATAAAAATTGAAAAAAAAACTGAATTTATAGATTTGTGTATTAGTAAGAAAATTATTTAATTATAATATATAATTCACATACGTATGACAAATCAATTAAATAGTTAAAATGCTGTCCTTTTAGGTCAAAAATTTGTTAACCATTCATCCAGAGGATGAAGTACCAGTAAAGAGTGTCACAATTCGCAGAATTCCAAGGTATGCCGGTGACTGATTATGTTATTCCCACATTTGACTTTGAATTGCATGTATTAGTGAAAGACAGTTATAATGTTTGCTTCATTGAGATGTTCCCGTGCATTGATTTTCAGATGATTGAACCTAAATAGTTCTAATATTTCGTTGTTTGAGGATAGTATTTCTGTATACACGTGCTAGCTTGTGCATAGTGTAATGCAAACTTGCTCATGTTGTATGCACCTAAATGTGCTAATATCTGTTCCCACACCCCCCCCCCCCCACAAAAAAAAAAAAAAACCCACCACCACTGCAAGTCTTCTAATTTTCTGATTCATTTTACTGGCATGCGGCCTTTTATGCACGATCACGTTCTGAGAAAACCTTCACAAGAATTTTTTGACATGTTATCATTTTGAGATGAAATTATTCTAGTTGCTCCTTTATTATCTGCAGTTCTTTCAGACTTATGTTGTTTTCCAGGCAGTATATATCAGCCACCTTCTGGCGATTATCCTGTCTCACTGGAAATGGCAGAATTAAGTGTGCTTCGACAATCAGTTGATTGGATAAGCTTGACAATACTTGTTCTTCCTTTTGTTTCAACTTGCTAGGGTTCCTGAAACTATGCCATTATATGACATTTTGAATGAATTCCAAAAGGGTCACAGTCACATGGCTGTTGTTGTAAGACAGTCTTCCACCAAGGCAATGGACCAGCCTCGTACTGTCCCAGGACCGGTAGATAGTAAGTCCTTTACATCATTGACAAGTTTGCATATAATCAATATTTCAACTTTCTAAGTCTCGACTCTTTGCGTGTTAGATTCCGTGAAGGATGTCAGAGTAGACATTGACGGCAAAAAAAATTCAGTGGACAAGAGTGTAAAGACGATGAGACCACTGCAGAAGTGGAAGAGTTTTCCAAACGGAAACAATTCTTTCAAGGGTACAAGGAGCAAGAAATGGACAAAAAACATGTACTCAGAAATCCTTCAAATCGATGGAATTCCACTTCCAACGCTCCCTGAAGAAGAAGAGGCTGTCGGAATCATGACCATGGAAGATGTCATCGAAGAGCTGCTGCAGGTAAAGTTCGTCGTACAACCGGAATCTGGTCAAAATTCAAATTCCCCTTGTTTAAAAAAGGCAGTGTACCTTATTCAAATTGATTGATCACTTCTTGCAGGAAGAGATATTCGACGAGACGGATCACCATGTAGAAGGTTCATGACATACAGCATGATCTCGAGCTATAGTTTTAACTGTTGAAAATGTTGCAGTACCTGTTTTTGTCTACCAGAAGAGAAGTTTTAGGTGGAATATGTATGTATAAATCTGTTGCGGGGATGGTGTTGGCTTTTCAAAGTGAAGAGGTAGGGTGTTTCTTGTATTGTTCAAAGTATAGCCCTTCTCTTTTGTTGGTTGTTGTTCAAAATATGATCCCATATTTATAGTATGAGATGGATAAAGCGATAATTGTCCCAGATGCTTGAGTATTCAGGCATAATATTTAAGGGGCTGGTCTCATCGAAAGTTGTTCAGGGATGAGCTAAGTTGCATTAATGAATGAATGAAGTTGTAGAAGTTGATGGTTTCCCTTTTCATCATTTTCTTTTGTCGGGTTTTCAAGTCAAAAGATTTATTCGTAATGGTAAATTTATATCATGATTAAATTTAATTATATAATTCTTTTGAGTCGTCGTGGTGTATTTAATATTCACAAAATAGAAATCGTTTCCTACATTTAAATCACTCCATAAGAACAAAACATGTATGATGATACCATTTTTTGTTTTACACCAATTGGAGTTTGGGAAATTTACTCAGTTTATAACCTAACTTCCTCTAACAATTCGTGAGGTGTCTTTTCTTATAAACAACAGTAGTGTCATATATAACTTAGGAGTACCACTTAATTTTAAAATCACCCCTAATAAAAATTGTTAACTTTTATAATTAAAAAAATATATATTATCAAATTTGGATAAGGGAGAAAATTTCATTGCCTTCAAATGTGGGACAATACCTATAAGATCAACCATCCCTCGCTAGGCCTGTTAATAAGTAAGGTTTTATCCTATCGACCCTCACCTTGTAACGATGAAACCCAACCATCTTTAAGTGCAACAGTAAGGGTAGAAACAAGTCAAGTTGAGTCGACTCATAAGCTCAAGCTCAATCGAGACTTGAGATTGAGAGCTTTTAGTATATAAGCTCGAGCCAAGAATTATTTTAATGCTTTTACTTTTAATAATATATATTTTATAATATGAAAACTGTTTTATTAGTACGTATTTATTATATTAGTAGTATATATGTATATTACTACATAACACTGATATTTTTATTTTGTTTTATATTTTTAATTGTAAGTGATAATTTGAGAAGATAAAAAGTAAAACAAAAAAAAAATTAATCATTTTATTAAATAAAATTTCTCGAGCTCAATTTGAACTTGAGTTTGAATTTGAAGTGAATTATTTGAAAATTCAAATTCAATTGAGCTGATTTTGAGCTTCAAAAAATTAGACTCGTTTAGGTCAAGTTCGAAAATTTTATCAAAGCTCGACTTGTTT
>CM047875.1:7959393-8034393 GCA_026212405.1 Petrea volubilis
AGGTTGTCAATGACTAGCTGTAAGAGAGGGCTTAAAATTAAGTCAGCCATATCAAGAAAGAAGAAGATGGTAATTATCTGTGATTATTGGAGAATAATGAATGAAGGGGATTTCTGTGAACACCTACTGCTAAAGAGGACAAGTATTTATCAGAGAAAACACATAGTTTTACCTTGTACGATGTGGTGGAGTATCTTAAGTTGATGAGTACCAGGAAAGGTGCATATTCTTGGATATATCAGCTGCCAAATGATTGGACCTCGGATATCTCCAAAGAGAATTACATATTTTTATATGACCTGTGAACATTGTTGCATGCCGGCAGAATTAACTCTGTACGATGTTATTATGCATGTGCCAAGCGGATAGTTGGCATCATAAACTTCGAGGTACAAAAACTTAAATGGGATGACATGCGACACCCCGTGCCACATCGAACAAGTACTAAAAGGTTCAACAACTGTTTTGACTAAAGAACTCGAGCACATATTGAATATCCATTTTGAGCTAGTTGTTCAATCCAATATCAAGGAAGACTTGGTGGGTTTGGAGTAGAGGTTGTAAAATGTGTTAGAAACTATGGTCCAACACAGCCCACATGATTTTGGGTTAGATAGGGTTAGGTTTGATTCAACATAGTTTAAAGTGGGTTGTGTTAAGTTGGGTCTTATTTGGTTGATATTGATATTGAGTGGTAAATAGGTTGATATGAATTCTAAATAGATTACCATATAAACAATATATATATATATATATAATATTTGATTGCAATTCATTTTAGTATTTTAGAACTATTTAAAGAGTACAAGAACGAGTAATTTAAAATTTTTTGTATTTCTTGTCTTGATTAAACACACAATAGCTATGCATTAAACCTATTAAAATCATATCAAACTCATCTTTAACTCAATTCATCTTCAACTCATTTTTTGAAATCCAACTTAACCTAATCCATTTCAACACAGTCCAATAAGACCCAACCCAACCTAACCTACCCAATTACAACCACTAATTTGATGTTAACTCATGCGTCCAACGAGCTTGGGGACATGGTGCCTGACATGACATGCGTGAGTTCACAAAATTAATGTATCTTCTTTGCAGTATTAAGGTTGTCAAGGAAATTTCCCATGGTCATTCAATCTTTTGGGGTTTTCCCCAGTATCATTCCCATTTTTTCAGTTTTTTAATGGTTTCCCCAGTATCGTTCATGTTTGTGTTAATTTCACGTTTTACCTTCTCTTCTGAAGTTGCTAGGTCGAAGCAGAGATATGAAAATATCTGTTGATTCATGTTTTGCATGTACAAAAACGTTTGCAACTCAATGAAATATATATTCACTATCCTCCCATTTCTGATTTTCCTTCCAGCTTATTTGGGTGGTGTGGTTATTATGTAGTGGATGGTTTATTCCCCAGTTTAGGCCTGGTTAGTTTTTTTGGGGTTGTTTGCTTTGTTTGGTTATTGGTGGTCTAAATAGAGGGTTACTTTGTTTGATTTTTGGTGGTTTAAATAAAGTTGACACCCCATTTTCTTTGTTAGTAAATAGTGGTTTAATGTTTAAAAAACATTTATGCCCTTTCGTGAAAATCATGGAAACCAAGAACCGGCGACGCTAAAAGTGTTAATGAAGTTAATGATATCTTGACCTAATGGTTAGAGTTGAGGTCTCAAAATTCTTAAGGTATGTAATTTTGGGCTCAAGTCCCATCAAATATAAATGATGACGTAATTTGAGAATCTCTAAAATATATATATATATATATATAGCACATACTCTCAATTTTAGATTACCAAATTCATATTATCTATAATTTGTAAAGAATATATGCAATTTGACGGGCAAAGGATTGCCAAGTTTCTTCTTCATGAGTGGGGGGGAAAGGTACTCTTTTCCCACACCGTAACCAAGTGGGGAATTATTAAAGTGATTGAGGATAGGAAAGGCCCACTCAGCTGCCCTTGGCCCATATAAGCTGTGGATGGGCTGACCCAATTCCACAATCCACTTTTTTTCTCATTCTTTCTTGTTATTTTTGTTTATTTTATTTTATTTTTGGAGTCGGCGGAATAACTCACTACTAGAATATGGACATGATTAAAGGCATTATTCGAATTTTGGTATTATGAATTGAGTAATTGAGTTGGAAGGATCATCCCAATAATGAATCTCTGTAGTATTTGAATCGAATTAATCGGTCAATGAATCGGAATTAGGTGGCTAAAATAAAAAAAAATCTTTTAATAAGATAAAAAAGAACTGTAGTTTGCTTTTTTCTTTCTTTTTTTTTTTTCCAAGCAAAAGAACTGTAGTTTCAATCATGCCAATATGCCGTATAGACTGTTTAGTCATTGCTTGAAAGGACCAGCTAATCATTCTAGTTTTTTAAAAAATAATAATAATAATTAACTTCGCTTTAGAAATGTATTCACTTCAGTTGACTTTAGAAGAGCAAAATCGTGATTTCACATAGCTAATTGGCATGCACATAAATTTCATGTTGAACCACCAAATTCTAGTAAAGTTCTGCATTTTGTGATGATATGTTTTGATATAGTATTTAATGAATCGCTTTCATAAAATAAAGAGGAAATCAAATTCTACAACAAAATTAAACAAACGCAGACAAAATATAAAGATGAATATATGAATAACATAAACAAAGAGAAACACTGCAAAAATATTAAAACCAAAACAAAATAACTTTCAAAAAAAATATAAAAATATGATTCATGAATGCAATTAAATGAGGAAGGCAGTGCCCCAATAATATTTAGAACTTTTATTTAATTTGTGTCTTGACGCGGGAAATAAATATTTTATTTATACATCATCATCAATTTCTATTAGCTAAAACATAAATTGATAAAAATAAGGGCAAATCACACAAATAGTCTTTCAAATTTTACATCCATCATTTTTAAATGACAATATTTTAGTCATTCAAATTTTAATTATGATTTACTTTAGTTATCCAGCCATTTTCTAAAATTATTAATCAAAGTTTAAACTTCAGTATAGCTTTTCAAATTTTATATTTTTTGCACTTTATTCGTTGAAATTTTATATTTTTCACATTAATTTTCAAAATTTGCAGAAAATAGTATTATAGACTACCACTAATATTGCAGTTACTTTGTATTTCTAACAAAGAGTCCGAAACTAAATTTTCTAATTTTGCTAAATCCAAACAGATATTAAGGAATGCATTTCATGGTTATTCCGGTCTACTTTTGTTGGAGAATAGATTTAAGTATTGTTAAACATTTTTTAATTTCTGCGTAAGATTTTTTTTTTCTTCATGAAAGTACGGGTATATTGTGATTTTATACTTGTGTTGCTAATTTATTATTAGGCTTTTAAGGGTTTTTTTTTAAACTAAGATTTTAAAATTAGAGAAACTAACAATGTTATAAGTGTAGGTAAATGTATATAATATTTTCTAAAAAAAACGGAAAGGAATAAAATCACAAATGATAAAAAAATCTCGAAAGTTTAGAAAAATATAAAATCACAACTCATGACATATCTTTAAAATTTTAAAATCTTATGAATTTGAATTTGTACAACACCACCCTATTTTATAAATATTTTCACATAAGTTGTTCATGGTGGCCATGGAGTATTGTTCTCATTTTCTTTTTTTTTTTTCATTTATTATATGATAAAATTTAATTTTGATCCCTTTATAGGCAGTGCATGGTGACTAAAACACTACCAGGAGTATAGTGCTACAATTATAAGTTTTAGAGGATCAGCATAAAAATAAATAAATAAAATTTGAATGACTAGAGTGTAGAATATGAATTTTTAAGGATTAAAATGCAACTTGAACTTTAATTGGCAATTTTACCCTTAAATGACTAAAGTAAAACATAATTAAAATTTGAATGACTAAAATGTTGCGATATAAAGATTAAAGAGTAACGTGCTATTGTATTTTTTTTTTTTGGATAATTGGGAGTAAAGTGGTTCTAAACATAAATTTTATGGGCTAATTGTATGATTTGCTTCAAAAACAAATTAAGTTTTAATACAATGTAAATCGACAAGAAAAAAAAAGTATGGTTAGAATATATCCAATTTCAATATCAATGGTATAGTTAAGGCATTAAAATATTTTAATAATTTATGTATAAATAATTGATTACCAATTTTATTAGTTTAAAACGAAAATAAACTACAAATATTGTCAAAATAATAATTATGCTACTTGGTTTGATTTAAAATTTACCGTATCTTATCATTAATATTAGATAAACTTTGGATTCGTTTTGGCATACATGAATAATAAAGTATTTGTGTAAAGTATTCTAAAATAATATTGTGATTTCATTTGTGGCAAAATAGAATGACAAGAGGATATTCATGTATGCTTATTTGCAGTGCTTACTTAAATAGTTTCAACTTTTTCTTTTTGAGGGAAAGTTTTCAACATTTTTGAGTTATATATATATATATATATTGTGTGTGTGTGAGTGTGAGTGTGAGTGTGTGTGTGTGTGTGTAATTGTGATCTCAAGTGGTAAAATTAAATTATATAAGGCTATTTACATATGTGTATTTATGCTGCTTTAATTTGCTAGATTTAAGATTTCTAAATTATCTACATACACAATTCATAAACTTTGAGACTATTTAAATAAACGCATATGTGGATAGTCTCATTTAATTCTATTTTTTCAGATGTGAGATCCAAATAATTTTTATATGAATTTAAATAAGTATAATCGTAATTTATATTTCTCCAAAAGAATCCAACAATTATCAAGTATTTGAATTACGGTGGATTACATTTTAATTCAAATAAAACAAAAAATAAAATTTTATTTACAAGTTTTTTTATTTACTTAAATATAAATTTTTAAAAATTTTGATTATACATAAATTTTTAAAAATTTTATTGCCTTGATTATACGGAAATTCATATTGTAATCAATTGTATTCCATTATCATACAATAGCGATAATTTTTCTTATATAAATTTTGAGGCTTCCACGGACTGCTGAGTCAGAATATTTTGAATTTTTAGTGCAGTCATTTTCGTTAAGAAAATTCCTAATTTTTCTGACAACGCATTAATGATGTGCTAAGCATAAATGTATAACGCACTAATCATAGTTTAGCATATGCCAGGTGCACACGAAAACAACTCTTATTTTTCACAAGTGTCATATTTAATTGTTTCTCTCTCTCTCTCTCTCTCTCTATATATATATATATATATATGACAGATTTTTTTTTATTATGTTTCTTTTTGCTCTCTCCTTTATCATCACTTTTTTCTTTTTTTACACTTATTTATTTTAATTTATTTTATTATAATTTAATTTTCTTCTTCCAAAATTATTTCCTTACCATTGTTAGTGTTATATTTTCTCTTTTTCTTTCTTTCTTTTTTCCTCTTTAATTTATTTTTCTTTCACTTCTTCTATAATTAATTAATAATGACTATTATTTTTTTATTCAAATTTTTGAAGTTGTTATGTTGTGCACTTCTTTTTTTTCTTTATTATTATTATTAGTATTATTTGTTTAGTGGTACAACATTTTACTGTCCATGCCAAAAGAAAAATCTCACAAAAATAAAATAATGAAAAACCAAATTTGCTAAAGAAAATGACAAATAACTCAAAGTTAGTATTAAAAGGCACACTATATATGTGTGCAAAATAAAGAAAATATCACATGTAGTTATGTACTTAAATTTTAGCAATATGATACTATAGATACTTATTATTTTTTGTATACATAGAATTTCTTATTATTTATAATATATTTATTAAATTAATAATAAATGAAAATCAAAAAATTAAAAAAATAATAAATTAAGAAAACAAGTATAAAGAAAGTTAAAAAAGAGACAATGAGAAGCATGAGAGGAGACAAATGAAAGATGATCAGAGAGGAGAGAGAAGAAAGAGACATAACAAGAGAGAGAGAGAGACATACACAAGATTAAGTAGAACACTTGTAAAAAAGAAGAGGTGTTTCTCAATGAGTGTGCACCTAGTATATACTAAACCACTAATTATTGCGCATGTTTTTAAATGCAATTTTAATGAACCTTTCAGTTCGTGAAAATCGCGGTATTCTACATTCTTGAAATAAATAAATAAATAATGATGATGATCCATGGAACTATTAATTAAGCATCTTAAAAACAAATAAATCTAAGTATAAGATATTATCCTCTGATCAAAACAAGGGATACATAAAACAACCATGACATGGTAAAAAATCCAATAACTGATAACGATGATGATAATAATCAATATTTAAAATTTGAACGAGCTAAAAATAATAAACAGAGATATATGAGATGACCATGATATACGGTGAAAAAATCCAACTGAAAATCTCCAATAAAGATTCCATTTTTCACCAATTTGACACAACCAATCACAACAAACCCCACCAGTATCCCAAACTCTCTCTCTCTCTCTCTCTCATCATTGTCTTCAACTAAGTTTTGAAAACGGCAACAAACAAAGAAAATTCACTGGAGGCCCCAAAAAGTGAAAAAGGATAACCGAAAAGACAATAATAATACAAGGGAGGAAGAAGGAGCGATCCACACACGGGGGCACTTGAGTGGCTTCCACCGTTCAGAGCAATTATTACACACTATCTACAGTGAAGAAGAATATTGCTTGCACTTTCAATGGGGGAGGGAAAGCAGGAGGACCCAAATCCGAATCCAAATTCCGCGCCGAATCCGGAACCCGGATCCGAAACGGGACCCGGAACCTTCATCTGGAGATGCGCCTTTAGAGACTGATAAGTTGACGGGTAAAGACATGCCCGGAGGTTCAACCACATTAGGCTCCAAATCTTCTTGGTTTACTCCAAAAAGGTAAACTTTTAATGCCTGTATTTTTGTTTATATTGTTCGTGTCGATTTCTTGGTGAACTGTAGAGAGTGTACTGGAGGGACTGAAAAATATGGTGTCTTTTGCAATTTTTGCTATGTGGGTCTCCAAGAAGTGAGGAGTGATGCGTACTGTTTGATGGGTTCTGTTTATAATTCGGTTTCATTGAACGGGAGACGATATTTAGTTGTGGACGAAACTGTGTTATAAATGGAAGAACTACAAGAATGATTATTTTTGATTTCCTGCTTGCTGAGTTTAGTGTTGACTGCATTATCTCATTGGGTGGATTTGAAGGAATAAGGCTGTCTCTGTGTTAAGCTTTGTTTCTCAGTGATCTTTAAACTTATCAATATCAATATTTATTTTCACATCGTTCATTCTGTTTGCCTTTTTTGTCAGGTTGCTTCTTATTTTTTGTGTGATCAACTTAATAAATTACATAGATCGCGGAGCTATAGCAAGTAATGGTGTAAATGGGAGCCGCAGAACTTGCTCAAAAGATGGTAAATGCTCATCTGGTAGTGGAATCCAGTAAGTTCAATAACTATATTTGATACCTTACCTTAGGTGACAAATTCCAATTGAAAAAATTTAGGTGTACATTTTGGAATATGGTCTAATCTAATTTTATGCAGGGGCGAATTTAACATGAATAATTTTGAGGATGGAGTTATATCATCTGCTTTCATGGTTGGACTCCTCGTGGCATCTCCAATATTCGCATCTTCAGCCAAGAGGTGATAAATCTATCGTGTTGCCGCTAGTGTCACTTCATTATGTGATTGATGATTGTCTTCCGTTTTCGCAGTCATAAAAAATGTGGAGATAGACCAGGGAATATAAATGTAGAAAATGGTTATCGTGTTATCTGAAGTAAAGTTGAATGGTTCCACAGAAAAGAATAATCTTTAAGTGAGTGAAATTTTTAGAGTTGCATTGCCAAAATTCACAAATAAGAAATGGCAAGGTTAAATATGCATTCAGTTTTCTCTGGTGCTTGTGTGTGCTATTTAAATCATGATGTTGAAAACGCGACGACAATGACTGTGAAATAAATGACTAGCTTTTCTAGCTTTAAACTCTTAGCCAACGTGTAATTTTTTCTGATTTACTTGGGAGTGTGAAGCTAATTTCCCTTATTGTCTGTCTTGTTCTTCTGTTTACATGAATTTTGCAGTTTCAATCCATTTAGGCTTATTGGAGTTGGATTGACAGTGTGGACCCTTGCAGTTGCATTTTGTGGGTTTTCATTTAATTTTTGGTCCATTGCCGTTAGTCGCATGTAAGTAAAAATTTCTGAATTAGTCAAATTTATGGAGCAACTTTTTCTTATGTTTATGTTGTTATACTTTTCCCATCATTCGGTTTTTATTTTTTCCCCTGCAGGCTAGTGGGTGTTGGCGAGGCTTCCTTCATAAGTCTTGCTGCTCCATTCATTGATGACAATGCCCCAGTTACTCAGGTTTGGTGTCTGTCCCAAAATCTGATGCATAAGATATCATTTTATTTATTTATTTTTTTTTATAGATTGATGCATAAGATATCATATTAGTACAATATTCACACTTCTTTAGCATACAGCATTTGCTTTAAACTCTCTTCTTCTCGAGCTTTATACATGCTAAATACGCTGTATACAGAGCATTTTTCCATAATTTACTCTTACGGCACGTGAATTACTGCAATCACATATGAAAGAACTATGAAGAAAGTTGGCCTTGTCAGGAATCTCAGGACGAGTGAATTCTAGCAGTGTTATGCTTTTTGACATCTGGCAAAGAAGAATATATAAAGAGTAGCACTACTTTTATCTTTTGTCCAAGAGAGTGGCAGCTTCATTATCTCTTGTGATAAGGATTTAGGTTGTATAAGTTCCAACATTATCATTTTAAATAAATGGAATTTGGTTTGTAATCAATATCAGGCTTCTCCTTCCTGATTACATCCAGTTACTCCTTTTACTGTGCCCTTATATGTTCTGTTTCATTTGGCATTTGAACTTTTGCATATGCATGTCCTTCCTTGTAACAGAAGACAGCATGGCTGGGAGCATTTTACATGTGTATACCAACCGGTGTTGCTGTGGGATACGTTTATGGTGGAGTGGTACGTTCATTCTTGATAACCTTTACTCATGGGGATTAAGTCTGATTAATTTCTTTCCCTTGTTGCCATCTCTTATGTAATCACATCGTTTATTGTTTATGGAAATCCTTCAAATACTTTACTAGTTTTGTGCTTGATTATAGATTAGTCACTTTGGTTGGCGTTGGGCATTCTGGGTGGAGGCACTTTTGATGCTTCCTTTTGCCATCTTTGGCTTTGTGATGAAGCCATTGGATTTGAAAGGTCAGTGATAGACTAGTGCTTTGCTCTTGATGCCATTTTTATCTACTAAGCATTTGCTAATGCTTATTCATTCAGGTCTCACTCCTGCTGGATCTAAAAAAGCATCAAGAGCAGTTGATCATGGGTCAGAAGACCAAGGTGCTGGATACTACTGATTAATATTGATCTGGACTATTTGAAATTTATTTTATCAATCTTTTCTGCCAAGTGATAATTTCAAAGTGGTGTTCAAGGTTTGGGGTGATAAAACTCTTGACTTGAACGATGAATTTTAGGGTCTTGTTAATTCATGCATCAAGTACGTGACGAAATGAGCTTTTTATGAGGACTAATGATGTTAAATAATTGAGTAAATTCAAATGAAAGTATAATGACATATTCATGTATATGTACAGTGATGATTGCTAGATTAAAATAGTTTAGGCCCGGACATGTGCCTTTTTATCATGCCAATCTTGACTCTTTTCTTTGCCTTTTCCCTTTCCTTTATTTATTTATTTATATTTGGATTGCCGTGTCAAAGTGCACTCTACAATATACTAGTGGGTTCGCATTTCTGATTGGGTATTGTTTTGCCATCTATTATTTTTCAGTTTTCTTAAATTTCCTTCTAATTTTGTTGTTCTAGGAGAAAATATATGTAGGATTTTATAATTTGATTGATTTCATTTATGAATCATTGCATCTGTTCCAACTTTTAAAGGTGGTGAACTTTCCAGAAAGCAAGAGGTAGCAGGTCAAAGTTCAAAACCTTCAAGGTAAGAGTTTTCTGAAGCTTATCTTGTTCTGACTAGTGTACAAAGTTAAATTGGTTCTTTTTCTTAGTGAATTTTATATATTTCAGGCCAAATGCGTTATTAGTATTTGGGAAAGATATGAAAGTTCTATTGCTGGATAAGATTTTCGTGGTGAATGTTCTTGGTAAATCTTCTCTCTGCCGAAGCTACAAACTTATATATTAGGTTATTGTCTATGAAACTACTGCGAGTGCTGATGTACCATTTTCTCCATGTTTTGCCTCTGGATGGATTTTGTTCAATTGCTGTGGTGAAAAATGACAGATAATTTTCATCATTGTAATCTTATAATTCTGAATTTCTGTTGCAGGTTATATTGCATATAATTTTGTAATAGGTGCCTATTCTTATTGGGGACCTAAGGCAGGCTATAATATATACCACATGGTAAGCTCATGCTGTCCCTCAAAATGGCAGTGAATGATTGCTATGCCTCGTTTTTTATGAGAGAAATTTTTAAATTATTTCATGTAATAGATTTTCTCTGTCGTCCCTAAACTTTTTAATGCATAGTTTCTTTTTCTGGTGTTAACATCAATGTTTCTTGTGTTCAGAGCAATGCAGATTATATGTTTGGAGGCATTACAGTTATCTGTGGGATATTGGGCACGTTAGCAGGTGGTTTTATTCTTGATTTTGTGATATCCACAATACCAAATGCTTTTAAGGTGAGCCTTCATTCTGAACTGTTACATTTCATGGCATGAGAATAAACTGAATTAAAATTACATATTGCATTTCTTATATTCCAATACACACCTATAGAGTTGGCTTTGATCATGGAATTTCTTCTCACGATTTTTGGTGTAGCTTCTATCATTGGCAACATTACTCGGAGCAGCATTTTGTTTTGCTGCCTTTTGCTTGAAGAGCCTGTATGGTTTTATTGCTCTTTTTGCAATAGGAGAGCTGCTGGTATTTGCCACCCAGGTACTCTCTTTTCCCAGTTGTTTTGTCGGTGTATATTACACGACATTGTTGCATTTGGTTTCGTTGAGTCCTGTAAGAAGTGATGAATACGTACAGCCTTCAGTAATGTGATGTAAACTGGTACATCGTTTGTGGAATAGTATCAGAGATTATTATATTCCATTCTTAATGATTATAAAGTTACATAAATTTATCTGTTTGCTATACTTTTTGGCTTACTGGTCATAACCTTACCATTTTGTACTTCAATGGTGGTAGTTATATAGCACCATGATACATTCTTCTCTTGAGAGTGGCCTTTAGCTTCGGCCTTTGTTGCATTTTCTACTTTCTTTTTTTTTTTTTTGGAATTTAAAGTTTGCCTTTACTTGATGATGTAACAACCCTTTCAATTGATTATTTGCTTTTCTTTATGCTGGTGCTTGATTTTTCCGGTTAGCATTATCTGTTGTAGCATCTCTATTTTAACTATACTCTAAATTCAACTGCATATTAAGATTTCATTTGTGACCTTGCAGGCTCCTGTTAATTTTGTTTGCCTGCATTGTGTCAAGCCTAGTCTCAGACCATTATCTATGGCAATCTCTACCGTAGCTATTCATATTTTTGGGGACGTGCCGTCCTCTCCCCTTGTTGGGCTTCTCCAGGTTTGCCTTCGTAGTTCTCTACTTGATAGTTTAATTGCTCCTGGGATGGGGCCTCAGAATGATATGTAATGATACAAACTTCCCCCTTTGTTAAAATTACAATTGCTTCCTTTTGATCATAAAAATCTAACCAAAACTGGAAATTTTCAATGAGAGAGTTGGGCAACTTCCCTTTTTGTTAAAATTACAATTGGCCCCTTTTGATCATAAAAATCTAATCAAAGCTGGAAATTTTCAGTGAGAAAGTTGGGCGACACCATTTATACATGTGACAACAGTTTGAAGAGTTCACTGAAATTTGAATCATAACAACATATAACTGTGTAATAATCAATAGAATGGGGTTAAGTGTAAGGTAGAAATAAGTTGCAAGGGAGGTGTGTGTAATTTTGCAACCAAGAGGGGAGTATTTGTGTACTTGTATATAGATACAGGTGATGCCCCTGTAACCATTGCTTTCATATGATTTTAAGTGGAAATGAAACATATATCCTAACTATTCTATGGTATTTCTCCTGATAAAAAGGTTATTTTTATTGTGCAGGACAAAATTAGCAATTGGAGGTCCACTGCTCTCATCTTAACATCCATTCTATTCCTGGCTGCTGCAATATGGTTTATAGGTAAGCTCCCGTCACGAACTCTGCACTGCAGCATTCTCCTCGAATGTCGTGTTTTGATCTCCCGTTTATTTTGCAGGAGTATTCCTTCACAGCGTCGATAGGTACAACGAAGATAGCGAGCATCCAGTTGCTGCTGCAGTTGACAAATCGAACGCAACTCCGTTGCTTGGGGAGAAGAAGGTGGCAACAGCTTAGTTTTCTCAACGAATCACGAAATCTTGTTTTTACACTCATTAAATGTACATTCTTGATTGAGGATTGTGTAAATAATGCTAGAGTTGTCCATATCTTTTTGATTTCCAAGCTAGGGATGATAGTCAAGACTCTGGGTGTAAGACTGTACCAGACTAGACTAGACTGGGCTGCAGTAGTTGTTGAGTTGGGATTAATCCAACATCATATCATAATTCTAGTTCCAGTATCTCTACCAAGCATGCTTTAATAATTATATTAATGAATGCCTGCTGTTTTTGAGATGAAGACATATTGTGCGCGTGCACAAATTTCTATTTTGGAAGCATGACGTGTAGCTCCGTAAATTGGATTAGATTGGGGTTTAAACTAAAATCTGATAATTGTTTTGACGTTTTCTTAATAAACAATGTGCTAGTACGGAGAAAATTTCCTAAATCGTTACAATCGAAATGCATAAATATAATTTTGTTTAAGGAATCATTTGACATTCTATTACTAAGGAAACAATTTTATTTAATTTATTTACATCAGTATTATGTACTACGAGAATAACATAAAACATATAAATGCATATATTATATATCAAGGCATATTTGCTAAATTTAAATCCCAATATCTTAGAACGGTTAATGTGAAAACAAAAAGTGGAAAAGAAGTTGTGAGGAATTTTAATAGTTAATACTAATACACCGAACGCGCAACCTACCAACAGCGATTTTTAATACCGCCTATGGATTGTTACAAACAGACCAATTCAAAAACCACCAACACAAAAAGAGAGACAGCGCCCACAGCTTTGTCCCTTCTCATCCATGGCCGCAATAACCCCCCACCACCCCTCCAGTTCATGCATAAATCATCCCCCCTCACCACGACACACACACACACACACACACACACACACACTCTATAATTCTGGGAATTTGCGCAACGCTAGTTTCTTGAATCTGAGACAGGCCATGGCACCGACAGCGGCCATGCTCATATTAGGCCACCATACTAGCCAGGTATCTCGATCTCAATCATCAAAACCCACACTAGGATCATCATTAGCAAAGTGGGTTTCACACAGTTGGCCCATGTTCCAACATGAACCGAAGGACAAAGACTCCATTGCTCATCTCCCTTCACCGCAACCAGAACAGGGGAGGAGGTATCAAGAAAACTCGATGAATGCGTTAACCAGTGATTGAAGGAGCCGAATGTGGCACTGCCATGGCTGGAAAAGATGTGTATATTCTATGCTACAATACTTCGTTTTCAATTTTGTATTATCTTGCACCTTATACTTTTGCGTAAGACAATGTATTTCCAGTTCTGTGGCAATATCAAAGTTCTTTTCTTATTGATGTTCTTTTGCAATATATCAGTTCCAAGTGTCCGGAGTCTTTGGCCTAATAGACATGTAACCCGTCTTAGAGGTGTGGAGAGTGTATGGACTATGGTTCGAATTCTAATAGGTGTGCATGCATAGTTTATTGTATCACATAAAATAAAACAATATATATATCAGTTCAAAGTCAATTATATGTACACCGAAATGTTAAACTAGGAGCGGGACAGAAATCTCTTTCATTCAGACCAAAAAAAAACTTTTCCAGGATGAGTACATCTCAAAGTAGGAGCAATACTTGCACTGCTGAAATGTGAAGACAATGAAATTTTTTTTGTTTTAATCTCGACAAATAAATATCAGGAGTTCCCATGGAGAGAACCTTCAAGGTCTTACTCGTGATAAGCAGAAAATCGGCAGCTCAAAAATCCACAGGAAGCGTCTAGACAAGAGAGAGCTCGCCTAGAAGGAATAGATCTCTTCACAAGTTTAGCCCAGGATTCGTTTGTTTCAGTGATAACCCTTAGAGCATAATCCTGAAATTACAAATGATGAAGATCTAGGTAACATAAAAACTGATCCAATATGTGATGTACAAAATTTATGACAGTCCTTCAACACAATACCTTATTTGCTGGCTTGTTGCCAAGACCAAACTTGTTGGCAGGTTTGCCATCAGGGATCTTGTAGTCTCTAAACCAGTCCCTGATAGCAGTCAGAGTTCCCTGTACAATGTTGAGCACACAAGAGCTTAGATACAACAGTATCAACTGTTACATATACAATTTGTTTCATATTACACATTATAAGGCATCATGTACCGGAAAATGCTTTTCAACATCCTCGACATCATTAACAAGGGAAGCTTTTGGATCATCCAACGAAATTGCAACTATTTTCCAGTCAAGTTCCCCCTCATCAATCATTGCCAAAGCAGCCAGGGGCTTCACTTTCAACACTTGCCCGATTGGAGCTCGGCTCTCCCCAATCTCAACAACATCAACTATCAAGAAAAAGCAATAACAGATTAGTTTTACTTGATAACAGAGGATAAGTATGATGTTGGGAAGGATGATGATGTACCTGGATCATTGTCTCCAAATGCCCCCTCAACTTCAGCATTTGCAAATGAAGGGTCTTCCCATGTTTGTGGTAGCAATCCATAGTTCCAGTTAATGTTGTATCTAAAAGAAAAGTAAAAGACGAGCGGGTCAGATGGTTCAAAACAAATTTGAACATCTGCTGAACTAGAAAAGAACATTAAACAAAGAAAGCAAGAGGTATAACGAGGCCAACCTAGCAAGAAAGATAACAAAGGACTCAAAAGAGTATGGAAGTTTATCCGTAAGTCTAATTTTCTTGAATCTCTATGCTAGATACATGAGCACCATATATATATATATATATATATCTATATATATATATATATATAGCGAGAGAGAGACAGAGAGACAGAGAGAACAATTCCTATAAAGCAACTAATTCCGCTTGAGTGCCCTTATTGTTCCTTCGTTTCTTAATTTTGTAAGAAGCTGTATAGTCCATTTTTTTTTAACACTTAAGCAACACGTTCAAGCCCACCTTAGAGCAACACATTTGATGTGATATGCAAACTACAAAACAAACTGTCATGCAAGCAGCATGACTCTATTAGATTCGATCATAAAGTTGATATGTTGATGGACCACCAAAATATAAAGGCATGTCTTGTCTTTTTTTGGAGTGAAAGTGGAATTTATGTGCCAACAAAAAAAATCAACAAATGGGACCAAAGTTAAAGGAGAAAAGAAGCAGTGCACTAAACGAGCAGATACTAAATAAAGTTGCACTTGTAAACAATAACAGAATACTACGAAGGATCAAAAAAGTGAAACAAGAACCATCTTACGGATAGTATCGAAGTTTCCCCTTCTTCGTGTCTTGCTTAATGGGGGTATAAATCTCATCTGTAGCAACCTCCATCTTTGCGCTCGACTCTTTTGGAATCTCAACAATAAAATTGAATACACCATCGCCCAAGTGTAGCGGTATATCATGCCAAGGCGAAATCTGCACACCAAATAATCAAAATGTTTGGCATCAGCTTATGAATATTCATCCACAATTTAGAAAGAGCACAATTCTCAGTTATTTACATCACAGGCATCTGTAAATTGAGTGAGAAAAATAAACTAATATTTTCTTAACTTTGCCACCATTCGTTAATCTTGATTTTGTTTCTTACTCTCTGAAAAAAGTCTCGTTTTAAGCTTTTCTCAGATTCTCCACTTCCCAAAATCTATTCTACGACAAGCATATTCTTTAATTCGCAAATTCTCACTGTACTACAACAAATTAATTTTTCTTTTTTTGTTTTTATTTCTTCAAATTCTATCTGTCTCTCCCGATACAATGCGCCATAACATTTCAGTTATTATTTATTAAGAGGAATGAATAAAACATCATAAATCACTTATGCAGTAAAAACATCAATGCTGTTAAAATTGCATCAAAATAGATTGGGGGGGGGGGGGGGTTGTGGGGAAGAGGTAACACTGTGAACTGGTATTTATTGACAAGCAAACTCGCACCAATCACCCAAAATGAAATTTCAGAGCATCAGATTTCACAATTCAAACCTTCGAATAACAATCAAACTCCCCCAAGAATTTCTGTAACAACATCACAATTACCGAATAATTACTCAAACAATAAAGAAAAATGACATGATTTTCTCTTTTTTTTTCCCCCACCTTTTTCCCAAAATTATCGTGAAAGAAAACGCGGTAATCTAGGGTTTCTGGCTGGCCCTCATCCTTGGTCTGAACTTGGGGATTGTAGATAGCAGCGCAAGCGAAGAGCCTCTTTCTCTGCCTCACCAAATTGTTGTTCTTGAAGCTAAAACTGAGGCTTTGAGGTTTCCCTTTGAATGGCCCTCTGGGGAGCAGAGTACCTGAGATGGCGTTGCTCGCTGACGATATCACTCGTGTGGCTGCCATTGATGAGAGAGAAAGCTTTGAGGACTGTGTTCTGAACATGAACCACAAGACTCCAAAATCCAAATGGTGGCTGATTGATGGTTGGTGGGTGGCTGCCTTTGTTGTTCTTTATAGTTTCTCGTTTTTGTATTTTTATTATGTAATCCTTTTTTATTTTGGTTATTTTTATTCTTTTGGAGATGTTTAAAATTTTCCTAATTCAAGCCCTAAAACCCGGAGGGCTTTGTACAATGGGCATAATGATGGACGGATTCATCGTACATTGGTGCTTACATCAAGATGTATTTATTAGAAGTAACCAAAAAGAAAATGTAGGATTGTTAATGTAAAAGATTATTGAATCTTATTGATTTGCCTAACTTTATATATTAAAAAAAATGTCTGTTTTTGTGAATTATGAATCTAGGATTACAATAATCAACGACCTTTAAAAATTCATGTTATCTTGCTTTTTTTCTATTTTGTAGGTTGTGTCTAATTAATTAGCATGAGTTAGAGGCCACCAAATATGTTTGTGTGTGGCAGTGGAGTTATAAGTCAGTAGTGGGGTTTAAATCAATACTGTTAAGATATTGGGTTTAAATTCTCTTATTCTCTACAAATGTGTCGTAAAAAAGAAATATGTTTGTGTGTGACATTTTCATATATCTATTGGTAGTTAGTTTTATTTTAACCGATATCCCAAACAGGATGTTTAGTTACACTATTTTTTATAATTGGATTAGATGTAAATTACATAATTTTTTTCTATTTTTTTCAGTAAGCACCGAAATGCCCTCCATAAGCTTTTAATTTATTAAACCATTCTTTGGATTTGGATTTGTTTCTAAAACACAATCGTTGAACACCCACAATCATTCTTCCCAACTGTTGAAATTTTTTAGACTTCCTACCCCCATTTTTTCATTTTCGATCTCATAATATATTGACGCTATGATTCATTATCAATTAATGAGATTTGATTGAGCCTAACCTAAGAAATAAAATATACCCATGATATAAAAAATATATATACAGAATTAATAAATATATCACAATGTATTTTCTTAATAAACCATCATTTTTGCTTATAAAATTAAGCATGTCTCAAATTAATTTTGAATAATTGCATAATTTTGACCACTAATTTCTTTTTGCTCAGCAACATCGAAGGAATTTGGTGTTAAATTGGAAATTTGGAAGTTATATCGGCCAAGTCCAAAAACAATAGATTACATATCCCATCTCCTTTGTTGGATGGATTATCCCAATTAATATAGGATAAGAGACCGAGAGTATGCCATATCAAAGGCTGTAAAATTATCACCAAACATAGTTATGGTTGGAATACCTATATAATCTTACCCATAAACCTCTATCAAATGTAACCATTGTATCAAAGTTAGAAAATAGATTTATTATGTGTCTCGTATATTAGGGTATGTAGTGGCGGAGCTAGAACCTTCACTCAACAGGGTCGCTGCTCTTATGCTAACCAATAGTCAGTGATCATTTCTTTCCGGTATACCAAACCATCAAAAACTTTTGACGAACAATTCTTTGAAAAAATATCACAAGTGTTGCCGACAATCTTATTTTCGATTGAAAAATCTACCATAATTTGATATTTTTTAAGTATATTGGTGTTGTTCATTCAATAAATTGATAAAATTTAACTAGAACAGAAAATTATGTCTATGATTTTTGTTCTTCTTAATTAATTATGTAGGACTCAACAAAATTTGTAGTCCTCTTGACTGGAACAAACAAATTTAATAAATTAATCAAATATGTATTTGTGAACAAGAAGACCATTCATTATTTCTAATTATTATAATATTAGTGGATATAAATTTATACATATATATGGTTTTGTTTTATTTTCATTATAAAAGGTGATTATTTTAAAGTTGAAAGAAAATTTGTAATTTTATCTATTTTTCCCCCTTATAACTCCCTTCTATTTAAATTCATACTCTTGTTAGTGGGGTCAATTATTATCATTATTGTTATAATTTTATACATATTGATATACATACATATATATATATAATAGAATTTGTAAACGTTAAGGGGGTCCAATTGCACCCCTCACCTTGGCTCCACCAGTGAGGGTGTGAACTATGATCAATCTCAATTGAGTTGAAGACAGAATATTTCATATTATACGGTATATAATTTTTAAAATTGTTTTAACTTTAAATTTTCAACTGCATTTGCTAAGATATTTAATAGAGAACACATGAAATTAACGTGAAACTATCACGATATAAATATGAAATTCTTTTGATAATTCGTTAAAAAAAATAATGAAGGATAGTTATAGAACTAAAATGGAGGCGTTTTCTTGAAAAAAAAAGAAAAAGAAATGCAATGCAATGCAATGTAAAAATTTCATACTGGGATTCAAATAAAAGAAAATTAATCCTCGGGCCTCTACCCCCGAAAACTACATGCAAATGCTCATATATATATATATATATATTATATACTACTTAGCTCAAGCTTCCGTCGTTATTGTATTGGAATTTGGACACTTCTATATACAAGTTGATAAAATATGGGCCCTTTGGCTTTTATTTTATTTTATTATTCTTTTTGGCTTTAAGACTTTAGCTAAGTTATTAGGTATTGGAATGACCCATGCAACTTTAATGAGTAGTGAACTAGGGATGGCATTAAATAATTGCAGGAATGTAACTCATTTGTTTGTTAATATTAGTTATTCATGATTATTCTTCAAATGGGATCATGTTTATATTCTTCAAAATAGATTAATTATTCTCACTTTTGTATGGCCAGTATATATATATACACGCACACGCACACGCACACACATACACATTTATTCAACGAACGGTAATATGGATTAATAATTATTTGAAGAAAATTATGATTCGCGGACAGTCTCATAAAAAAAAATGCCAATTTTCTCATTCTTTTCTCATTATTTATTACTCAATCACTGGCAACTCGTTTCTGGATAAAAAGTATAATCTTTTAATTTATTGATGAAAATCACGAGTTACATAGAAATCAAAAAATTAACCCTAAATCCAGATGCCTTAAAACTTCGCATTGGTTGGAAACAAAACAGCAATTACTAGTAGCACTTAATATAGCCAACAATATTGTTATGCTTATTCTCACTCAATGGCTGCCATTATTTGACATGGGATTACATGGGATATGTCACCAACTCAGGATAATTAGCATGATTGTTAGCACAATTAATGTACCAGCTGCATGTAAAATTAATGGGTTGTCCCTACTTTTTTCGCGACAAAAAAGTGAAGTTGGGGTTTTTTTTCCTAATTATCACCACTTTTAAGAGGCAAACAAATCTAGAATTACTTTAACACTTCTACAAAGACTTTCAGCTACTCGACCGAATCAAACTAACAACAAAGAAGAGTTATCGGTTAGCATTATCCACAGCTATCATTGGACGTCACTAATTGCATGACAAATCAAATGAGGATGCGGAACGTCCTTCATGTAGTATTTTGATTTTGCACATATTTGAAACTTGAGATTTGTACCAATGTAAACCTGTTTTGACTTGTGAATTTGTATTTTTGGGCTCGTTCGGATGAATTTAAAAAAATAAGTACGTATCGAGCTTTACTTTTTTATATTAGAATTTATTTTTTAAACCTCGCATCTGAATGTAATAATTAAAAATATTTTTATTTGAAATTATTTTATATAGCTTCTAAAAAAACCCCCATTTTTTGACTTTTTTTATTGACTTGAGCATTTTTTAAAAAGCTAATTCAAACATAAATTTTCCCTAAAGTTTTTTTTTTCAAGAGAGAATAAGTGATTATCTTTTTAAAAATAATCCATTCAAACGGGTTCTTTGCCTAATAAATGAGATCGTATCATCACGTTATGTGGTATATGGTCAGCGGAATAAAAATCACTTAAAATTTCTAAATATTTATCTCTTTAATTTATAATTTCTTACAATAATATATATAATTCGTTTAATCTTTTGAACATGAATGTTTAGTGGTTGTTCATGCAATTCTCTTCAATAGTGAAGATTCTCATTCGTCCATTAATTCAATAATTGGAAAAATTAGACGTTTTTGGACATGTGGGCCTATTTGAAAATTTTTAAATATGTTCGTAGAAATTCTGATATTCTGCTAATAATCTATACTATTATAAAAAGAAAACTGATTTTGTGTCTAATATCAGTAATTGCCATTTTAGACACAAAATGGCAAGTCCATCGCTAATCGCTTGAAACCATTCCTAATCAATATCATATCCCAATCCCAGTCAGCCTTTATTCCCGGCCGACTAATAATCGACAAAACCCTATTAGCGTTTGAGCTTAACCACTTTCTCAAACACAAAACTCGGGGGAGAGAGGGCTTTCTAGTACTCAAGTTAGATATGAGCAAAGCATATGACAAGGTTGAATGAGTGTTGTTGCAACGGGTCCTTGTCAAGTTAGGTTTTCACGTTCACGTTGTAAGTCTCATTATGAAATGTGTTGAGTTCGTCGCATACTCTTTCGTGCTTAGTGGGTCTGAGTTTGGTTATGTGTTGCCGGGGAGGGGAATCCACCAAGGAGACCACTCTCCCCTTGTTTCTTTTTTGCGCAAAGGTACTCTCTTGTCTTTTACAGGATGCCGAGAAGGATGGAGCTATTAAAGCCGTAGCAGTGTGCCAGCGTGCCACTTGTATTAGTCACCTCCTCTTCATTGATTATACATTAGTTTTCTGTCAGGCTGTCGTAGGGGCTGTTGATCGAGTTAATTCCATTTTGGGCCAGCATGCAAAGGCATCGAGGCAGGAGATCAACTTGCAAAAATATACTACTACATTTAGTAGAAATGTGGACTTGGCTATACAGTGTGACCTTGCTTCTCAGCTTGGACTAAGGAGGGTGGCTAAACAAGAGAAGTATCTTGAACTTCTAGCGATAGTGGGCCATTATAAGAAGGAGGTCTTTGCGGGATTAAGAGACAGGATTTGGAGGCGACTGGATGTTTTTTCGGAGAAGATGATTCCTTAAGCGGGAAAAGAAGTGTTGTTGAAGGCGGTCATCCAGGCTATTCCATCATACGCGATGGGATGTTTCAAGCTCTCGGACACCCTCTTTGTGACGATCCGATAATCCTTATTATTTAAATAATAATATAAAACCTTATGCTTCTTGAAAATATCATTATTACTTGTTATTTTCAAATTTTAGTCTGATTTTGAGAGTAATTTACAATTTGAAATCATTCTTGGAAAATTTGTCTATTAAATACTTATAAGTTTTCAAAAATAATATAACAAGTATTCTAGAATTTTATGCATGGAGAAGATGCAATTTTGAATAAATTACATGATTTTCCAAATTTTAGAGGAATTTGACATTGGAACACAATTTTCAAACTTTCTATATCCTAAATTGCAATTTTTGAAATTATAAATAAAACATTTTTAATTTTCGGGAAATATACACATAATTTCAGATTTATAGAGATTAAATTTCATAATTTTGGAATTTTCCTAAATTAATTATGAATTTTTGGATTTTATGCCCTACAACTCTAATTTTAGGTTTTTAAAAATAAAATAAATGTAAATTCAAATTTTATTTAAAATAAGTAGATAATTTCAAATTTTATATAGTTATGACACTAAAACAAAATCAGATTTTGTTTGATCTTGTTTAGTATTTTATTAAAATATCTTACATTAATACAAGATGATTTTTTTCTAGAAATTACACTCTTGTGTGGTCATCTATCATCTAGCTTCATGAATCGTGTATTAGGATTACACCAAGGCTAGAAATAGAAGAGGGAGGTGGAAGATTGCATTTAATTTGGCAATTAATTTTAAGCTTAGGTGGGAGATTTGCATTAATTAAGAAGATTTGCATTAATTAACACTTAGTCCCCAAGTATTCCCTTTTTACCCTCAATTCTTACACTATAAATAGGGGGAGGGGTTGCTCACATTCTATCACACCCACACAACACACAAATCCAGTCTAAAACCCACACACCCACAAAATCTTACACTTCCAATATATATATCACACTATATCATTAGTATACCTTCCTATATATATATATATATATATACAATTACTCCTCTTTCTAAACATATATATAGACATATTAACCTTTATACACACACACACACACACACACACACACTCTTACATTTACAAAATTATTTCAAAACCCCACTTGCTTCTTACATCTTTGAAAACCTACATATATACATATATATACATATCCCTCCACTTATAAATACACACACACACACACACATTAGTAGCCTTTCATATATTCTCCCTACTTTTACAAATCACTTTTGGAAAAAAAGGTAAGAATTTTGCTTAATTCCATAAGTCTAGTTGTTTTATGCTTGCATCTATGTTTAAAATACTCATTAAGTTTAATTTATATGCTCTAGTTTATGTTCATGTCAAGTATATGCCCTCCTAAAATATAAAATCGTGATCTTTATGTGAAATTATGTGATTATGTTCACTTAAACACACACTTTCACCTTATGTAATTAAGTAAAATTTCTACTCAACTGTCGTGTTGATTCTTCTTTACGTGAAATGAGATAGCGTATTAGATTGGCACAGCGAAAGCGTTTGGAAGCCTTTTGCGCAATAAAGTTACTTTTATATTCGTTTGAAACTCTTGTATTTTGTACAAATTTTATGTGAAAATTATTGTTTACTTTTAATAAAATATGAAGGGTATTTTTCCGGGTCGTGACACTTTTGCAGGAGTTTGAGTCCTTAATGGCAAACTTCTGGTGGCAAGATAAGGAGTCCGGTTGAATCCACTTGTTGGCTTGGTCTTTTATGTGCGAACCCAAGAAGTTGGGCGGATTTGGATTTTGAGATTTGAGGGCCTTTAACTTAGCAACGCTAGCAAAACAAACTTGGCGGTTGGTCTCGCATCCACATTCTCTTTTGAGTCATGTGCTAAAAGCCTGATATTTTCCCAACTCGGACATTTTTCATGCACAACTCGGGATAGCTCCTTCTTTTACTTGGCGGAGTATAATGTCAACACGATATCTTGTTGAGGCTGGATCATGTTGCAGAGTGGGCTCGAGATCCCATATTTGAATTTGGCATGACCCTTAGATTCCGACGCTTGCTACATTTCAACATCCAATACCTGCGCCCAAGGGATGTCCAATTCAGTTTGTGCAACAACTTTTTTGGTTGGACTTGTGATCATGGGATGTGGGACAGTTATATTTCCTTTTCTCTCATAACGACGTGGAGTCTATTATGTTTATTCCTCTATGGCCGATTTCTCGAGGAGATGTTCTTGTTTGGTACTATGCTCGAAATGGCCGACTTTCAGTCAAGTCAGCTTATCATCTTGCTATTGATATTAGAAAGTGCGCACTACCGAGTTCCTCGTCAACTTCAACTTTTTCAAGTTCTTTACAAGGGATGCGGAAGGCAATATGGTTAGCTAGGGTGGCTCCCAAAATTTGAGTTTTTGCATGGAGGTTGTGCAAGGGGATACTACCCATGGTTGCTAACCTTCGTCGACGTCATAGTCAGGTTTCTGGTGGTTGTTTTGTTTTGTGATGCCGACTTCGAGGATAGTTTCCACGCATTGTTATTTTGCCCTTTCGCCTTGACAAGTCCGGGCCTTAACCAATATACATTTAGCAATCATTTTTTCTAGGGTAGATGGTGTTATGCAATGGTTCCTAGAAGTGCTCAAAAGACTGTCCTTAACAGAGTTTGGCCTCTTTTTGACAACATCTTGGGCTCTTTGGTGGAATCGTTGTCGTAAGGTAATAGAGGGATGTACCATTTCCCCTCAAGATTTAGCCCTATTCACTCTTTCTTTCAATTAATCACAGGCTTGAATAGGTCTGACGGTACCAGCCCAGATCTAACATGTCCTGTGGCTTCAGGTTCTTGGTTACCCCCGCCAATGAATGTGGTAAAAATCAACTTCGATGGGGCTATGTTTTGCGAATCAAGTGAAGTTGGGATTGGAGTCATTGCTCGAGATCAGGCCGAATGTTGTGTGGGGTGGTTAAGTAATCATGTACTAGGTCGTGCGGTAGAGTTGGCCGAAACATGGGCAGCATTGGCAGCAGTACAATTTGCGATTCATCGGGGTTGGCCTTGCATCATTTTGGAGGGCGATTGCTCAATTTTGCTCTCAAACCTTAGATCCAGTGAAGATGATTTTTCTGATTTAGGAACCTTGATTTTAGATATCCGTATGTTTATGCTAAGATTCTCGAGTTGTAGTGTTAGTTTTGTTCGGTGCAATAGCAACCGAGTCGCTCATTCACTAGCTAGGTTTTCAGCTAGTTTCGTCGAGGGAGATCTTTCGAAAGTTGTGTCCAACCTTGTACATATGGACATGTGTTCTTTGTCTTTTTAATGCAATTGGTATGTTTTGCCTCCAAAAAAAAAGGTAATCCACCTGAAAATTTTGTGGGTCATTTAAAAAAAAAAATGGCTGAGAAGGGTTGTATAGTAGATTCTCCCTAATAGTACACCCTTCTCGAACGCAGTTCGGATTTGGTTCCTTACAAGTTACGCTTCCACGTTCATCAGTCATAACTCATAACTGTGCCAAAAAACCCCCAAAACCCCAGAAACCCCGTTAAAGTTTTTCGATACATTCAATGACAATTTAAACGTATAAAAGAAAAAAGGGTAATAATTGATTCAGTCTCAAATGGCTTCATCCGAAATCGAAATTGTTTCGGATTCAAACGAGCAAAAACCCCCAAATGGAAACCCTAATGAATTTCACATCGTCGACGTTTACTCCGCTTCCGCCTATGGTGACTTCGACAAGCTCCGGAAGTTCGTCGAAAATGACGGCGTTTCACTATCCCAACCCGACGGCAACGGCTACTATACCCTCCAGTGGGCCGCCCTCAACAATTTAGCCGACATTGTTCAGTACATCATTGAAGTAATCGGTTATCATACTGATTTTTTGTATTGTTTCCCGGCTGAATTAGTAGATATTAGGGTTTGGTTTGTTCAATTGGAAAATTTATGATTTGTTTTTTCGGTTTGAAAGCGTGGCGGTGATGTGAATGCAAAGGATAATGCGGGACAGACGGCATTGCATTGGGCTGCTGTTCGGGGATCTATTGCGGCTGCGGAAGTGTTGCTGCAAAATGGGGCACGTGTCGAGGCTGCGGATGTTAATGGCTATCGGGTAACTGTTGGGAGTTGTAAGGAATGTTTTGATTTGCTCGTGCCAGAGGGTTAATGTTTATTTGTTGATCGTTTTGAAGACTTTTCTATTATTATTATTATTAAGTAAGAAAAAATAACACGGTTATGCTGCTGAAGATTGGCTTGGTTGTTCTAGCTGTCTCTTTCCTTAATTAATGTCTATAATTGGTAAGTGCTTTGGGTTGGCCTAACTCAGTAAATGGGATGAAAGGGTAAAGAAATTGCCAACTCTACCCCAAAAGAAGCACTTTCGCTGTACATTTTAAGAATAAGAAGTTGCGACTGAATTGAGCAAAACGACGTCGAATGTATGTGCTCAGACTAGTTTAAGGAATGCTTACATGGACCGTAATCCTGGATGGTGTCATTACTTTTTGTCATGTACACTGCCAAATTGACCCATCTGCAATCGCTCTCTCTTTGCACACACGTGCATAGGATTGTAATATTAGTTGGCGATTCTTATTGAGCTGAATAATGCTCTGTGAATGTTGGAGTTTCAGAATAATCTGGCCGAGCAGGAAGGGTTTTACTTGGTGGTGAACTACTGATGTTATGTATTTCTGTAAATTGAATTGTATGATATATAACAAATATGTTATTTGCAGGCTGTTCATGTTGCTGCTCAGTATGGACAAACAGCATTCCTGAATTACATTGTAGCTAAATATCATGCTGATTTTGATGTACCTGATAATGATGGAAGGAGCCCTCTACACTGGTACTTTAAATGATCCAGTTCTTCTATATACAAAAGGGATGATGCTAATCCTCTTTCGTTGTTTTTTCTGGACAAATTATGCACATGTGAATAAAGAAAGGCTTGTCCAATGCTTAGATTTTGGCCTAAGTTCCCTCAAATTTATTCTAATCAGTCTGGACTATATTTTGTGAAATTTGATTATACATCTCTTTTGGCTTATGAAACCGAACTTAGTTACGGCTTCTAGTCCACTTTGGAGAAACTATATGATTCTTTGCAAAAATGTAATATCTGCTGTTAACTTTGAGGCCTGAATGTTCGACATTTCTGAAGGTTGTGGTCAACCTTGATGTCCATCATTTGTTCTTCAAGAATTGTATCTGTAGGTTCTTAGCTGTACAAAGATCATTGAACTGGTTGTTGTTAATTTTGTATTTTTCATTAGTTTGGAATTACTTCTCTCTGGCATAATTCTCTTTTCAGATTTCCCAACTCAATCTGGTCACTGTACACTTTCACATTAATTGTGTGTTGCATTTCCTCCAACTCACAATTTAGTTGGGGGATGTATACATGTGATTGATTATTGATGTTTGTGCCCCCTGCAGTGGACAGCTTTCTCTTTTGTGGACTGTGTTTCCTGACATTGGCTCATTTTTGAAATTCAGGGATGTTTGTGTTGAGTATCAATTTTCTCCTGCAATATCTACTTTTGGGATTAGATGCTAATAAAAAAAAGTTGTAATTACAAATTGAAGAATACTATTTGAGTGACTTGATCTATGCTTGATTGAGTGATTAACCTAACTTGACCCTCTGCTGCTTCACGACAGGTTTGTGTTCAATTCACATGCATCCTAGTTTGCTTTATAACAATTAACCACTGAATTGAAGATCTCTAACTGACTGTCGCTGCTAGCACACTGTATATCGTTCCATCTCTTTATATGATTGTGTTGAGCTAGGCTTTCCTGAGTTATTGATATAGTTTGATCGTCTCTTTTGCTTCTGAACAGGGCTGCATACAAGGGATTTTCTGATACTATTAGATTGCTTTTGTTTAGAGATGCTTCCCAAGGAAGACAGGATAAAGAAGGTATTTGTCTATGCGACATGGCATTTTGCTATTCTAGAGCTATATATGGTTGAAGTCCGATAAAATATCACTATGGAAAAGGCTATTATGTGTCTTCTGAAAAGTAAATGATCCAAGCTATAAACATTAATTTGTTTCCAGAGTTGAAGTTTTTACTATCCAACTATGATGCGCTGTAAGCATAGATTTAGAACACGTTCTGTTCTGACCTATTTTAACTTTTGCCCCTTCTGAGGAGACTAAGGACTTTTAGGTGTCACGACATTGCTATCTTTTTATTTTATTTTAATTTCCCTTTTCCCCATGAATATGCAATTTTAAGTAAATATTGAAAGTTCTAGAAGACTGAGAATGTCTTTATTTGTTCCTTTTTATGCTATGTTAGCCCTTTGGATTCTAGTGAGAAAAACAACTAGTGAAACATTTGTCTTTGTTTTGTTTTCAAGGAAAATATAAAGGAATGTTCTTGTAGATATATAAATGCGTGGATCCTTTTTGCTTGTTCTTGTCATGGTACCTCAATTGCCGAAGTGTCTAAACTTTGCATTTAGCTATGTGCAAGAGGAAGATATGGTGCAATTCTGTTTTTAATGTTCTCCTTTTACTTTCTCCCCCAACTCACGGGACCGAAATGGAGCGCTATAAAATTTTGTTCATTATATACCTGAAGAACTCAAATGATGAAAATTTTACTCACGTTCATCAGCCATTACATTCATCCCACTCACCTGTGCCCCGAAAAGAAACACGACGAAAATAGAGAACAGGAGAAAAAGGACAAAACGCATACAATGGCAAGCAGATGCTCTTGCTTTGATGCTACAAATGGTGGGTGTTTGGTTGGGTTATAAAAATTGCTGTCTCTTTGATGGATGTCTATTCAGGTTTTGTAATACCTGAATCACCCATCAACAATTGGTCAGGTAGCAACTGAAATACTAAGGCTGAGTGATTTATTCTTGCCTAGGATATATTGTGTCCCTGGGCAGTTGGTCAGGGAACACCTAAAGAACTAGAACTGAATGTTAATTTCCTAATCAAACTTGTTGCCTGTGAGCCTATGTAATGTTCCCTGGATGGTTTTGTGATGTCCACATCTTTCAATTCATGTACGAGTTCGGCGAATATAAAGATTATTGGATTGTAAAAGTGAGGCTTGCATGGCACTATTTTTTGATTATTGTTTCTTTGTGGTGACTAGGCTTATATTTTGTTTACTAAATTACAGTTACATAATCTCTGTGCCACTTAAACAGATGAGATAGGTCATAGGAGTAAGAGGTTATATGATGGGGCCCTTAGTTGACCCGAAGATTTTCATGCAGTATGACCCCATTTTGTTTACATTGTTCTTTATGTTTCTTATTTATTGGCTAGGCTGTACACCTTTGCATTGGGCTGCATTGAGAGGAAATGTAGAGGCATGTAGTGTGCTTGCACATGCAGGGTCTAAGGAGGAACTAACGGTAAAAGATAAAGCAGGAAAAACTCCTGTGGAGCTTGCTTCTGATAAAGGTCACCGGCATATCGCTCTTTTCCTTGTATGTAACTTCACTGGTAATTTTCGTTGAGCATTTCATGTTGTGTTATTATTGTAGTCCAAATTTGACACTTGTATCTTAATGTTTCTGATGTTCTGAGATTTTTAGTGTTTGTTGTGCAGCTTATTTTGACACTCTATATCTTGTCTCAGATTGATCACTTAGTGCTATGGGTTTCTAGATATATAATCTATTGTGATGGTGCTGGTGATATTTGTGGTGTTATTTTTGATTGTAAGGAGAGATTCATAGGGTGACGACAGGCAATATGCTGGCAAATAAGCTTGAACTTGATGTAGATTTGGTTGTCAGGCATGTGAAGTGTAGTTTTATTTTGGTTCCTCCGTTATTTGCACTTAGACAAGTATAGAGGTGTCCACTGCTGAATTATAGTTTGAAATCTAATTAAAGATATGCTAAGTTGTTGCGGATGCATAGATTGAAAGGAAATGCTCAGGCCCTCTATATTTGGCATTAATTAGACCCCTTTCCTCTGATCACTTTGTATGTGACAGCCTTGTTTTGATATTTCCTCCAAAGAATTATTTCACAAAATGGTCTTTTTGTTACAAGCATGACAATGAATAATGTGATTTTCTGCAGTCAAATGCACGCCGTTCACAGAGTGAACATTGGAAAGACAGGATTTGCTCTGGACTTGGTGGAAAAACTGGTTATGCTCCAGTTCTTTTCTCTTTGGTGTTTATTAATGTGATTCTCTTCATCAGCTGTGTCCTTTTTGGTAAGTTGGGATGTATTTTTTTCCCCTTAGTGGGTGTTTGGTTTACCTGGTGAATTCTGATTGTTTCTTGTGCTAGCTCCTAATATAACAAAGGTGACTGCTACTGTTGGACTTTGGGGATGGACTGGTGTGTCTCTAGCAGTTGGCTCTTTAATCATGCTTGCCCGATGCAGTAGGTACACTTTTACTGTAATAATCTATGAAGATGCATATCTAAGTCACGATTACGAAAGTGTCACTGCTTTTCATTTTCTGTATGAAGCGACACATGCAGACTAGTATTCCCCATCCTGTAACTTTGTGAATGTTGTAAATGTTATGAATGGGATTTATCAGCACAAACAATTACAATAATGCAGCGGAAATTGAATTCTTCGCAACTCATATTAATGCAAAACCAAACAATCATAACCAACATCAAATCTGCCGATAATATAAAACAATCGCATGAATAAGAACACAAGATTTTTAATGTGGAAAAGTGAAACCCCTCCAATGTGAAGGGCAGAAACCACAAGGTCTGAGAGACCTAAAATGAGCAAAAGGATCACCACCTAAAAGTGCAGCTGTTGGTCTCGCTGCAGAAGTATGGTTTTCGGTGCGCCAAATCGTTCTTCGCTGTACAGATAAAAGTTTGATGTCCTACAAATGTGTTGTCGAAATTTTTGCTAATCAGACCACAAATGACTACCACATATGACTACTTGATCGAGCTCAAAATCAAAATTGCTGCTGAAAAATGTCTTGCTGCTAGCTAGGGGTCTTCATTCGGTTAACCGAATAATCTGGTTTTCAATAGGCAAATCCGAAAACTGAACCAAACATACATCATTTGGTTCGGTTTTAACCAAAAAAATTGGTTTGGTTTCTGTTTTAAGCTAAAAAACCAAACTGAGCTTGAAATTTAAAAAAATAAAACATAAAAATCAAAATAATTGAGGACTCAAGAAAAAAGAGGACTGAAGAATTTTCCTTTCATTCACATATCAGCTTTATCCCAACAACTGAATAGGGGGATTATTGGATAGAACTTAGAATTTTGTCTTGGGCTAGGTTTTAGTATAAAAATGAACAAAATTCCATATTGGTTGACTCTGAACCGAAACTAGGACATGTCTTCACGGGCAGTAAGTGAGAGAGAGACTAAGAGAGCGAGAGAGAATTGCCTTGTTTTGCTGATGCCATGTTTCATAGTCTTTTGTAGACTTTGGACTGTTGGGCCTTGATCCATCCTTCATCTTCCTCTTGACCCTTTTAGAGCATTGGGAATTGGATTTGGAAGGGGAGATTTTACCGTAGTGCCTTCTAACTACTTCATTGAACTTAACATTTTCAAAATTTTTATAAATATTAAAATTTGACATTCACCAAACCATTTATTTATTTTGGTTTTTAGTTTTGTTTGATTAAATTGAGAAAAAACCCGAACCGCAAATCGAAAGCTTTGTAAAGTGAAAGCCGGAAAACCAAATAGAATGCTATTTGGTTTGGTTTTTTTTGGTGCGGTTGGTTTTCGAGTTTTTTGAACACCCCTGGCTGTTGCTGTAAGTTTGTTGCTGCTGATCACTGTTTTTCTCTCTGTGTTCAAAAATGAGAGCAAGTTTTCAGCCGATACGCACACCAAAAGATTAAATTTGCAGCAGTGAGTTAGGTGGAATTAAAGGGTTGGACCAAACAATTGTCACCTACAGTTGAGAGTCATAAGTACCCATGTCTCCATGGTTGTGTGCTTGATTCTGATGGCTTCGGACAAATTTGTAGAGAAAAATAAGGAAGTGAAGGAGTGCGCCAAAAGTCAGAGAATTAAATTTTTATGACTTTTGGCGCATTTTTCAGCAGCTAACAATTCATTTTAGGCCTGCACAACTTTGATCTTGAGCTTGATTGTGTGGTCATTGTGGTCTGATTTAGTTGAAATTTTGACAACACGTTGGCAAGACATTAAGCTTGAATTTGTATGGTGAACATATTTAGAGCATCGGAAACCGTCTTTTTGCAACAAGAAGAACATCTGTATTTTTAGGGTGGTTCACTCTTTCTATCTCCTTGTATTCTTCCTTAGATTTGAGAATTCGATTTTTCCTTTAAGTTTGTGAATTTGTTTAGGTGTAAGCTGCAATATATTTGTTCATGTTGTAGTGGAGATTTTGTTTCGGCCTCGTAGACCTTGTGGTTTTTAACTTTCACATTGGAGGATTTTTTAGTTGAAAATTTTGTGTTCTGGTTCGTGCGATTTTTTTATATTCTCGGTAGATTTGATGTTGATTATGATCGTTTAGTTTTGGATCGATTTGAGTTGAGAAAAACTTGATTTCCGCTGCGCAATTGTTTGTCTTGATATATCCCATTTATAACAAGTCTCCTTGTTCCGTCTTGACCTGATTTGCTTCTGCTTTATCTTTGTCCATTTTCTTCTTATGTTAACTTCTCCCCCTATTTTTTGTGACCAACAACTTAGGTTGAGATGAAGATTGAGTTTTTCTTCTCATTTAACAATTTTAAAAAGATTTGAGTTTTTCCTCTCATTTCTTCATTCAAAACACTACTTTTAACAAGTTTAACTATTACACTACCCTCGGGAGTAGAATTAACCAATGAGAGACGGGAAGTCTCCCAAGAACCAGCAAGAGTAGCAAGTATACACAATTCTACAATCTCATCATCAAATGTTATGCCTGTACCTGACAATTAATGAAGGACTCCTTGAAATTCATTCAAATCATCAACAATAGAATTTCCTTGTATTTCAACTACATCATCTTTTTGAGCAAAAACAGTTTATTATTGCCATTTTTCGAAGCTTACAGATTCTCTAATTTTTCCTGCAATGTTCGTGCATGTTTCTTGTGTTGGATATGATTGTAAGCTCTCTCTTCGACAAATTGTATGATAAATCCACAAGCTTATCTGCGCTCAAATTCCCAGTCCTTATTAGTCTTGGATTCAGGTTTTTGAGTAGCAAAAACACACAAGTGCAAAGCTTTCACAAATAGGAGATCTTTCATTTTATTACCGCACAAACGATAATTTGTTCCATTCAAATTTATAATCCTATTTGTATTTGTATCCATTTTGCACCAAAATCCAATCGACATGGCTCTGATGTCACTTGTTATGAATGAGATTTATCAAGACAAACAATTATGCAGTGGAAATTGAGTTCTTCTCAACTCAAATCAATGCAAAACCAAACAATCATAACCAACAGAATTTTTTTTTTGGAAAAATAGAATTCATGCATATGCATTCAGGAAAGTTTTTGGAAGAAAGCTTTATTTGACTTTCTTTGGTGTATTAATATCCTTGATATTGAAGGAATGCTGGATTTCTGGTCAGATAGAGGAAAAGTTTTCGATGCTATAGATTATTTCCTGCAGGCTAATCCAAAATAGAGCTTTATGATTATCCTATTCCAAATGCTGTTAACCTGAAGTTGATGATGATTTGTCTCACTATGTTGCAGCAAAGATCCAGGTTATGTAAAAGCAGGCACAGGAAGCCATTCTGATGAGGTACTTATCTCCTTTGTAATAATTTGTTTGGGTCTCATTTGAACCTTGGATTTCCCTACTCATATAGCTTTTCGCTTTGTTTTGGAACTGATTTTATTTAATTCTATCTTGTAGGATCCTTTATTGAACATTGATTTGAATAATAGTTCTATTTGGAGTGGAAACTGGTCTCAACTTTGCCCTACCTGCAAGGTTTTTCTACGATATATTTTGTATATAAATGAGAAACAGGAGATGGCTAGTGAATGGTTTATCTGATGAATTTTTCCTTGAGTCTTCTAATCTTTTGGTTTCATTGGTTGTATGATTGCCTTTTAGATAATAAGACCTGTCCGCTCCAAGCACTGTGCTGTATGTAAACGCTGTGTTGAACAGTTTGATCACCACTGCCCCTGGATCTCAAATTGTGTGGGGAAGGTACAGACTAGTTTAATGTCTGCATAGTGGAGTATTTCCCTTACTGATATGCAATGTTATATGGAAAATTTCATGCCAAACTGCCTCTTTATTGTACTTTACCAAATTACGTGAAAGTACTGTTTGTAAGTCGAAAATCATTTGCTATTTTGTGGCAGGCATAGTTTACGATGAACTTTGCTATAGCTCGAACTAGATCCAGGCACATTGATTGATCTCATTTGCTTCATTTGACCTGCTGATCATTAATCACCTGTTTGACTTTATTTATATTGCTTTTCAAAATTGACTCCCCCCCAACCCACCTACACACACACACCCCACCACCACCCTCCTCCTCCTTCCTCTCTCTCGCTCTATGCATTATGACATTTTGCCCACTGTATACTAGCTATAACTTGATAGAATATGTCACTTCAACACTTGCGTGTTTGAAATTTGAATGTATCTGTCAGCGGGCTATTTGCTTATTTCCTATTCATAGAAGTTTGAAATATTATTTCCTGATGTTGTGTCATTTGTCCTATTTTTCTTTTTTTTCTTTTCTTCACATTGAAATTTGCAGAGGAATAAGCGGGAGTTTGTTATTTTTCTCTGCATGGGAACATTGACGGCATCAATTGGTGGGGTTGTCGCTCTTCAAAGTATGAATATATATACTTCTATTAATGGTTTGTTTTAATTCTAGAGTTAACTATATGAATAGTTCCTAAAGATTCAAGGACTTCCGTTTCAGTCCCCTAAGGCTCATTTTTATCATTAACTGATGGTGAATGCTTCTTTTGCCACAATTTCTTTCTTTTTATTAAATTTACTGAATGAATTAATCAAAATGTTCATGATTGGTTAATTTGAACATGCTTGGGATTTATTTGAAATACACAGTCTTTTGATTTAGTTCCTTGTGAAGTTAGAAGGCTAGTCAAAAACTTAGAGATTCTTCTATAAAGTTTATCAAAGTGAACCCATTTAAGGCTGATAGAAGTTTAGGAATTCATGTGTTGAAATGCGTCCTTTAAGGGACTTTACTGTGGTTTACCTAGACGTCAAACCCCTGGGTTTCAAGAGAAAATGACAGCTTATGTTGTGCAACAGGAATTTGGACTTCGGTACCAGCCTTCTCATCTGGAGAAACATGGACTCATCACGTGGTCTTTAAGTTTCCTGGTATCATGGCCTTCCTGATTATGGATGCAGCTATCTTGATTGGTGCAGCAACTCTATTGATAGTACAAATAGCCCAGGTGAACTATTTGTCTTCTCATTCTGTTTTGTTTTTATCTCATTTTTCTTGACAATGATTGCTGGACCTTTTTATATGACAATTGCTTCATTTGTACAAAATATATGCTTAAGAGTTCAGGTTTCTAACTGGTGCTGAGTATATTCCATACTCTAATATACAATATTTTTGTGCTTTTAGTTTGATAGTGCGAACCTATATGTCCATCCTGCAGACTGTGAATAACTTTTGTGGCTTATCTGATAGCTTGTGTAATTGTCTCTGTGTTTGGTTATAATGGTGGATTCTATTTCTTCTTGTACGGATTATTTCTATAATTTCAGCACTCTGTGTTCTACAATTCTTCTAGTCGGCAAAATTAGCTTTGCAAGGCTCCAGATTGTTGTCTTTGTAGTTTACTCGTGATTTGCTTTTCTTGATACCATTATTGTAAGTACTGTTTCTGTGAGGTGCAAACGATGCGAGTAAAGGTTCCATAAATTCTTTCCTGCATAATATTTAACATTAAATTAAAACTATGTGTGAAATCGTTATCACATATTAAGTGAAATATTTAAAAATAGTTGAAAGTGATATCATGTTGTGGTAGTTTAATTAAATTTCATTCAATTATTTCTTGATCTACAGATAACATTAATTAACTAAAATCAGCTTCTAGCTAGGCGTCTGAGGTTTAACCATGGTTTCATTGTCAACCTGTGTACTCGCGCTGCTGGCTTCCACTGGCAGAAATTGCTTATTGGGTAGAAGAGGCGAGATATCATTCATTCCATGTGTGCTACATAACCATTAAGTTTATGTTAGAAAGCTTACCCGTATGCACATGCTCGTGAATGCTTTTGTTATTGAGCAGTTGGTGTTTGTTTTCTTCTCTTGTTTGGGGACATGCTGGCTTCCATTTATATAATGGATAATTCACAATGGTTATCTTTCTGCAGATTGCTCGAAATATTACCACAAATGAAGTAGCAAACGCAATGCGATATGGTTATCTTCATGGGCCAGATGGGCGGTTTCGAAATCCATATAATCATGGTTGTTGGAAAAATTGCTCGGATTTCCTAATACATGGCCACACAGATGATGATCAAATCGCCTGGCCTCCGCTTCAGCGGGTTGCCAGGTAGTATACATACGTGCTAGATATGCGGAAACCCTTGGTCTTTGGGGGTCATCGTAAAATATAGGTACAGCGCCCTTCTATATACAAATGTAACTGATTTCCCAAAATTTTTAAAATACTAACCCCTTTTGTATACTGCAATAATGCATATGAAGAACCTTCATGTTTGTAATGAGTTATTTTGTGAATATAATATGCATTTCTACACTGTTCATACTTTTAGTTAGAGGAAGGATGCTGATTGGGGTTGTGGGGTGGGGGGGGGGGGGGGTGCGGAAACAAAAGCAAATGCATGCTTGCAGTTTAGTATTCGTTTTCGTGGTTTCTGAGCATGCTTAACTTGCTGTAATGAACTAACTGCTGTGGGCTGCTATGAGGAATTACATACTTTCCTGGGGGCTGTAAAAGCACTATATGCCAAGGGCCTTTTTTATTTGGAATTTCAAACAGTAAATGAGTTTATGAGCTGACCTTCAGAGTTGTGGAAGTTATGTTGCATGTTTATTGAAAATCTCTGGTAGGAGAGGCCTATAAGTTCGTGTCTTGGAGTGGGTATTTTTATTCTCTAAATTGATGGCTTCATATGAAATGATTGGTAAGCCCTTGGCGCATTTAATCAGCTATGTCTGACTTGGGGGGTAATTTGTAATTTGATTTCAAGTGGGGCACAGATAATGGAGTGCGTCAATACTTACTTCCTTTGGCATTTTTAAACCCCCAATTTATGGAAGTTGTGATCGGTTGCACCTATGCGCAAATAAATCAAGAGATTGGTGGAGTTGGGACAGTCCAACTCTCACAAAATGGTGAATCAAAAATGCTTCTATCGGGGCTTAGTCTGATCTCTTTTCATTTCAAGATGAAAAATATTACTGCTTATCGTATTTTGATCCTATGGTGGTCCGAATAACCTCACATTTTGGCTCACTGTCCCGTTCCTTTGATTTTTCACCCCAAATGGAATATTTTATAACCGTTATCCATTGGTTTTTGCTTTGTTTGCCAAAGTTACCCGGTCATGTGATTAAAAAAATATACAGAATAAATAAAATAGGGGTGGGTCGTGTAGTTATTTAAATTTGTTTGGGATAATTACTTTCACCTCTCTTCTTAAGTTTAGGCGAAATTACAAGTAACTTCCTCTTGTTTTTAAAATTATCAATATCCTTTTGACATATATCAATATTTATAAAAAATATCCTGTCATTAGTAAATTATCGAAAGTGACTTTTGTCAAATTTTTCGTCATTTTTTGAGGACCAAAATAACCTTACTTATTGTAAGGTTTTAAAACTTGAAGGGTGTTTATTGTAATTTTTCGAATTACATAAGGGTATATCTGTAATATATTCAAAAAAAGACACGCAGTGAAGTGTTGTTCTCTTCGATGGGTTTTTTCGATAGGATCTGAAAGGGTTTAGAGCTAATTGCAATGAGCAACATATTGATGAAACCCATTTTGGAATAGGGTCGATAATGGTAGAGGAATTAGATGGAGGAGATGTAATGACGAGTTAGGATTTGATGTAATTTTTGTTCAATTAAATTTAAATGGATTGAGCGTTAAAAAAATTTATTGAGGGGTTTTGATGGGATTAAGGAGACGATTGGTGTGTAGCTTCATTATCCAGATAATGGCGATATGGCCGCGAGGCGATATATTATTCATATTCAAAATAAGAGGGGGTTGTTTGTAATTTTGACAAAATTTAGGGAAAGTGAGGGTAAATATCCCTTACAAGTATTTAGGGGGAAAAGGGTGTTATAGTTTTTTTGTTTGATTTAGTAATAAGGGACTCAAATTCAAGGGGGTATTGGTAATTTTTGAAACAAGATCGGCTTATTTATAATTTTATCTAAATTCAGGAGAGATGCGAGTAATTATCTCAATTTCTTTTTTTAGTTTGAAAATTATAAGTGCCCCTTGTTGACTGCGTTTGATGAAAAGAAAAAATTATTGAGAATCTCATAATATCATTCATATGCACAACGGGGAGTCTGAAAAATTTACTAAAACTTGGAACTACAATGTTATCTATGTATAATAATTGGCCAAAAAGGAGGAAGCGGTAAGGCAGAATTTTTTTGAAAAGTTTTCTAAACTTGAATGTTATTTATGTATATTATTGACAAAAAGAGAACACTCTAAGGTGGTGACAAACTATATAAGAAGTATATGTAATTTTGAAACTGAAGGAATATTTATGTGAATTTTTGTAAAAGCGGTAAGGCGGTGACAAATCATATATGAGAAGTATATGTAATTTTGAAACTTTAGGAATGTTTATGAAGTTACAAAGAGAGGTGTTACAATTGTAGCAAAAAAATAAAGGCGGGGGTGTTGATGCATAGAAGAAAATGGTGGGATGACAATGATGACCTTGGAATAACCAAAGAGAACTTATTTCTGTTTTTATAAACACAGCCCCTTCGAAGTGAAGGTCCAGAAACAAGATTTACAAAAGGAAATCTCCATTGTTACAAGCAATGCCCATTTACGAATTGAAAGAGTATGAACAAATGAACTCGGGGAGATGCTACAGCCCCGTGAGACAAACGAAGCACAAATTGGCAAGATATTCCACCACCAACATGTTTCCAGTAGCATAACAAGTGTACAACATTTATCAACTCTGCTGAATACCACTAGGCCATGTCTGATTCTTCACAGGTTTCAGAATCCCTTCAATCTCCGCTAGTGTTTTCTCATCCTTCCCGACCGTGGCCAGTTCTATTGCAGCAGCTACATTTTCATCGACCTAATTTTAAATGTGTTTAGTAAGTGCAAATCTGATCCTTCCCATAAAAATGGAATGACATCATAAGTGAAACATCAAAGAAGAGTTGGTGATTTTGATTCATTAAGCCATTGGCAAGCAAGATTGATGTGCCTTTACTAGGGTCTACTCAAACAACAAATACTCCCTCTACGACCTAGAACTAGCGCTTTGCACGTTAACCAAAAATTCATGCCTGGTATAGGGTTCAAGTCTATTACTGTGCATCTTTATTTTAACATTACTGACATTTCACAACCTGTTGCTGAATGAAGGGTTCATTGTTTTGCGAGAGAAAGGTCCGCTCACTATTGTCGTCCGCAAGATGTCACGTATCTTTTACTTATGAAACAAAAGAATCATTTCACAACTCTGAAATACTGGCTTGAAACTGCATCTATTCCTAGAAAATCATGGGTACATTTAACAAAGTCCATATGGAGAAATGAAAAAGTGACAAGGATTGAACTACAGATGAAGAACAATAATCATTTATGGACAATTCTAGTTAGGTATAAACTTTCAATTCTATCGTTGCTACATTATCAATACAAATTCACAGTAATTAGTATTTTGAAGCCAGGTTAATCATTATCAGTAATAAATGAAACTAACTACATAAACAAACAAGGAAATTCAACCGTTTGAATAATAAAAGGCACAGCAAGGAGTGAAGGAGGTCAAACTCAGCACAGAAATCAAGAACCAAAGTAATTTATTATTTACTTCCTAGTCTTGATAATTATCTAATAAACCTACATGCTATGCCATTTCAAATCTTTCTAAGTAGTTGGTTATATCGTGAACGTGACTAGAAAAGAACAGGAATTTAGTGGCTAATACATTTTTAGAGATACAAAGCTACAGACGAAATATGAAATAGAGCTATTTGAAACAGATAATGCGTCAACTAACTGGTTAAACAAAGAGGTGATAGGAATTAGTGGAAATAAATAAACATTAACCTGTTTGACAGAGTTCATCCCAACCAAGATAGTAGAGATGTCTTTATTTGATAAGCTGTATTGCATGGCTAACTTTGATATATTCTTTCCTTTCTCTTTACAATGGGCAGCAGCAGCTTTACAGGTAGCCTGAGAGGAAAACATTTGAGAAGCTTAAGTGCAGAATCTATGCAAGAATACTCAAGAGATTGAGACCAGAACAATATCTAAGATTGTTTGGTTGCAGTATCTAATCCTGTGGTGAATTTTTAATACAACAGTCCAAGAGGCTTTTCATGGGCATCAAGTTGAACAGATTCACAGATAGTTATACTTTTTATGAACACCCCGAAAGCATTATTTGGCAACAGAATTAGTATTTCAGAAGTCTAAGAATATTACTTAGTCTCGCAGAAGTCACAATCACCTTGAGTTCTGGGGGAGCAGGGTGCCATTCTGGGGGGCCATTTTCTGTAAGAAGACCCATTGCTAGAGGTGAAGCACTGATTATACCAACACCTTTGCCCTTCAAGTAAGGCAATAGATCCTCCAATGTCGAATCGTTGATACCATAGTGACAATATGACAAGATTACATCAACTGTTCCTGGTGGCACCCTATCCAGAACATAAGTGAAAATTCCCAATGGAAGTCCTGTTATGCCAATGAATTTGACCTTTCCTGCTTTTTTCAATTTAAGCAGTGCAGGGATTGTCTCATTCACAATCTGCAAAGGGAAAACCAACCCACACTTCTGAATGAATAGGTAGAACCCTTATTTACAGAAAGGGCGAAATTCACATAGCATTCCAACAATTTCATCAATCAAAATAATAATGGAAAATGAATTGAGACGGGGTTATGCTACTGCCATTACAGAAACAGTCGATTGCAAGTCCAAGTATTAGAGTTGGCAAATCCTATATGAGCTAGTTATATAAGGTCAAGATATTTTCGACCAATTGGGCCAATTTATGTTTGAAAATGGAACTAGAACCTGGTCCAGTGAGCCGAATTCTATATCATGACAATGCAAGATATCCACATAATCAAGCTGCAATCTCTCCAGGCTCTCATCGATGCTTCTTGTCACTCTTTCAGCACTAAAATCAAAACCCTCTTTATACCTTCCACACTTTGTCGACACAATGTACTGGTTTCTCGGCACTTGCAAAGCCTTCAATGCTTTTCCCAGCACCTTTTCTGATAATGTTCCTCCATAATACCTAAAAATCCAACAAGCAACTAGAATATCAGAATTTTGGTCATACCACACTCAGCAAAACTGTTTGAACTTATGACGGGTGATTGCCGCAGAATCAGCTAGCAGAAAAATGAAAGTATCCGGAAATCTAAACGTCAAGGAGCCCATTTTCCAAAACAGATAGAAGAAGGAACAAATTAACAAATCCCAAATAACGAATTAAAATCGACAGTTTATGAATGGCCACCTCCAAAAAAATAGAAAGGAACCCAAAAATTAATAACTTGAATCAACAAAACAATTCATTTTCCGAAACGAGAATCGAAAGAGGCGAAATGACCGAAAGTATATTTAAAATACTTGAACGAACCGCTCAGAAAGGAATAAATAAATAAAAAGAAGATTGAATTAGTTACGGGGAAGTGTCGAAGAAATTGATCCCGAGGGCAAAAGCTCGGCGGACGGTGGCGATGGCGTCGGACTCAGAAACTTGACCGAAAACATTGCCGAGAGGCGAGGCGCCGAAGCCGACGCAGCTGAGCTTAAGGCCCGTATTGCCCAACGGCCGGAGCTCCAGTGGGGCCGCCGCTGCCATTGATGCGGTTTACCGAAATTTCTTTCTCAAGGATAAACTGTTATCTGCAATTTGATTTGCTGGGAATCTCTTCTTTTTCTAACTGTCGAGACTCGATACTGTAAATGGTGTTTTTGGATGCGTGCGTGAAGGGATCATTTTCTTAAACAACCCCCAAAGTCAACTAGTGCCACACACGAAATTCCAGCCCCAAATAAGTTTGGTCACATCCAAACTAATTGTAACGAGACTATCTTGATTGGTGTATATTTAAGAGATGGATTAATTATAAAATATGTATAATTATATTTTTCTTATAATTTATTAGGTATGATCAAATCGAATTTAGATAAAAAAATTTCTATACACATAGGAAAGTTCATCTAATTCTTTTTTTTTTCTTTTTTCAAATACTTATCGGTAGATATTATACGTATTGATGAGCGGTTAATATTAAAAAAGATAATTTGTATTTTTTTAATTATAATTTTGTTTAATTTCAATTGCTCATAAATGTACGCAAATTGCGTGTATTGATGAGTGGTAACGAACATTGTTACACGCAATGTTATGACAAAATTCGGATTGCGATTTAATAATATGTATGGGCTTTCGTATTTCAGAGGGGTAAAGTAATAAAATAAAAGCTAGGCATAAAGTATAAAGAGAACCTAAATTCATTCAAATATAATTATCTTGTCCAAAACTAATTTAATCTAAATTTGGATCCATACAATAGAAACACAGATACATAGACACCAATATGATATAATGCAAACGCTATATTCGAAACATTGATATGCCAAAAAATTATATTTTTATTCCAACTTATGAATGTGTCAAATGATGTATTGTACATTGATTAAAGAAATATCGTATGCGGTGCGACATATGATACATATTGATGCAAATGATATTTTAAAATGCTGGTGCATAATAGGTTTGAACTTTCACATTTTGTTGAGGTAAAAGAAAAAAATATTAGAGCATAAAATATTATTGTTTAGAATAAGAAACCTTACTAGTTTCATTAATTGATAAAGCCCAAGGACGTTTTTGAGCCCATTCGGACATGTCTTTTTTTTTTTTTAAAAGAAGTTATTTTTTTTTTTAAAAAAAAAAAGTATTTTAAAGAAAAAAAAAATTACGTTTGGATGAACTTTTGAAAACAAACAAAAACCAAAAAAAATCTAAAAAGAATTTTTTTTAGAAGCTACCGTAGAATAACTTCAAATAAAAGCACTTTGTAAAGTATGTTTAATTACTGTATCCAAACACAAAAATTGCTTGACTTTGAAAAAAATTCTGCTATAAAAAGCACCATTTGAAATATTTTTGTTTTTTAAACCCATCCAAATAGACCGTTTATCTATAATTTTTTTTGGAGGTTTATATAAGATTTTAAAAATCTACTATGTTTTCAATGAAATAGTGGTCTAAAAATTGAGAGTAGGTAATGTCTAAGACCAGTAATCCAGCCAATGAAGCGAGTTTGCTTAAACCGACACTCGACTTGATAGTACTCGAGCATTTCTCATAGAATTTTATTTTTTTTAAATAGGGTTTAGGTACCTAAATTTGGACTCAAAATCTCTTCTTAAACAATGAAAATGTGATGCCATTTTGTCCCAAACAGCGACGAGAAGGGTAATTAAATTTTATTTATATATACTTGGGATTTAAAAATTATTAGATCAAAATAATTGCGTATAGTTTTATCGACATATATATATATATGTGTGTGTGTGTGTGTGTGTGTGTGTGTGTGTGCAAAATGCACATATATAATGAGCTTAAACTTAAGTTAATTCATATCTGCTTCTGTTCATATATGGTTTGAATTTGAACATTAACCCTAATCTTCTGTTTGTGCTAGCTTAGCATTCATTGGTTAATGGTTAACTTATTAAGCTTAGTTTAGGATTATCAAGTAATCCTAGAATGTCTATTGCATTCTAAAAATAAAAACATCGCTTGAGTAATTTATAACACAACAGTCTTACAAAAAGTACCCAAATAATAATAGGGACCTAAAGCTGAATCAATAAAAAACCTTTTGTAATTCTTTTTAAAGGTTTGTCATGATCGGTTATGAGATCACAGTTGTTCTTTTTTTGCAGAGGATGATTAAATTCTCACAATGGTAGGCTCTTTTTTGCTATTTTTCCTTTCTTCTTTTACTGGCTAACATAGTTCTCATCTTTTTTGTTTTTTCTTTTCGTTGATAATTGCGTTTGGTAGGAGTTTATAGGGTGATTGAATCATGAGAATCACCGACAGAAATAAGTTTTGTAGTGAAAAATTGGATCCATGATTGAGTATGGGCCTGATACCTAATCTTGCAACTTACCTGATTCCCCATTCCACCCTTATAGTGTGGGATGATGGACTATCCATTACTTTTTAGTCTTGTAAATTAATAATTGAAATGGATAATTACTTTCATCTCTCATGAGTTTACGCAATGTTATAAATAAGCCTCTCTTATTTTGAAAGTTTCCGATACCCCCTTAACATATATCAACGTTTACAAAAAAACACCCAACCGTTGGTGAATTGCCAAAAATGCTCTTGGCCAATTTCTGCATCATTTTTCGAGGACTGAAATACTCTTATTTATTGTAAGATTTTGAAACTTGAAGGGTGTTTTTATTGTAAGTTTTCGAATTATATAAGGGTATATCTATAATATTTTTGACAAAAATACATGCAATGATGGACCGCGCTATTTGACGGGTTTTTCCAATAGGATTTGGAATGATCTTGAGCTAATCGCAATCTAACCGCGCTCTCTTAAAAACCAACTTTTGGTATGGTGATCTACTTTTCTTTTTCTTTATCTTTTAGCTAGACACATTTTTTTTTTCGATTCTCCAATATTTGGCATAACAACCAGTTGTTCTTATACTTGTACCTCTGAAGCCTATCTAATTTCCAGAATTATATTCATTTTTGAAGACCCTGTTATGCTACATGGTTGACAATGTGTGCGTCTATCAATGGACAATAGAAAAAATTATGTTTTGAGGATTCCAAGTTTGTGATTCTTGTGTTTCATATTTGAATGCTCATAAATAAATGACTTCTAAATTTATATTCTCTTCATATACCAGTAACTTTGGTTAGGTTTAGCAATCGAAAACCCGCTTGGAAAAAAGGTTATTAGAACGTGTACAATATATCTAAAAAATAAATGGACAATTTTGATTTTTGTGAAACTAAAATCTTGTTTACGATACAAATAATAAAATTTTCATATTTCTTTCATTCATGAAAAAGATATTTCAGTTTTTGTACTTTATTCAAGAGTGAGAAGCAAAACCCAGCATAAATTTCCAGCGCAATGAACAGGTTGTGTGCATGGATTATTTGGAAGTAGGCATTTCATAAGGACAATTTTGTCTTTGCAATAATATTCACAGGTTATTTGGTAGTGAGATGGGATTGTACATAATATGTATCTCATGAGATATGATGTGCGTCAAGTCTACCAAAAATAATTCATACTCTTCTAAATACAAAATCAATTTGTAAATAGAGTGAGTAGGGTTGATTCCACAAAGAATAACTTTTGATAAATTTTAAAGATAACCAAATGATTAACAAATAAAAATAAAGATGGTGGGGGAAGGGTGTTACGGAAAAATAACAAAATAAAATGAAAATAGAAAATTAAATAGAAATAAAATAATTCTTGGGATTGATGATTGATTTAAGGATAATTCTCTAAGTCATGAAATAGACCAGTTATAGCATTTGAAAATGCTCAATCCAACCAATCATTCCTTAATTATAAGCTAAGTATGCAACACGTTATGACTAACCCCTAATTAATGAATAACCATATACACACGATAGAATTTAATCCTCTAACAACATCAAGAATTAGAATAATCCGATCCTAGCCAAGAACCTACAAAGTGCGATCTTTTAAACTAGATTATATATTTTCATAACATAACCCAAAAGCTTCCATCCAATCAGATTATGCTATTTTCCACTTGTATTGGTTTAATTAAACAATTATAAATTTAATCTTACCAATTAGATATATATATATATATATATATATATATATATATGTGTTTTTATTGATTGAAGAACATGCTTACATTGCACAAATAATAAAATAGTATTGAGGGATGAGATTTTTCTAAAAGAGCACAGAAACATATATAAATACCACATAAAATTAAAAAAAAAATCGTTTACATCTCACAGTCCATGTGAAGAACATGAACTTGAACCTTGACTGATAAGAGGAGTTTAGCTACAAAGGGCCATGGACAAAACATGAAAGAAAATAATGAAAATACTGTAAATTTAAAACTAAAACTAAAACTAAAACTAAAGATGGTTGACAATTGATGAATAATCCCACTATATATAGGACTCCCTAACCCTAAAATAAATTAAGTTGCCCTAGAGAGAGCTGGAAACTTGCTAGACAAGATTTGTATTAAAAAAGAAAGAATAAAAGCCAAATTCATGCATGCTCATAGTTGGAGGCGTGGTCACGCCTAATCGGAAGAGCACTCATGCTTTGATGTCTTTTTCCAATTTTGACACCTTATATAAGCCATGAGCATGCTTTATTACGAGGGCACTCCTGTTACATTGCCTATTTCTTGATCCCGTTGGATTCGCCCACGATCGCCTATTTTACTTTTTCTCTTTTCTTCTCACAATGCATATTCATCAATTCAATGCAATTGAGCTTATTTTTTCTTTTTTTTTTCTTGATAATTCAATTGAGCTTCTTTTTAGCGCTAGCTTTTCACTACTTTTATCCTAAATTGATCAAAAAGAGATTTGTGGTGAATTTCACATTTTAAGAAACCAAAACTAATCAAATGGAATGAAAATAGGACATGAAATATAGCAAACTATGCTCACTATCAGGATACTTTTTCAAATAAAATTTAGGGCGAATTACACTGACTACCCCTGAGGTTTGGCTAATTTACGAAAAACCCCCTACTTTTTCAAAAATTACCAAAAATCCCCTAAGGTTTCAAAAATATTACAAACTTATTCAAATTTCCGAAAATACCCCTTCCCTATTTTTGGGTGATTTACATTGACCACCCTGAGATTTGGTTAATTTACGAGAAACCCCCTATGGTTTCAAAAATTACCAAAACCCCCCCGAAGTTATACCAATATTACAACTAGCACCTATTTAGGTTGACTTATTAACAATATTAAATCTTTTTTTCCCCCTCTGTAATATTGTTATCATAAAATTCTCATGTAATAGATTTAAAAAAAAATGTGATTATTTATTCAAATAAATATTCTAAATTTAATGCATTAAAGGTATGTACCAACACATCAAGTATGTTATATTATCGCTAATACGGAGTAAATTTTAAGAGAAATGAGTTAGAGTCCTCAAGTTAAATAAAGTTTTCAAGTGCATTATTTAATTTCAATTTTTTATTTCAATCAATGTTTATATTTCTCATTTCACATAATGGATATATACGATGCATATTTCAATTTTCCAAATCTATTAAATTAAAATTTTATGATAACAATATTACAGAGGGAAAAAAAAAGAATTAATATTGTTGATAAGTCAACCTAAGTATGTGCTAGTTGTAATATTAGTATAACCTCAGGGGGTTTTTGATAATTTTTGAAACCACAGGGGGTTTCTCGTAAATTAGCCTAATCTCAGGGTGGTCAATGTAAATCACCCAAAAAAGGGAAAGGGGTATTTTCGAAAATTCGAATAAGTTTGTAATATTTTTGAAACCTTAGGGGGTTTTTGGTAATTTTTGAAAAAGTAGGGAGTTTTTCGTAAATCGGCCAAACCTCAGGGGTGATCAGTGTAAATTTTTCTAAAATTTATCAATGTTACCTAATTTATTATTTGGTAATAATGAATTAGTTGTTGGATATCCTTCACATATCTTAATAAATTATTTGGTAGGATTGAATATATTAGAGTGAATTGATGGAAATGAACTAAAAACCACAATTAATGACCTCCCCTCGTGCATCTCATAAATTGATTAAGTGGCATAATGTAATATCGACTTTTAATACATCTATCAGCATATTCTCATAACAGTATCACACTTCCATGGTGGGAATAAGGGATAAATGTCCCAAGAATATGACTAATTGCACAATGGCCCGATCGTAAATTCTGAACCTTTAATTAATATTTCTACAAAACAAGTTAATGCTCTGGATAACAATTATATCCAACCCAATAACGCATACCAAACATGTTGACTACATATCACATGATTTCGCGATCAGTTTGAATCCTGCTTGGCTACCAAACGCGGCCATAGATTATTACAATAGAAAATAGAAATCCACTCGTATAATATATTCAATTAATATCAACGAATACAATTTCATAATCAATAAATTGCACATAAAGAAATTACCATTTAAGTAGATAAATTCTCACATTCGTTATATTTGAATTCTTGACCTCTTAAATCAAGGTGTCTCCACCTTACTACTAAGGTAAGACCTCATTAACTATATAATAATTATACATGACTAAAAAAAAAAAAAAATCGAATGAGAAAGAAGAATTACATTCAAAAAAACAAAAGAGAAATAATTAAAAAAAACGTAATGGTCGCGAAATAAATTAAATCGGGGGGCATATATACTCTAGAACTACCATATATACTTCATACGATAATTCATCAAAAAAAATTATATATATATATATATATATAAACATACTCATATCATATATGTCCCATACGTACATACATGTAACATACTTTCGAAATATATCGATCAGATTTATGTTGTCTTTAATTTTATTTTGTGCGTAAATCAAATGCATTTTCAGATTTAAATTTGTCATTTAAATTTTTAATGTTTAGTTATAAAGTTAGACAACCAAGTTAATTATATGAGGGTCGGAAAGCCTAATCAGCTAGCATTAAGGAGTAGATCGCAATGGTTGACACTTGGCATGCTAAAGTGATTCTACACACATGCATTTTAAATTTAAGCATTCCGTAATTATTAGTGCAGCATGTGCTGAACAGTAATTAGATAGGAAAATTCTTCCAAACTCGATTTGATCGCACTCAACCAATCATGCAACAAGTATTAATACACTTATCCTGTAATTGATCACTCTATTTAAATTGTGCACCGATCACATAATAAGTGTAAAATATTCGTTACATGATTAGTTTGGGTATAGCCGAACCCTGTACGGGTATGAATTTCCCGATTAGATAACACAATTTACTAAAGTGGGTTCCAGCTACGAATTAATCACACCCCAAATGTGATTACTATGCCTTACCAACCAGCATTAGAGAAGTTTCTTGTGCTCTTCCTATGCCCTAATTACAATTAAGTTAATCTTGATTAGCCAAAAATCTGGACCACCGACAACGCGTTGCAATTATTTATGGTTAATACAAAATCAGCTTCATATGTTGCAAGAAAGAGATTTGAAAGTCTAAACTCCATTAGTGCATTTGTCAAAGCTTAATAAAAATATGCTTTAATTTTTTTACTTAAGTCAAATCATTCTAGGGTGTTAAAGATGCTTTTAGCTTTATTTTTTAAGTGAAAAAAGCCAAAAGTTGAAATGAAGCAGCCATCGAGCAAACTTTTACCGATTTCTGGAAATTTTTGAAAGTTCTCTGAAGTTTACCTTTTTTTTTTGTTTTTTTTTTTTTTGCGCCAATGGTTTGTTTGTTTCTGTCATTCTTTTTCAAACAGTCAAACTTCTATCTTTTTTTTTTTAATATTTATTTATTTATTAATTTTATTTTTAATCAATTTTAGTTTTTACTACCTGCTTCCTCTTTTTCAACTCACTGAAAGAAAAAATCACTTCTCATAAGTAAACGTTTTTCAAACACCCCCGCACGTAGTCTATAAATCTATATTTTGAATTGTAGTGATCCTATTAAAATCGAGTTAAATTTATAAAACCCCTTGTGTTGAGCCTAATTAGCATAAAAATCCCTGTATTATAAAAATTTGTCTTAAAACCCTCATGTTTTTTAAAATTAGTACACCGCCCCTTCGAGCCATTTTTTGAAAATTTTAGTATGAAGTGTCAATTTTACCCCTCATTAAAATTTGAAGAATAACATCACATTTTCTCTCATTTCCTACTAAAATCTTCCTATAGAAAATAAAAGAGCGGAAAATCAATTTGGGAACAAAATTCTAACCTTCGAAATTTCCTAAATATTTATTGTCGATTTGCAAGACACGTTACAAATAGAACAAAATAAATGGTTCATCTTACTAATTTTTAAAAACACAGGGTTCACCTTGCTAATTTTTGAAAATAGAGGGTTCTCCTTGCTAATTTTTAAAAACAGAGAGTTCACCCTGTTAATTTTTAAAAATACAAGATTCAATTTCAAAAGGTTAAAAGAGTAATTTTGCATGCCTAAAACATGATCCTACGTGAAAAACCGCTCGTGTGACTTAAATCGTCGGTGGAGGGTTTTTTTTTTGATAAATTTTATATTTCACAGGATCTTTTATACTAATTTTTATTTCACAGGATTTTTTGGTTTCATTGACGTGTTGGCGAGTCCCGTGACATTAACCCTATTAAAATCTACTCTTTTATTGTTCCATAATTAGTAAGTACCAAAACAAATATGTATTATTTTTGCATATTTAAGTCATAAAAATGTAGTCAATTAAGCAAATATACACACACACACACACATACATACACACACATATATATATATATATATATATATCCTTTAATTAAATCCAACACCAAATCTCTACATTATCTTCTTGATTTTGTGCATGTATACAAGATATGGACGACATGACCTATTTGAGTTTGGTATACGAAATATAAGCTCTGCGGCTTATTTAATGTATCCACTTGCAGTAGCATCCGAAATAATTCGTTAAGCTGTACATATATATTAGTATCACACCATATCATATATTTTAATGTGAAAACAATAAAATAAGATGTACTAAGAAAATAATTCAATCTCCCTATTGCAATTAAGAATTGAATTGGATCTCTTAATTTGTCTGTTGCACAATATATATAATTGTGGTCCTGAAAGATGCTTTTATTTTGAGCTACTTTTGGATAACTTTTAAACAAAAAACTACTTTTTGATTTTCTTTTTCGGCTTTGCTTTTTAAATATTTTTTTTTTCATTGATTTTTTTCCCAAAAAATAAGTGATTCGATCTCCCCTTAAAGAAACACATCCAATGATCCAAACATGCTCTTATTAATAGCCTGGTTGTGAGAATCTACTAAACCTAGGTCATGAGCAGAGACGGAGCAATAAATTTTTGTTTTTTATAATTGAATTTTTTTTAAAAAAAATATATGTAATTTTTTAGCTCAATATATATTTGGAAGATCAAACCTTATCCGTCCTTGATCATGAGTTTGGGTTAGCAACAGTTTCTTAGTACAGGCCCCTTTAAAAATGTACATGTTGTGATCATATGATCCAAAGTCTTGGACAAAATGAATTTATAAAGTTGCTATTATTGTATTTAGTGGAGACAGAGCGAATTCTAGGCTGGATAAAGACAATCCTCCACCTTCAAATTCTTGTAAGATAAATAAATATTTTTTAAAGCACAAGTGTGTTTAATTTATATTTTTGTAAAATTCAATCTCTCTAAAATTTCTAACTCCCTCTTGCTTTATGCACTATAATGATATTTGCTTTCTTATTCTTAAGTATGGATATCAGGGGTGTTTGTAAAAGTTTCAACTTTTTGAAATGTTTGTAAAAGTTTCAACTTTTTGAAAATCATTAGAAGCATATAAATAAAAAGGTGTAGGTGTTTTTAGATTTTGTATTTTTTTTTAGTTATTTCTAAATATATCAGAAGACGTAATTGTGAAATGAAACACTTTTTTTAGAAGAAGTTATTTTTTTAGTTTTTTTAATAACTTTTTTTTTAATCCAAAAGTATAGAATCATTTTTGGTTTTAACTTCTGCAAACACCCTTATTATGCGATACTTAATATATTTAACAAATTTATATTGCAATGATACTGTAATTTGGAAGCACTGCAAGAAAAGATAATATTAATGACAGAATATAAACATAAATGTGAAAGTAGTAACTAATGATTTGCATCAAGTCATGATAATATCTTCTAATTTATTACTAACTAATTTATTTAATGACAATAATTTTTATTTTGATGCTAAATAGTTTAAATATGATAAAATTTAGTATTTTCAATTGTCACAATTTACAATTAATAGCACTTTTATGATAACAACTTAGTAGCAAAAAAATTGTCACGATAAATTTATAATAATATTTTTCTTACTGGCACTCAGTTGTCATCACTGTCGAGTTATCATTGATTGTTAATGGTAATCATTTAAACACAATTATTATAATTGTTGATAATTGCGAAAGTTTTATTTTCTACATGACAATATTTTTTATCGTTAAATACATACAATTTGTAACAACTTTTTATATAATCACTTATTATGTGGTCGTTAATTTTGCTCTTTCTGACCGCGATGGATATCCAAGTGGATGTCGGATTCGGGCTCGATCCGGCCCGAGGACCCATTGTACAATTTGGCCGGAGCGTCGAAAATCCTACTAACAGACAAACAACATAAATTATTTATGCCCCCAAAGATTAATTTTATACATGTGCCCAATTGTGTAAAATTATATTATAGGATGATATATATACAAGTCATCAAGAATCGAGAAGCAGATATCAAAGCCCGAGAAATATGGAATGGATTGAATTCGATTGGACGACATTATTGGTGGTTGACAAATAATAGATGGCCACATAACAACAGCTCCAGAGCTTTTCTTTTTTTTCCACTTTGCGAACCTTCAAATTTCAACATCTCCAAAAGTCTTCAATTCTCAGCAGCACGTCTTTAATTAATCCTTACTTTATACCTGCTTGAAAGCTACCAACTGAGGGAAAAATTCTTACTCAGATCTGGTTTGATCGTACTCAATCAATCATATAGCAAATATTAATATATTTATCATGTGATTGGTCACTCTTCCTAAACTGTACACCAATCACGTGGCAAATGTAAAACACTCGCTATGTGATTAGTTTTGGTGTGGCCAAACCCAGCGCGGGTAAAAATATCCCCCAACTAAGACCATTATACATTTTCATTTTTTTTTTCTTTTTTAAATAAAGAAAAAGATTTTGATTTATTTTATAATATATATGTTCACATTATTGAATATTCAAGAGATGTTCAAACGTCTAATGCCAGTTCACATCAATTACCATCAAAAAAGGAAAAAAAAAAAAAGAAAGAAAAATTAAAGAAAAGCCAGTTCACATCACCACAGCCCGTGAAGACTTTGAAATAAAATAATCTGAAAGAGATGCCAATCCAGATTTGTTGGACCTATAAATGTGAAGAAGTCACTTTAATTGCAAGAAAAAACTGGAGTTCTTGAGGACAAAAGACAAATCAAAGTGCAGCTTTGTCCATAGCTCTAGTAACCACTATTGAGAGGCAAGTTCATTGTTTGTTTGCCTGTTTTTCTCTTTTTTTTTTTTTTTTTTCAAAGAGAATGTCAATTAATGTAGGCATCCATTGAAAATTGAAGCACCTATATATCTTTATTACTCAATCCCATCTTGTTTGATTTCATGCAGGGCTGATCGTAATTGATACTAATTAGAACATGGAGATTCCAAACTTCAGAAACTTAGCTGATTTGGTAAGAAATATTTCATGTATATCATAGCTGTTACGCGCGCGCTGTTAACTATCTCTCGCATCGATTAAATATTAAGATGTGGTGTGATTTATAATTTACAGGGGATGGATGATCATCTGTTCTTCCAGCAATGGCCTTTAGATTCACTCAACGAGCTCGGCTCTCACATGTCGATTGCATCGGCGTTTTGCGGCGATTTTCATCACCAGTCTTATCATCACAACTCTCAGCAGCCACTTATGGACTTCAAGCGCGTGGCGGAGTCGCAGTCGGTGGAGGCCAACAGGCCATCAAAGCAGCACAAAACTGAGAACAACTCACCCCCTCAGGCCACTCTCATCAATCCAAGTACTAATTTCAATAACAATAACATGGGATTAATGCTGAAGCCTAAAGAGGAAACATGGACTTCTTCTAATTCGAGCACTTTAACATCAGTGGTTAATTCTCAAACTTCATTTGAGAACCAAAACTATGTGCTGAAGCCATGTCAAGGTGCCAAGAGAATCAGCAGCAGCACCACCACCAGCAGCAGGCTGGCTAATGCACAAGACCATATTTTAGCTGAGAGGAAAAGAAGAGAGAAACTCAGCCAGAGATTCATAGCTTTGTCTGCTCTCGTCCCTGGTTTGAAAAAGGTAATTTTCTTTTATTTTTGGGTGAAAATTCTAAGCTTTTCGGGCAACAATTTGATATCCTTTATGGGCAAGTTGTTTATTGCCCAAGTTCACAATATATTGATGTATATTGTGTTGTTTCTGAGCAGATGGACAAGGCATCTGTTCTTGGAGATGCAATCAAGTACATGAAACAGCTCCAAGACAAAGTGAAGACTCTTGAAGAGCAAACCAAGAAGAGAACAATGGAGTCCGTTGTTTTTGTCAAGAAATATGAAGTTTTTGCCGACGGTGCAAATTCCTCCTCAGAAGAGAGCTTTTCCAGTGGTCCCATGACCACCGAGCCGCTCCCGGAAATCGAGGCTAGATTCTGCAACAAGGATGTTCTTATTAGCATCCACTGTGAGAAGAGGAAAGGGGTTTTGGAAAAGACCGTGGCTGAAATTGAGAAGCTTCATTTATCAGTTGTCAACAGCAGTGTCATGACTTTTGGAGATTCTGCTCTCAATATTACAGTTATTGCACAGGTACTAGATACTACCTCCGTTTCATATTATCATTCGTTTAATATAACTATTTTATACCTATTAGTGACTGATCATCAAAACTTTTCAACAGTAAATTTGAAAAATATGCATTAAATTCGGTCTTGCTTTGATAAAATGGCAGATATTTTGAAACAAAAATAAGATACTAACACCCCTAATAATTTGAAACAAAAAATCCTTGGTTTGAAATTTATTATTTTTTTTAAGGTTAATTTTGATCATATGATTAACTCTTTTCTTGCAGAAGGATGAAGGGTTCTGCATGAACATGAAGGATCTTGTGAGGAATTTACGCGGCGCGCTCAAAGTATTCATGTGAAACTAATACGTACTCGAACTCTGGGGATTTTTAACGTAATTCGCTGTTTTTCCGGGCTATGAGGCCTGTTTTTAGCTTACCACCATTACAGATTATAATCACCTTGAAGCTTTGTTTGGCTATGGGGTTCATTAATTTTTCAGAAGGGTTTTTTATAACCTTTTTTGCATGGTTTCATGAGTTTCTTGGCCATGTTATTTACCCTTCTTTTGTAAAGTGAATTGCCTCATAGCTTTGTTAGGTTGTTTTCTTTGAGATTACGAAACCCTAGAGTAATTTGGAAGGGAAAATTAGGGTTTTTAATAAATTGGTGGATTGCATAGACAGGAATCTATAGCAGAAAGGATGTTTATCAGTGTTTTAGAGGCCTCTAAGAATGTTTTCTTGAGGTCCCCTTTGTTTGTAAAATGTCATTTCTTATCTAATTTGTTCCACAATAGTGTATATGAACATTTTCAGTGCATTCTGTCAATTGTTTCTGAATGATTTATTTTCCAATTTTTCGTTTTATGTTTATTAATGAATATTCAGAGAAATTAATCCTAAACTAATATTAGTTGCCTTTGTGACGAATAAACATATGCAAAATGATTGCAAGAAAAGATCGTATTATTTGCAATACTCTTAGTAGAAAAATTAAAATTGTCACTAATTATCTATATATATATATATATAAGTGACAATTTTTTATTACAGTCAAAAATATTATAAGTTTAATTGTGATAATAATTGCATATGATCAATAGTTGGAATTCAGTGATGAAAAACTTAAATATAAGTTCTTTCATTATTGTTTTAGTTACACACATGTATTGTGTAATAATAATAATAATAATAATAATAATAATAATAATAATAATTGTGTTTTGTCGTGAAATTGTCATTATACATGCATCACTTATTAACATCACCATGTTAAAAAATCACTCATGTTGTGTCTAATACATATATATATATATATATATATATATATTGGATAGTAGAACGCATACACCTAAACTTGAAGGATTACAAAATTTAACAAAAAGTTTATATTTAAGACGTATATGGTTGTATGCTTATATTTCTTGTGTAAAAATTATATTAGATAGTCAAGTTTGAATGGCACTGTGTCATTGAGTTTTCAAAAAAATATCATGTTCGTGTCCTAGTAACTATTTCTGTTCATAATATGTTACACTAGGACACTAGGTATATATGTTGAATATGACCCTCTAGCACGTATTCTAGCTACACTATACCACTAGGTGTATTCAAAAATTAATTAAAAAAAACATTTCAACATTCATAGATGGCGTCGGTCACACTGCCATTGGTGTGTCTGACCCGTTTTGGGCAAATAGAGCATTTTATCTTTTGACTTACAAAATATATTAGTGAAAAAAGTGAATCTAAATTTTCTAGAACTATTTTATTAATTAAATCATGTTTATTTATCCAAAATCATTTCTCTTTTAAATTTTTAAATAAAACTTAAAGCTCCTTTGCTTTCCCTAAAAAATATATCTAATTTGAAAATTGCAATGATAATATTTGGACTCAATTATTGACATGAACCTTTTCTTTTTACTCTATTCATATAGATGTCTAATTAATCTATTACTATTTAATTACTATATATGAGAAACTAACCCCTTTATTAACAAAATAATTCATCATCAATTTAATAAAATTCATTACAGAACATAATTCTATGTCAAATCTTGTTCGTCATAAATCCATTAATAAATGCATTGATATTGATTAATGTTGATTTAAACTGTTAATTTTGGTAAAATAATGCATGTCACAAATTCATCATAAGTATTTTACATTTGTAACGAAATCAATCAATTATAAACTTTCTGTCATCAATGACAATCTTTCGGTTAATAAATGAATACTTTCTTATAGCGTTGATTGCATATATCCGTATAATGTATTCCTATGTATACACTAATTACTAACACTTTTGCAGTATAAAAATAACATATAAAATCCCGTGTTCAAGGTGGTCGTATCATCGTTTCTGTGTCGAAAATTAGTATCATTCAAGCATAAATTTTATCATTGTTAAGTTTGAGAAAAAAATTATCGTGACAAAACAAAAAATTCCTTATAATACGCATTATAAGAAGAAAAAAAAAGATAATTTTTAAATATTTTTGTCGTTAGTGTTATATTTTGTTGTACTGCATGTTGCAGTACGACTACTTGCATCCTTAATCAACTCAAATTTGTTCATGCGATTATCCTTTAGGAGAAACGCCGACGAAACTTTGTAAAGTGTAAGGTTGATATAAAGTCGGTGTGGTCAAAATTCCGTAAAGCTTATGTTCAACATTGGCATATTTAGTGTAATTTTCATCAATAAACCTTTCTTGATTCTATATATGTCAAGATAACATTCAAACTATCAATAGTGTAAATACACGTACTTGAATTAGTGCTCGTGTTGGTAATATATAGCACATATGTAAAATTGATGGGTAAATAATATCTATGCACAAAAGTTGAAATTAATTCAACATTGGCATATTTACTGTAATTTTCATCAATAAACCTTTCTTGATTCTATATATGTCAAGATAACATTCAAACCATCAATAGTATAAATACACGTACTTGAATTAATGCTCGTGTTGGTCATATATCACACATATGTAAAATTGATAGGTAAATAATATCTATGCACAAAAGTTGAAATTAATTCATTATTTGGTGTGTGTGTGTGTGTGTGTGTATATATATATATATATTATGTACTTTTACTGAACTTAATTTAAAAAAAATACCCATTTGAGGTCAAAACTTTTGTATCATCCATATTTTAGGCAAGCTAACGCAGGGAAAAATACCTTGGATTCTACAATTGACGGAGCAATTTGTTTGCTCTCCGACGACTTATATTGCAATCACTATTAATTCATTCCCACTTGAGTTAATTAGGAAGTAAACCCCTTAACCCAAAGTGTCAACTTGAGAATAATATATCAAATCCATGACAAGTTCAGCTAAGTTTTCTTTTTTTCTTTTCATTTACAACATACCTAACTTTTTTATGAAAAAAAAAAATCAGTCACGTATTATATGTATTTTGTAAAAGAATTAATATATAACATGTACGTGGCTGAATTTGGACCTATGGTACATACACCCGGTTCATGAAAAAAATTTCCTTCTAATTTGAAGTAATTGTAATATTTTGAGTTAATTACACTCTGCGCTCTTAAATTATATATGTCCTATGCCACGTTTATTCTCGTAAAGTACAAAATGTTAACAAATCTCCCCCGAATTATAGATATCAGGAGCTAAATGATTGATACTTTTTACCATTATATATAAGGGGTTGATTTGATATATTCTATAGCTTAAAATGATAAACTCAGCATAGAATATAGTTTTGGGATGTAAAGTATAATTAATCCTAATATTGATATCCATATGTAAAATGTAAAAGAAAAAAAAAATGGGAAAATCGTAGTTGATATATTATACTAAAATCTTTCTTATGACCAAGAATGTTTCGCTTCTCAATTAACAAATTTTACGAAGCAAAGCAATTCAAGAAACTAAAATATGATCCTATCTTTTAAACTCCCTATTCAGAAATGCCGTAATATCTAATATAAACTATTCTAGTAAATTTCACTTATACATTTGACTAATTTAATTTGGTTGCTGTTCATAAACAATTTTAACCTTATATAAGTTGGGATTTACTGAAGAATTTGAATACTTGTAGTATTTACTTATTTATCAAGAAGAAGAAGAAAAAGAATATTTGAAGTATATATTTATTGTCACATAGTTTTAATAAAATCTCAAGTTGCAACTTGCACGGGATCCACTACAAGAATGCATACCATTTAGTGACAAATAAATTCACTATAAATTCAGTCTTTGTGACAGATTTAATTAGTTTATAACAATTCCGTCACTAAATGCCTTGTTACTGATTGGTTCTTTAATTCTATTTACATTGAATTATGTTACTAATCCAACATAGATACTTTAAATCTGTAACAAAATATCTCCGTCACAAAATCGCTCCGGAGCTTGCTTATAAAGCATTAGAGAATTGCTCTGGCATTATCTAAATTCAATTATTTTTTCACACCATAACCTTTTTCCTACAAAAATAACATGATATATAATGTATTAGATATTTTTATTTCGTCTCTATTGTTATCTACGTGAATAGCAAAACGTTTTTTCTTTTCTTAAAAGGTTTGCATGTTTGAGAAGTCGATTTTTGAACAACTAAAAGTACTTCGATCGATCATCATTACATCATCAATATGGAGTCCAACATTAATGTTTAATTAACCAACAAAAACTATAATTAATTTAGTTTTACAAGTTGCCAAATATAAGCTGAATGATAAATTAAACAATAAATCATAGTTAATTGGCCCGTATATAATTAATTAAAACACTAGGTAAAGTACATGCAGTTTCTGTCAGAACTATTTTATTTAATTGGTTAGCATTAATTAATTATATGCGTCTTATTACATGTTGAGAAAAACCTCAAAAGGAAAAGAAATGACGATAAAATCAATAAATTTCGCAAAATAATATCTATGATCAATTAGTAAATTAACAAGATGCTAGTGACAAATAAGCATATTAAAAGTTCCATCAAGACAACAGAATTTCTTCTTTGATTTCATTACCTATTTAAAAAAAAAAAAGCGATGTTCATAATTGAGGAGTGTGAACCTACGAAACCCTTTTTTTTTAAGTGATTAAAGATAACAAATCGTGATTAATGCTTAATTTATTGTCTTAACTCTTAAGTTATCTCGATGTAGATTAATTCTTGTCGTTTTCAAGGATGAAATTTTATAAGTATGTGTAAGTAGACGATGAGCAATCGTTTAGTGATTAAAAATCAGAAATCTTGATTATTGCTTAAACTAATTATTGTCTTAAGCTATGCAAATACATACTAATATTTGTCATCGTCGCGAACAAATCTTATATATTGGCAAAATTATATCCCTATAGGCCGTCTAGCACTTTTGGTACCGTAACTTACATAAGTAGTACTAGAGTTTTACACATCTTGGCTCATTTAGTCCTGATTTTGGTCCTCTGGTCTTGCTAGAGATTTAAATAATAATAATAATAATAATTATAATAATAATAATAATTATTATTATTATTTAACCCAGTAATTTAGCCCCAAAATCATACTCCTCAACTCTAAATTGCTTTTCATTTGAAAATTATTTATAAAATAAATCTTAATTTTTTCTCAATTAATATACCTTCTGAAACCATATCTCAGTCACATAATCAATACTCCATTTTTCGAGAAAATATGTGTTCCGAATTTGCATGTGGAGGAAAGGTTAAACCCACGGCACAATGTTGCGAGCTAGCGAACTAAACTTGTATTCTCATCCCTAGCTACAACTCTTATATGATTTTTATCTTCTTCATTGATTGAGAATTGGTACAAATTTTAGTTGTCATCGCCCTTCACTTGTGTCTCTCATTTAATTTCCGTAGAAGATTTTCTCACTTCTTTTTACCTTCAATTTTGTAGATCTTTTAGAAAGAGGATCGATTAGGATTTTAGAGAGGGGAAAACAACTTAGCATTTGGCAAGGTAGTTGCCGACATATGATTGGGTTAAGAAATAGCACGTAGGTCTTCGTTTTTTTTTATTGCAAGGCAGAAGACTTGAGCAAGAAGACAATGACAATATTGCATTCACTAAAAAACAATATAAACTGAAGAATATATGTCTTCGTTTTTTTTATTGAATAAAAAAGTTAGGTAAATTCTAACATAAGTTTTTGAATTTTAGGACTCAATCACAAGAAGACAGCAATATTTAATTATAAATGCTAATGGTTCTACATATATTTAAGAAACTTAATGTTTTTGTTTAATAATGCAACGCTTAATGTTGAGATATCACAATCAATATCTTTCTTTCTTTTAATTTTCAATAATTATCACAATGAATAAATGTAATTAGTATATTTGACGAATCAGTTAACTGATTTGGAAAGGGATACAAGTAATTTATAATATGTAATTTTAAATTCTTAGTCTGTTGAAGCATTGTGAATCGATCGTCAAAGGTGAAGTGATTAAAGAAAATTAAATGAAATTATATAATGAAAATGTGTTGGCCGCAATACTTTTCTTATAATTCGGTGAAAACATTATGGATAATTACTCCCACCACCCCTGAGTTTAGGCCAAATTACAAATAACATCCCCTTTTATCGATAATTACCAATACCTCCCTGAATTTTGTTCCGTCTTTCAATTTCTAACTTCCATTATGTTGACTAACGGTCAACGTTTGTAAACCCAATTAAACTTTCAAAATTGCCCTTTTGAAGGTGGGAATGTATTTGGCCAATTATGAATTGACTCTTTTACCCTTATGGCTAATTTTATGTTTTATATTGAATAAATAGGAAAATATATTTGAACATTTTTTATTTATAATGACTATATATATATACACACACACATATTTACACATAATAAATATTTATATAAATATATTTGCACATTTTTTAAATTTATATACATAATATAAATATCTATAAACATAATATACAAAATATTTATAAATATATTCAAACACATATATAATATAAAAATTATCTATAAATATATATATACACACACACACACAAATGGCTCGCTGCTGGCCTCCGCCGCTTCCAGCTACCGCAAACAGAAGGAGAGGAGAGAGAGAGAGAGAGAGAGAGATGGATAGATAAGGGAGAGAAGGGAGAGATACAGCTGAGGGGGGTTGAGAAATCCTCCCCCACCACCATCTGCGCCCGCTGTCCGCCGCCACCCACCGTCTGATCTAGAGTGAGAGGAAGAGATACCGAGGGGGGGGGGGGAGAGAGAGAGAGAGAGATACAGATGAGGGAGAGGAGATCGAGAGAGGGAGAGGGCCCGGGGAGAGAAACCCTCCTCCACCTCCATCTGCGCTCGCCGTCCTTTGCCGCCCGCCATCTCCATCGCCCCCTACGATCTCCAGCCGTAGCCCCTAGAGCGCGTGCGCGAGAGAGAGAGAGAGAGAGAGAGAGAGAGAGAGAGCGATCTCAAATCTAGATCTAAGAAAAAAGAAGTCAAAAGAAAAGAGAGGAAAAATGAAAAGAAAGAGGAAGAGGAAGATATGAAGGTTGGGGTGGGGGCGGCAATTAATGGTGTGAGTGTCGACGGAGTGAGGCGGTGGCAGAGGGGAGGCGGTCTGAGTGAGGCGGCGGCAGCGGTGGTGGAGTGAAGGGTGGCAGTGGTGGGGTGGTAGGGGTGGGGTTTTGTGGGAAGAAAATGGTAATTTTTCCCCCAAAAATATTAAGGAGGGGTATTTTAATCAACCTAATCATATACCTATTTTTAAATTTTTTTAAATAAAAAATATTTCAAATATTCATGGGGCAAAATGGACATTTTATTACTTCCGTCTATTTTTCCAATAAGTCCACAAAATTTAAGGGGGTATTAGTAATTATCGATACAAGGGGGTGTTATTTGTAATTTGGCATAAACTCAGGAGTAGTGGGAGTAATTATCCCAAAGCATTATTAATATTTATCTTAAATTAAGCTTACGTTCATTTGAAATCACTCTGACGCTACTTTTGATCATATCATCAACCTTTTCTTGCAGAATTAATTATGTCTTTGTGTTATAAAGTCTTTAATTTCAGGGTATTAATTATGTAATTTGTACTTTTTTTTCGGGGCTATGGCGCCTGTAATTTGCTTATCACCATTACATATTATCTTGCACCTTGAAACTTGTTTGGCTATGGGGTTCACTTTGAGGAAGGGTTTTTTTTATTATTATTATTTCTAACATTTTTGCATGGTTTCATGATTTCTTCGCCATGTTCTTCAATTACCCTTCTGTTGTAAAGTGAATGACCTCGTAGCTTTTGTTAGTTTCTCTATTTTTCTTTCCCCTTTTGTGTATGTGAGATTGGGAACTCAACAAAACCCTCGAATACTTTAATATAAAGGGAGAATTAGGGTTTTTTATTTGTGGATTGCACATGTTTCTTAGGTCCTTTTTTCTTTGTAAATTGTCATTTCTTGTTTAATTTGTCCCACAATAGCGTAGGCGAATATTTTATTGTGATCTATCGATTGTTTTCGAGTAATTTTATATTCTTTTTTCATTTTTATATATGTCAATCAACTAACACTGATAGAATTAAATTAGTCGTTTGGGAAAATGCAAATTCCATCTATTGACCCATTTTGAGTTTTAGCCATTCCATTTACATTGTTTAGGTTTTCATATTTGGTCAATTTTCCAGCAGGACATTAGTGAAGTGTACCGTTGTAAAAATAAGATTCCAACAAAAATAGGACTAGAATAGTCATTTTTAAAAATTTATAGGATGAAAATCCAAACAATGTAAACGAAATGACTAAAATCCAAAATGTATCAATTTAAAGGACGAAATTGCATTTTTCCTTAATCGTCTTAAACTAGCTAGTTATATCTGAAAAATATCGTTCAATCCAAAGTACCCCATTCCACTAATTTGTCATTTCGAAAAATCCAAAAGTTATTATTTTTATTTTTTTCTATACAACCCATTACTTTTTAGATTAATAAAACTTCATGAATTGCTTTTTTTAATAGAAATTTTCTTTAAGGTTAAAACGATTGTACAATGTTAATTTTAACCCATGAAACACATCAGAGTGTGATCATTACATACAAACACACTTCACCTTGGTCAGTTGGTAAGTTATGCAATATTAGCCTTGTCTTGCAATATTACTATTCATCTTCTACCCTTCACACAATAATATAAACATTGATTTGAGTGTTAGAGAACCTATGCTGGGGCAAAATTAGCTAATCTCACGAATGTTTACTTCCTTTGTGCAGGAGGACAACCATCAGCAGAAGCTCGAGAAGAAGTCCTCGATTCCAGTCATCCGTTTTGTGGAGTGCATCAAATTATATATTTAGAATTGAATGAACTAATTATTGAACAAAAAAACTAGTCTTCTTGTATTAATTAATCTTGGTTAAAAAAGGAGATAAAGTACAGGTAAACGAAAATGATTCATAATTCAATATAAAAAAGAAAATATGAGAAATTCCAAGCGTAATGTTGTTCAAATGTAAGATAGTTAATATTGGTCTTTTGGAATGAAAATTTTGCTAAATGAGTTTTTGGATAAAATAATTATTTTAATGACTTATTTTGGAAATTATAGAAATCATTTTAAGGGATTTTTGGTAGTATTCCATAAAAAAAAATTATATTATGCAGTCATGTTTGAGAAATGTAGTTTTCCACGGTCCCCGTATTTTTCATGCAAAATATGTTAAATACATACGTACATGTTGGATGCAACCCTCCTAACACATATCCTACACTACATCGCTTGGCATAATATTTATGAATTAAAATAAATATTAATACGGATGTGTCATAAATCTGTTACAAATTACATATAATTTATGCCCCGTGTAGTAACACATTGACAATATAAATTGATAACGTGTTTGAGATGGTCGTATCTTTGTATCCATGTGAACATGTAATATATCATTAACTATTTATAACGATAATATGAACATATAATTACTATCATTAACATTATTAATACTTAGTAGTAGGAGATACATTTTCAAATATTCTTGTCGCTAGTGTTATCTTTTCGTAAGATTCAGGGACCGCTGCAGTACGATAATTGCATTCTTAATCAATTCAAAATTATTCATGCGAAAAGTCTTAAGGTTGATATGAGGTCGGTGGGGTCAAAATTCCATAGAGCTTATGTTCAATGTTGGCCATATTTTACTGTAATTTTTAATCATGAAACTTTTCTTGTCTCCATATGTACGCCAGGATGCTTCCTCGAAGACAGCATCCAAATTATCAATAGTATAAATTAGATGCACGTAATTGAATTACGGGACAATTACATCACACCCGTCGTGAATTTATGTGAAATTACGAACAGCCTCTTTTTGTTTTAAAATTTATCAATATTTCTTGATATTTATTATTGTTTAACAAAAAACCTTAACTTGACAAATAACTCTTGAAATTACCAAAAAAAAATTTGTGCATTATAAAAGTCATCCCACCAACCAAGATATGTGATTCATCAAACCTAACAAAATTTTTCAATCAATTTTGCAATTCTATCAACTTTCATGCATTAAGTAATTTCGTTTTATACCAACAATCACTATCAAGCATCATCATATAATTCGTCATTGTTTCTTTTTTATTTTTAAATTGACTTCATATATAGCTTATATAGCATGAACTTATCAAAATCATGCAAATTTCATCTCAAAACCCCATAAAAAATACAAGAAATACAATTTGCAATTATATCTCATCTTAATTGATAAAAATGAATTTTGTCAAATTTATACATATTTTGAGGGTATTTATAATTTTCTAAAAAAGAGAAAATTATCCACAATTTCACCTAATTTGAAGAAAGATGTGTGTAATTGTACTTTGACATTATACTCGTGTTAGTAATATGTCACACATATGTACAATTTAAGGAGTAAGTAGGAACTATTCACAAAAGTCGAAATTAATTCATTAATTAGTCGAATCGTGCATATGTACTTTTATTGAACTTTTTTTTTAAAAAAAAAACAACAACATTTGAGGCCAATTCCTTTTTTTTTTTTTTTTCTGGCATGATAGTACTCTAAATTTTAGGTAAGCTAACGCATGCCACAAATTGACCGTGGCAATTTTTTTGCCCTTCCAACCACTTATACTGCAGTCACTCTTAATTCCCACTTGACGATAATGTATCAAATCCATGACAAGTTCAGCTACTTTCTTGTTTTCTTTTCATTTACAGCATACGTACCTAACTTTCTGATGGAAACATGAGAGTAGTTCTAGTTTGAAGTAATTGTAATATTTTGAGTTAATTACAATCTGCTTGCTTAAATTATGCCCTACATGCATCATTACAAAAAAAATAATAATAAATTGGTGATAATATAATAAGTAATGATTAAAAAAATTATCATTAATTATATATCTTTAGTGACAACAAAACTATATTGTCACAAAATATAGTTTACAAAATGTTAATGTGGACAACATATATAGTGTAAAAATGTGACAACATAGTACAATATTGATAATTGGTGATACACCTATGGTGACTTAGTGACAATGAATCTTGTCACAAAATTCTAAGGGTAATTTGTTTGTCACCAAATTATTACTATAGGCGTGTCAGTAATTGTCAATTGTGACAATTAACATATTAATTCATGTCACCATTGAATGACATTGTAACAACATAAAAGTTGTCACAAAAAAGACTTAATTAATTATAAAAGTTAAGATATTGTCACTTAATATAATTATTGATAATAATTTTTATATTATCACTTATATATCTTGTTACTAATATTATTTTTTCTTGTTATATGATGTGTTTACTCTTCTAATTAAACTACAAACTATTAACAAATATGTCCCAGAATTACAAATATAAGGAGCTGGTTGTTATACTTTTTACCATTACAAGGGATTGATTTGATATATTTCACAGTTCAAAAAGATAAAGGCGATGTAGAATATAATTTAGTGGTGTAAAGTGTAATTAACCCTAACATTTTAGACCCACCAGAAAATTGTAGTTGGTACAGTACAAGATGAGTTATATTGCGATAATATAAAAGTTGTTATCACTAAATAAATTTAATTAGTGATAAAATGAAATGTAATTATCAATTTTTATGCAATTACTGGTAACAATTTTTATATTACTATTTTTATATCTATAAATAATATTATTTTTTTTATAGTGATATATTATCCTAAAATCTTGGTGTATATGATCAATAACATTTCGCTTCTCAATTACAAACTTTCATGAAACGAAACAATTCAAGAAACTAAAATACGATCCCATCTCTAAACGCTCCCCATTAATACCTAAGTGCCCTAATAACCAATATAAACTATTCAAGTCAATTTCACTTACATATTTGGCCAATTAATTTGGTTACCGATCAAAACCTATTTTAGCCACTTTTTTTTTTATATGGCTAATTTTAGCCACTTGAAGTAGTTTCTTATTTATCAATGACCAAGAAGAAGAATAATATATATTTGAAGTATTTATTGTCATACAATTTTAATAAAATCTCAAGTTGCATGCGAGTTGGCTAAAAAGCACTTTAAAAAATAACAACAGTATTACACATTCTTATTTTGTATCTATTATTATCTACGTGAATAGCATAACGTTTTTGTTTTCTTAATTAAAAGTTAGAATAAAAGGTTTGCATGGTTGAGAATTCGAATATTCGAACAACTAAAAATACTTCATCATTACATCATCAATATGGGGTCCAACATTATTCTTTAATTAGCCAAACAAAAACAATATATAATAATTTGGTTTTAAAAGTTAATCAAATATAAAGATGAATTATTAAAATATAATTCATAGCTAGTTGGACATGTATAATTAATTAACACTAATTAAGTCATGCAAGTTTCTACCAAAACAGCCGATGAGGCCTAATTCAATTGATGAAGTTGGGATCCCAAGACTCTAAGGCCCCTTTTGATTTGTTATAATACGTTGTAATACAATAAATAGTCCAATCTAAATTCCATATTTGATTCGTAATTTTATCATGTATTGAAATGCCTCAATCCATGATACCATGGATTGAAGCCATCATTTAAGCTGGATTCAGTCTTAGGGGGGGGGTGCTACTAGAGGAAGTTAGAATGTATTGTTAATATCCCAAAATTGAATTTACTAAATTGTCCTTGTTATAAAAAAAGTCAAAAACCAATGAAAAATAATTTTGAGGGCAAAATGGAACTTTTGCTATTAATCCAATGTAATCCACAAAATCAAACGAGATTTATATATCCTTGAAATTTGAGCCATGGACTGAATCCCACAAATCAAATATGGCATTTCAACTACAATTATCCAACCCACCAACCAACTCAATACTAAATATACATTTATCCAATCCACCCAATCAAAAGGGGCCTAAAGATCTTGGTTCAATTCCCACTGATGAATGTGTACTCAAAACAAAAAAAAAAAAAAAAGAAGGTTTCTATCAAAACAATTTTAGTTTACTTGGTTAGCAATACTTAATTAATGGGCTTGATAAGATGATATTTTCAAGGAGTAATCTAGAATTGAACTATTTCGAATGATAATCCATAGATAAAGCCCAAGGGAAATATTATCTATGTGTAAATAAAGCTGTGTAAAATATCCTATATTGGATATATTAGCCTTGACAATGCTAGTATTTATGTGATTTAGTGTTGTTATAGTGTAAACTAAACAACTAAGTACCGCATATGGGCAAACCCCACACGTGCGCGCCGCCCGCCGAACTCGACCCGGCTCCGTCTCCGGCTACGGCCACGAGCCACAGACCAGGTCCAGGTCCAGGTCCAAGTCCAAGAAGGAATAGCAAGTATACTATTTTAAGAAACTGCAGAGTCTTAAGAGAGTATACGGTTTTTAGCTTTCGAATGTGTGTTTTGAGGTGCATACACAACCTCTAGAGCTGTTTAGCTTTCGAAGTGAGGTTCAACGTAGCAGTGCGGTTTGGAACGGACCTTTGGACTGTCTTATCCTGGAAGGAGTATTGCAGGCCCATTGCACCGGTCAGTGGGGCGAATATTTCTTTAAGGCAAACCAGCTCAACCCGGTGATTCAGTCGTACATTTTCAAATAAATACTGATAAGTCATCTGTACTTTCTTGTTTATTTATTTGTTTACGGTATTCTTTAGTTTGCTTTTGACTATAGTGTTTTACTGTAAAACTATTATTGCATTGTATTTATATTATCGAATAAATTCACCCACGAGAATATCGATTTTAGATATTCTGCTCTATTGTTTTCTAACAATGTTCCATTCTATGTTAAGTAAAACTAGCTAAAAAAGAAAAGAAATCACGACAAAATCAATAAATTTTGCAAAATAATATATATGATTAATAAATAAAGAACGAATTACATCTACCTCCCCTGAGGTTTGGCGAAATTACAATTTAACCCATATTTTTTTGTAAATTACAATAAACCTCCTATGGTATGTAATAATTACAAGTAATGGATGGAAAATGTATAAAGTCCATTTTGCCCTTTATTTTTTGCTAATATTACATAGGGTGCATTACATCTATCTCCCCTGAAATTTGAAAAACTTATAATTTAACCCACATTTTTGTGTATATTACAATAAACCCCTGCGGTATGTAATAATTACAAGTGATGGATGAAAAATGTATAAATTCACTCTTCGCCTCAATTTCTCCACCTCTAGGCCAAAATTGACCTCACCAATGTGTTTTCCATATCTAAAAGTTTAAGACCCGCTTCAAATTCATCGAAAAACTTGTAGGAAAACGGAAACCCGCCATCACCTCATTGCTGCTGCAGCTGCCGCCGCCACTGTTCCTCCACCGTCAGACGAAACCCGAAACTATCACCGCCAACATGTTCCTCTCGTCGCGGTGATCGATTTTGACATACAACTTGGGCAATTTAGAGAAGAAATGAATGAGTTATGATGAATTAAAAGTGTAGAATTTCTCAATTTTCATGTGTATATACATTGCATATGTATGTATCTAGATCTCTCTCTTTTCCCACCTATCCGTCATTTTCAACTCTTAAAAAGGCAGAATTTTTTTTTTTTAATAATATTACTCTTAGCCCTACAAAGATGTACTATATAACATATAACCCCAAATGTTTTATATATATTACAAAAAAAATCCCTCAAGGGTACTATCGGAACTTTACATACAAAAACCAACGGAACCCTAACGGTCCTAAACGGTTGGGGTAAATTGTTAGACGGAATATACCTCAGGGGGTTTATTGTAATTTATAAAAAAATGTGGGTTGAATTGTAATTTCGCCAAACTTCAGGGGAGGTAGATGTAATTCGTCCATAAATAAATGAATAAGATGCTAGTGACAATTAATTATCATATTGAAAGTTCCATCAAGACAATAGAATTTCTTCTTTGATTTCATTAGCTATTAAAAACTGTCGTGTTCATAATTGAGGAGTGTTGGACCTGTGAAATCAATTGTTTAATTAGTGATTAAAGATCACAGATCGTGATTAATCCTTAAATAATTGTCCTATGATTGAGCTGTCGATATGTAGATCAATTCTTGTCGTTTTCAAGATGAAATTTTATAAGCGCGTAAGTAGACGATGAGCTTTTTTTTAATGATGAAAAATCAGATATCGGGATTAATGCTTAACTTATTCTCTTAAGCTAACGAAATACACACTAATTTTCGTCGTTTTCTCTACCAAATTTTATAAATATATATATAAGCAAGTAGATAATGACGCTGCATTTACTAACATAATTATTTAAGTTGCACGACTCAATCTCAAGAAGATTACAATTTATATTATGTAATTTTTTTTAAATTCTTCGTCGCATGAAACCGAAAAAAAAAATGCGGCTGATCAAGAATTATGAATAGTCAAAGAAGAAGTTGATTAAATAAAATTAAATGAAATTATACAATTAAAATGTGTTGGCCGCAATATTTTTTTTTATAATTAAATAATTAGCGACGTAATTTGGAAAAGAACATTATTATTTATCTGGAAGCTTACGCGCATTTGAGATCACTCTGACGCTAATTTTAACAAAAATACCCCAGATCGGATCCCCTACCCCATAATAGTGTCCCATCTCCTGCCCCACACTCTGGATGTGCGACACCTGTAAGTCTTGAAGATTTACTTACCAAATTAGATAACTGAAAAAATAATTTGGTAAGTAAATCTTCAAGACTTACACGTGTCGCACATCCAGAGTGTGGGGCAGGAGATGGGGCACTATTATGGGTTAGGGGATCCGGTCCGAAATACCCTAGCCTGGAAGTACACTCAGAGATTTAGAAGGATTATATATGTTGATTTATTATTTAAAAGATACATCTTGCAAGTCCATAATTTAATCTTGTAAATCTATACTTACGAATTATTGAAAATTATTTAATTTCTTGTGTACATGCATAATGAGCTTATTGCTTAAGAAATAATAATCATATTTTTAAGATAAAATATCTAGCACGTGTATTATGTATGTATATTTGTATGTATAATAAATAATTGTACAAATACTTATCTTAGTTATTTAAAATTTGAAATGTTTATTTATTTGTTTTTGGATAACGTTAAAATAAGCAGTTGATCGTTAGTAAAAGTGGAAATATGATATATGGACACAACATAATATAGATATACAATATGGGATGCGATATTTTTTGAATGTGATTATGTATATAATTGACGATATATTAATATTTATAGAGATATCGATGCAATAGGTAAAGAAGTTCATAATTATAAAAATATACGTCGAACATTTGGTAGCATGATTTGTTATTTTAAATAGCCATATGAGGAAAATAAAGATGGTCAGATTTAAAATATAAATGTTTAACCAAGAAGATAAAGAGAACGAATTTAGATAAAATAACACTTGTTTTTCAGTTAATTCAAGATTTTATTTATTTATTTATTTATTTATTTTGACTACTAGGTACTAATAATCCTAAGTTTTGAAAGGCGGTATCCTCTTTGTTTTTTTAAGTGCATTTCATTGTACATCAATAGCTCATGTGTTATAAATCAATCTAGTACATCATAATTCAAATTATAAATCAAATTACTTATAAAAAAAAATTATAAATCAAATTATTTCGTCAAACTAAAATTAAAGTCGAACAAATAAACTACTATAAAGGTAGAATCATAACCCACACACTTCGATAAGGAATTGAACACAAAACCTCGTAATCTTGGGGCAATACCCTCTAATATTTGCTGCTTCAAATTTTCTTTATCTTATTTTATTATCGGACACGCCTCATCTTCAAATTTGATTAGAATTTGATTATTGTGGATAGTTTCTCTACAAGAAAACGTAATATTATTGACAAAATTTAAAAGTCCAAATATAAAAGTTATCACCAATATTAATTTTATTAAGTGACAATACTTTCTATTTTATCACCAATTAAATTATTGTGGTGACGATAATTTTTATATTATCACAATATAACTCAATGATGGTATAATATTTTAGTTATCATCATTGATAATTAGTGGCACACTTATAGTGATAATTTGGTGATAACAAAAATTGCCATTAGGATTTTGTATAATGAGATTCTATTGTCACTAAGTTGTCACAATAAACGTGCTATTAATTATCAATTTTGCACTATGTTGTCATATTTCTACATTATGTTGTCACGATTCATATTATGTAAATTATATTTTGTAACAACATAAATTTGTTGTTACTAAATGTGCATTTATCACTTGTTATGTTGTTATAAGTTTATTTATTTTCTTGTAGTGTTTTTATGTATATTTAAATAGTATTTTTTTATTGACGTGTTATATTCTTCATCAATAATTTAATATATATGTGTTGTACTTGACAAGTTTGCAACATATATAATAAATTAAAATGCATCAGTGTCACCTATATAAAAAGAAGATAAATTTCATTCATGAAATTATAAAAAGATCAATAATCAAAGAAATCTAATGGGATTTCCCTGAATTCTATATATGTTATATACAGTTCATCCATAATTTGGCACGTCATACGATCCGCTATATGAGTTGTCAAAAGATTTGGTTGATACCTCATGAGTTGTCTCTTTTCGAAATTGATTTAGATTATAGTATATATTTATATTTTATTTTTCTATATTTTAATATGTATCTATTATTAGATTTTTTTTTTGATACAATTATTTCGGAATATCCTATAAATATCGACCGGAAAACACCCCCACACACGCACACACTCACTCAAAGGAAAAGGGGTAGCGGACAAGAGGATTCGAACTCAGAATCTCCCAAATGTATCTATTATTAGTTGTCGTTGAGCATAATCAAGATTAAAGCTGTATTCAATATATTATAGCATTATGCATGTGAATTGTGTTTAATTTAATTATTACCTTATTAGTATTCAATACATTTATAGCATTAAAGTGATTGTTGAGTTATGTTTCTTATAATAGATTTTTTTTTCCCTAAATTATTGTGTGTGTGTGTGTGTGTGTATAAATCATTGTCGATATAGATTAATTTATTTATTTTTAATAAGTAATGCCTGTTAAAGAAATCAATTTATTAAGGTTTCCAAGTTAAGGTGTGAAGAGTAACCCAGTCTTTAGATTCAAAAGCTGTGGAATCAGCTTTCTGAGCTGAAATTCATGAATTTTTGAATATATAGAAATTTAATATTAAGAGGTATATATTTAATATTTTGCTTTAAAGGTTTTGATTGAGCTGGGCCGATTTGGGCTGAACTTTATTGGGGCTTCAAGGTATAAGTTGCTCATGCACAGTGATGGACTTAGACTTTCTAGCCAAGCTGGGCTCGGACATAAGCGAAATTGGGGAACGATTGCTATCAATGGAGCCCGTTTGGATATGCTTTTCTTTTTCCAAAAAAAAATGTTTTTTTTTTTTAGAAAAAAAAACTAATTTCAGAGCAACAAAAATTGTGTGTGGATTGGCTCTTAAAAAGGGGGAAAAAAGGCAAAAAAAAAAAAAAAAAAAGGTAACTTCTTTTTTAAAGCTATTCAGGTAGTTTTAAAAAAAAGTAATTTTAATTATTTTATTCAAATGCAAAACTACATGAATTTTACTTGTTACATACGGGATAGTTTTTTGATCCGTTTTTTGATCTTAAAATTTCAAATTTTTTTATTTATTATCCAGGTCAGATTTTTTATATCGAATTTCTAATTTTTATCGAATTCGGACGCATCAATGAGTATAACTATTGTAAAATTCGAAGCGGCTTCGATGAATGTTTATAGATTTACTCAAAATCCGATCCAATAATAGCCCGCTTTTCGGATATATAAAATCGTTAACTCACGTCAGTAGATCGAACCGAAAATTAAGAGTGGAGTTGGTTTCGGCCTTGGGGTTCCACAAACAAATAGATAATTAACATATTTATTGATAGGCATTCCGTAAGGTGTCGTGGTGTAGTTGGTTATCACGTCAGTCTAACACACTGAAGGTCTCCGGTTCGAGTCCGGGCGACGCCACTTTTTTTTCTTTTAAAACTTTACCCAACTTCCATACGACACCGTTTTGACGTCCTGCACACTATCCCGTAATTTACGCAGCTACAAGGCAGACCTGGGCCCCACCAATAAAACGCCACATCTGAATTATTTGATTTGTCCAATAAAGTTCAGCCACCCCATCACTCCCTCAATTCCTATTGGCCCAAAACGTCCACGTCATCACCCGACCAGCACGAAATTGCAAGAAATATCTGAAATTTTTTATTTTTTCCTTCCCGCGTTCCCCAAGTCTCACGGGTAAACGGACAGTTTAAAAGGCGACAATCCAAATTCCAAACAAGCAAACCAATCGAGCAGTCACTTGATTCTCCGACCAAGAATTTATTCTTTCAGTTTCCATCAATGGCTTCTAGGTTGCGATCTTTGAATATTGCTGCGGCGTTGTGTTTGCTTCTCATTGGAGCTCAGTTCTCTGTATCCACCGCTTTTTTTCCCAGCCAAGATTCCGAAGCCATTGCGGTAACTATACAATTTTTCAGTTTCAATTTTGTTGCCGGGTTGAAGAATTTTTTTTCCCATTTATTGTAATTTTTTTTTCTGGGTATTGAATGAATTGTGATGGGGTTTTGTTTATTAAGCGAGCGGTTTTGATTTTCTGTTTTGTGATAGGATTTGAAGGAAGCTATTATGAAGGGATTAGGGCTCAAAACTGATGATTTTAAGATATCAGGGTTCGATTTGAGAGATGCCCTGGTGGGGAAATCGGTGGCATATGAATTCGACGTGGAGGTTGATAATAAAGTTATGCCCTTTAAGCTGTTGGAGGATGTGAACAAATGGGAATACGTGGATTTACCCGTTTTCCAAATGGAGCATCCGGGAGAGGAAAATGGGTTGTTAGAGAGGCGGCGATTGG
>CM047875.1:8034893-8077893 GCA_026212405.1 Petrea volubilis
CCATTCCGTGCGGGAATTAACAACGTTGTTGAAGCGCTCTATACCTCGGAAAACAGAAACTAAGCACGAATCTCCGTTATATATATCTCTCGTCGTTTTGGTGATTAGTATGTTGGTCAAAACGTGAAAACGTGAAAACGTAGATACTTAGATTAATGCTTTTTTACGGAAAGTTAATTATATAGTATGCATATATAATGAATTTAGGTAAAATTAAACTTTTGTTCCTGTAACTCTAACTTTGTGACACATTTGGTCCTGTAACTTTTTGCTTGACAAATGTGATTTTGTAATTTAATATGTCTTTACACATTTGGTCCTTATTTTTTACAACATTGGTCCTGGGCTCACACCATTTGGTCCTTTTTTCATGCATTTGAGTCTTGAAATTTCAAATGTGGTCTTTTTTTCCACATATTTGATCCTTCACCCATTTTTTCATCCAAAATCAAACTTTTCGGTTGGAAAAAAAAAAACAAATGTTTAGTACACTCATCAAACATAAAATATATTCAGAATATTACAAAAAAAGCCAACACTAAAGTTATAATTTATTCTTAAAGATACCCACCATATTATCAAATACACTATAAAAAAAATGCATAATATACAATTAAATATTAAAAAAGTGCACAATTCAAACAAATAACATATCAAACGATACCAAGAAAAGGACACACCATCCCTCATAATACTCAAAATCTAGCATAAAAAAATTTTGGGGGATTTTTGGGCGGTGAGAGTGAAGTAATCGCTGTCCACTACATCATCTCGAATCTTCCCAATGGTGATATGATTGTGCCAGAATATCCGTGTTGCTCAAAGAACATTCCGAGCAGACCCTGGTCAACAAACAGGATAGGACCCCTAATCAGTAGGTTGGGGAGAATGGTGATATTCAATGAGAGGTATCCTCGATGAGGAGAGTGTTGTCAGTGTGACAATTTCACCCCCAGAAAGAGGGGTTCTTTCTACATGGCGTTCTTAAACTGGTTTATGTAAACCAATCACAGTATCTATATGATATCAGGCCAGATTTCAAATAACTCTATATATATTATTTCATGATTCTTAGTTGGATTGAACTATACTATAATACAAGTTAGAGTCTATAACTTGCTCCTTGTTCGATTGCCATGGTGAACAAAAGGACTAAAATTCGTTAATCCAGTCTTCTTGGACCCAACTAACCCGTGTTCAACACTTGTGAATCTATAGGGCAAGTTTTATTGTGGTAGCTAGTTCCATACACTGGGTTTAAGTTGAAACCCAATTAAACTTCTATATATCCCTATGAATGACAAGTCGAATCAATATTCTAAATAATTGTGTTTTATTTTTTATTTTGACATTTTTTTAATTAAGAGATAACATGGTAGTTTCGTCACTAGTGTCTTGAAATACCACGAAACAACCGTTAGGCTGCAACAAAAAAAGGTTAGGAGTTCATGCACCTAGAATGATTTATCAAATAGTTAGCTTACATACGGTAATACATACATACAAAACAATTCAAATAGTAGTTCAAAATTTCTAGTTCTATTGTAATATTACGGTATTTCTTAGTGTTAGGGGGGAGGTGATACTAAGGTAGCTTGAAACATGTACTAAGCTTATGGCTGACGAAAACTTACACTTGTGTGGTTTGAATTTTAGGTGTTCTAATAATACTAAGAATATAACAATAATTTATTTACATATCCAGTACGATGGAGTGTATCAACGCAGACATTGCACTAAGACGAAGGAAATTACGAATTTCGGACTCAAGTGGAATATATACCGATGTACATATTAACATATCATATCCAAAGTTTAATCCACTCTCCAACCAAACGAAGGCTAAAAGAAATTGATTTTGAGCTTAACGCCTATTACCAAATCTTAATCTCGGCCATGACTTTTTGGGCCAAATTCATACTTGGCGCTGTATCACAAGAGCCCATAATTTTCATCTGCTCTTTATTTTATGATGTGTTATGAATAAATTTTTCCCTTGCGAAAAAATAATTAGACACTGATATTTTATGTCTCCATAGAGGGCGACAAACCCGAAATCAGCCCTGGAAAAGCTATAATCTTAATGGGACTTCAACAATGCAATAAAAATATCAAAGGGTAATATCGTCTTTCCGTTCCCCGTTCCAGCGCTCGCCTATATAACTCTCCAACTACAAAATCCAGGATATAAAAGCCCCATTCTTCTCCTCCCTCCCCTCTCTCTCTCTCTCTCTCTCGCTCTGCATCTGCGTACTCGGGGAACGGAACCCCTCTACATTTCGGTATCGATAGATCGAATCTGCCAGCAGAATTAATTCACTGTACGCTCAAATGTTGCTCTGATTGTTTTCGGATCATTTTGGATTGGTAATTTTGGTTTTAAGAGTTTAGCTGATGATTCGTTTTGTGTAGGGCAGTACTGTTGTTGGACAAGAATGACGACTTTCGAGCTGTACAGGAGATCCACAATCGGGATGTGCTTGACGGAGACACTGGATCAGATGGTTTCTGGTGGAACTCTCAGCCCCGAACTCGCCATTCAAGTTCTTATTCAGTTCGACAAGGTTGTACTTTATTACTCTTATGTTTTTGTATGTCTGATAATTATCACACATCTGCACCGATGTTGAAAAAATTCAATTATCATCAAAAGGGATGATTGTATTGCAAAAGTAGTTTAAACGGAGAATTATCGGCTAACGGTTGAAAGGCTTAACTAGATCAAAATGAGTGCTTGGTTTTGTTTTCATTCTCAATGAAGAAAGCAGATGATGAAAGTAAAATAAATGAGTATCAGACTATCAGTGTCCCAAGCATGTTCATTTCTAACAGATTAAGTACTGTTGCTGGGAATCTTTTGATTGTAATTGATGATCATGGAAATGGAATCCGACTAGTTAAACGGGTTTGTAAATAATGAAGAGCACCTTAAGCTATATTCAAAAGGATCTACCTTCATGTTTTATTCAAAAACCACAAGGAAATATTTTCCTACGTGTTCTCCCACTCAAAATTAAGATGGACTAGAGTGCAAGTCATGTTAGATCGAAATTGGTATTTTGTTGGATTGTAGGGAACTAATATCCCTGAATAGGATTAAAAGCTAATGTTCAGAGTTTCTGATGAAGTTGTGTGTGTGGTGGTGCTTTTCCATTGATGAATCGTGCAAGAATGCACTTCATATGTTGTTAATGTGTAGCTTCATCATTGCAGTCAATGACTGAAGCTCTGGAAAGTGAGGTGAAGAGCAAGGTTTCCGTTAAGGTAAATGTGTTTCCGGTTTGGGGGAAAAGGATTTTAGTTAGGCTTTTCTTATGGCTTTCAGTCTGATACATGTTTGTAATTAAACTTGGCTGAAGTGGAAAAGTTGATTTTGTGATATTTATGCCTTTATCCTTGTGCTTGTGTTTTGTCCAGGTTATAATGTCTGAAACCTTGTTCTCATCAACTATTTTTCTTAATCTGAAATTCAATTTTTTGCTCTTAGATGGATATTATTTTTCTGTTTTACTCTACTGTATTGATTGGTCATATCTAATGTACTTGTACATATATGTTTATGGGATCTTAAAGGGTGATAGGAGGATAAACAAGGAATCTATGGTCAAGAAAAATTGCTTAGAATATGTAATGAAATTTTCCTGCATGGTTTTAGAATATGGAAAAAGGTACAGAATCAGTAAGCCCTCACCTTGACTCCTAGCAGGGGTAGGGAGCTGTACAAGAATGTTGCACCATTAAGTCATCCAACTCAAGAAGGATGGTGTCATTATCGAATTTTTTTGGCAGCTTATATAGAGACCGATACACTTTTACCAATCAATTAATTTTCATACGATCTTTTACAGTTTGATGCCCGACAGGGCTCAAACATAAGAGGGAATGGTGCTCGAAAGAGGGCAAAGCAAAGTAGGCATGTTTTTCACAATCTCTCTAGAGAGAACAATAGACATCTCAACATTATATTTAGAAGCAAGTAGCAGTAATGTGGCACAATAGGCTAATGGTTAAAATTTTTATAGGGATAAATGTGAAGAAGTACTAAAGCCTTCTAATATTGCACTACTATTCAGCATCAATAATTTCTCTTGTTGCCTCAAACTTGTTCAGTCGCTTCATTTTTATTATGATGGATATACCCTCATGGAACAAGATAGTTTTCTGATCTTGAGATCTCTCCCCTGGGGAACTAGTTATCGGAGAATTAGTAAATGTTCTATGAGAACTTTATAGATAGGGCTTGTCAAAAGATTTTGACATTTCGACTTCTTTGATGTACTGGACCGTCAAATCTTTGGAAATTTGTTTGCAAAATAAATGAGAATTTTTATCATATTTTTCCCAGACCAAGAGAAGTAGAATAGGAAGAAGAAGTCTCTCTATCTCAAAATTTGTTAATAAAGAACTTCTGAAGTTATAAAAAGCAGCATTCATATATTTAAAGCCTTTGATTGTTTTCATGGGTGTGCATTTTCCCTTTTTGTAGTCTTTTCATTTCCTACTATTCATTTTTCTTTCATTTCATTCGTTTCTGCTCTTGCATCTGTAATATAGAATTATAAAATCATTGAAATGTGTGACGAACATATGATTGAAGGCATATAAACTGGTCTGCACTCATGGATTTAACTTCGGGTCATAGGGTTTTTGGGAAATTATTTGTGTTCTCTGCACAAATTCAACCATTAAGCTTTGCTTGCTCAAAAGCACTTCATACCCTGGGCTGATGATCATCTAGCAGGGGTTCGGTATTGTGGAAATGCATTCGGTCAATTGATGTTCTTCAGGTCAATTATCTTAGTTACTCCTGAACCTGCCTGCCAAAACTTCCTGTCAGTAATGTCTCCTGTTTCTATGGTTTGTTTCTTCGAATGCTTGCCTTTTGCTCAATCTTTTGCATAAGGTACACCCATCGGCACGTCATTTATACCTGCTGTGTTGTACTCCTTGCACATTTTCCATAATAGTTATTCTGCCAGTGAATACAACATCCCATCTTAGTGATTAACCTTGTTCGGCCTAAACTCTTGTAGTGAAACTGGATATCCTTAGATTCTGATTTGGTAAATCTGGCTAGCTCTTATCTGTTTTTCTTCTGGTAATTCAAGGGCGTAAACGGATGATAAACGGATCAGATATGTTGTTTCCATATCCGTATCCATTTAATTTTATCGGATATCAGTACGGATACGGATATTGACGGATATCTAAAATCAGTATCCATATCTGTATCCGCCAGATATCGGATGGATATTGGATATATCTATATCCGATTTTAATTTTTAAAAATTAAATTCAATTATAAATACTTGAATATCCATATCCCATTATGAATATTTAAGTATCTTATTCAATTGTAAATAATTGATATTCAACTGTAATTAATTGAATATTTGAATTTGAATATACAATTTAGTCATATTTTTATATATTATTCACTTATTTACAAAATATTATATATGTATATATATACATAGATATCATGCACTTTCATTAATAACACCGAAAGTTCATATATGTTTATTTATTTATTCCTTTTATATATTTGTAAGTTATAAAAATATGATACCCGTTAAAAAAATTTCTTGTATTTTATTTGAAACAACAATTTATTATGTACCATTCATTTAATATGAACTATTTATTTTTTTATTTCTATATATCTTATAATATATTAAATATAACGCATATGATTATTAAAAATAGAATTTTTTTAAAAAGTATTAACCACGAAATGAATTTTACAAAATTGTATCAATAAATAAATCAATTAATTTTTAAAATGAAATATTATTAAAAGCACATAAATACTTTAGTATACATACACATTATTTTTGCCAAACATTATTTATTGGGTATAATTAATAAATACAACGAAATTACAAATAATTGAGCATATAAACGGATATGTATTCAGAGCAGATATTGAACGGATCGGATATCTAATTACCATATCCGTATCCATTTATAATCGAATATCTACAATTGGATACGGATAATATCCGCTTTAAACGGATACGGATATTTTGCCCTATAAACGAATACGGATACGAACGGTAATCGAATTTTCGGTTATTCATTTTCAGCCACGTATGTGGTTTTTTTTTTTTTTTTAATCAGCCTGAGCACTATATTTTGATCCTTATTGTTTCTGGTGATTGGCGACACAAATGCTTTCTGAACCTGTAAAATTTCCCTTCTCTGTAATTTTCTGTGAAATCTGTATAGCTGCTTGGCTTCATAATTCTTGTGAATTCAATCGATCGTTTCAAATGAAACGTGCTAACAAGCTAAAAGGTGGAGATGCGTGATACAATCCAATCCTTTTCTTATGGCAGCTAATCATTTGTTTGCAATTGCATTGTTATTCAATATGACTTTCCTCTATCTCCGACTTTTTAGTATTTCTCCTGTTTTGCGGCTGTTACAATAAAGCTTGGAGTCATTGTCATCGTGTGGCTGTGTTTTACCATTTCAATGTCGATTTCTGAATTCCAATGCCAAGTTATACTTTGAATGTTAGGGTATATTCTACTGTGTCACGTTCATAGTTTTCTAATTTGACTGCATTTGCTACAGGGACATCTTCACACCTACAGATTCTGTGACAATGTTTGGACCTTCATCTTACAAAATGCTAAGCTGAAAAGCGAGGAAGGCGAGGAAACTGTTGATTCTGTCAAGATTGTGGCGTGCGACTCAAAGTTACTCACTCAGTGAAAAGATGAACGATGAGATTCTTAATTTTAGTTTTTACTTCAGAAAAATGGTGTCAAAAGGACGGCGAAGTGAGGGAATCTGGAGCTAAATCCGGCAGTTAGTATTAACTGGTAAGCGTAAGGAAGAACATATTGTGCAACTTACTGTATTAGCCATTCAAATATATACTCTGTCATGGCTCGCATTTCGCATTCTAATTGCGTTGAACGAAAATTCATCCACTTTCCTCTAAACCCGATTCTTTTTTGTTCTTTGAATATCTTTTAATTTGAAATATTCTGTTGCATGAAGTGACGACTAACGACTTTCACAAGCAATCATATAAAGATATTTATATCTGTTTTTTATCTCTCTTTTGCTCTCATGTCAAATTAAAAGATAGCGTTGAGAATGTACAGAGGGTATACATAGGGTTATATTTTAATTAACGTTGTTAAACTGTTCAATTTTAAGGGAATATGATAAACTTTTCGCCTAGTGATTGATGGTCAAGCGAGTTTATTGAGTATGACTTTTGTCTTGGCACGATGATGATTTTGTTTCCCCCATTTAACCTGGTTAAATTTCAAAAAAAATTGGTACCACAACCCTTGTGACAAACGACAATAGTGAAACTACTTTTATTCAGTTGATATTTTTAAAGATTGGTTTTTTTAACTTGTCTATTTTTTTTATAGAGCAAGACATACACACATATTTGGATAAATTATCTATTTATTTATCATATGTAAAGTATTTTATTTATATATGTATTTATATTTAAATATATAAAGTGTTAATATGCATTGTACATACAATAGTTTATATATTTGATAGGGTGCTTACTCCACAAATTAGATATGGATCAATTGAGTAATTCAATAATTTCTCATTAACAAAAACATATGAAAGGACTGATGGCTACTTTACTTTATTAACAAGGCTGTTTATATCAATTAAAACACTATCAGGTCTATCTTACTATTTTATATAAAATAGGGGGTTTGATTCTATTTGTTCGAATATCTGTCATTATAGACTTTTAGGAATAATATTCGGCTTTATTTTGAGTGTTCTGAGGGAAGCTTTTTCTGAAAATGAGTTTCGATTGTGAATTTGAACAATGCATGAAAAGTAAAAGTAATCATTGAATTATTTTGAATCGTTTAATTTTATTATATGTCTGTCATTATAATCTGATTGAGTAGTGATGTTGCGCCAAAGTTTTGTATTTTTATTTTTATTATTACCAAACCATATATTTCTATTAAAATAATAATTTACAAGGTACGTATGTTATTAACATACTGACTTGAAACAGGCAAAAAAAAAAAAAAAACAAAAAATAGGTATCTTAAGGTTAAAAAAATCATAAATGCTCTATAAAGTTTAGATTTAGTATTACTTTAATCTTTAGGAAAAATCACATTTATACCCCTTGAGGTATGATGTAATTATAAATTAATCTCTTTCGTTTTAAAAATTATAAATACTCCTAAGATATGTGTTAATTTAACAAAATTATTCATTCATTAAAACGAGACATGATGGCGAATTGTCTATTTTTCATTTTCAGGTGGGATTTTGAGATGAGATCCATATGGTCTTAACAAACTCAATATGTAGAAATTATATATGTGTCGATTTCAATTAAAAAAAAAAGTAGTGGCTAGATCGGATTATAAGCGTTATGTTCGATGATGGTGGTATAAAGTGAAATTATTTTGTAAATGTTGGTGGAGTAACAAAATTGTTTGAATGATTTTGTCAAACTCAATGAGATACATTTCTTGGTAGGTAGATTGATTGTTATAACTATAGATAAGTTTTCTTTTTGGACAACTCTATTAATATTTACAATAAGGTTTTAAACCTCGATGAGATATTATAATTTTTAAAATAAGAGAAACTAATTTATAAGTACACTATACCTCAAAAAGTGTGGATATAATTTGTCGCTCTAACTCCAATTTTAAGGCCTGACCGTACCGTTTTTCATGACCGGTTGAACTATCCAATCCGAATTGGTTTTTAAAACATTTGTTTAATCCCTAACACTTAAATTCAGTTCCAAAATTGTCAATCCCTCAAATTTTCAACATGTGAGTCACACATGCCTATATTGGAGGATAAAACTGTTAAATTAATTTTCAACAATAAAGTATGTCCATTCATATCACTTTTCAACAACTTCAAACATTGACCAAACAATTTTGTCCTTAAAATGATGCATGTGTCATTCACATTCTTAAAAGTCCGACAAAAACACATCATAAAGTTAGCTAATGAACTAAATTGCATCTAAATATAAACATTACTGATTAAATTGTTGCTTTTTAAATATCAGTGACTAAAATGATACGGTACCTAAACTTGAGGAACTATTTATGAAATTCGCCCAAAATAGCCTTTTTTTTTGTGGGCTGGGGGGGGGGGGGGGGGGGTGGGTGTTGTTGATTTTAATTTGATTTAATAAGATCAATAGATGTATGTGTACATAATAATAATATGTTACTTTGTGGTCCGTGGCACATGTTACTAGCTCGAGGGGCTGAAAGGGACTATTAGTGGCAGAGAAATTAAATTTTGGGTGCGTGGGTCGTTGAGGTATCTCTGATTGTTAAAAAAGTAAAAGTAAAATGATGATAATGAGGATGTGATGATGATGATGGATTTGATTTCTTTTCATATCAGCTTTGAACAACAGAGGGGGCTGTAGCTGTTTTATTTATTTATTTATTTATTTTTTTCATAATTAGGGCTGTAGCTGTTTTTATTGCTACTGCAACTGATTTTTATCAGAAGCTAAATAATAATAGGCAATAGATAATAGACACTTAGCCTTTTTTCTTAAATTCAGCCACCCAAAATTATGCCTCCTGTATGCTTGCTAATAAAGACTGAAAGCCAGCCTGTTTTATGTCGTCACCCACCAAAATAAATATTGTGACCAAAAAAAAATGGTTAATTAAAATCACTAGTTGAATACTGTATTCTTTTTAAGTTACAAACGCATTACTAAGATTTTACAAGCATGAATAACTCCGACTCTAGTGATTTTTACCCTATCAATTTGTAACTCTGTGAGTGGCATGTATTTTTGAGGCTTTATGTTTGACAATTCGAATGAATCATGTCATGAACAATACTTTTTCTAAACTAGCAATTCCAGCAATTCAGATTTTTTATTATAAAATGGTGAGATGTCTTTTTCTCCATTTATAAATATACGCAACGTATATTGGTAAACAATTGAAATAGAAAAAAGGAACCTTCAAAAAAACTTTCATATCATAAGATATTCTTATTTTGTATCCCAACTGTTCATCAATACACTTGGTATGTATTTATGAATGTAAAAAAAAAAACATTATTTAGTAGCAGATGATCTGGACTGACAATTCTAGCCCTTGCGAAACAAATGCAATCAAGAAAGGCTGCAAAATCACCCAAACTTGGGTAAGAAAGATTGATTTGGTAATCATGTTCTTCCGGAAGTCCGTTGAGTTGATCTTGATCACATTGATTGAAGTTGTTATATATATATATATATATATATATATATATATATATATATGTGTGTGTGGGGGGGGGGGGGGGTTATGGTGGACATTCAATCAGAAAATTTGTTCATCCGACCTTTCAAGTTTTTTTTTTAATTTAATAGCCCTCAATTTTTTTTTCTTTTTTTTTTAAGTTAAATATCCGATGTGGCATAATTTAAAGGTCAATAAAGTGAACTAAAAACTTCAGGATTGGACGGGGGTCGATTTGTAAATAAATAATTTTATAATTTATACTATATCGATCAATCGATCGTCTATACGTATTGCTTAATCGATCAAAACATGTCGCTTAATCGATCACAACATGTCGCTTGATCGATTAAGCCATGTCGCTTAATCGATTCAAATAAGTCGATTAATCGATCTTAATATGTCGATTAATCGATTATAATATATCGCTCGATCGATCTTCATATATCGATTGATCAATCATACGATATCGATTGATCGATCATAGTGTATCATCATAATAGACTCCCGCGCGGTACACTTTCTTAGTTCCTTCTCAGAGACGCTTCACATTCCTCCTTCCTCATCTCTTCTCTTCCTTCTCATCTCAGTTGGAATCCATTCGAGAACTCAAAAATCGTCGTGAAACCCTGATAAAATCCCAAAAAATTTAATTCTCCCCTCTTTGTCTCGTCGATTTCCCAAAAAAATCCCTTGAAAACTTTAATCACGTTTACCCTTTACTACAAGACCTGTTAAAAATTGAAGAAAGGAAAGACCAACAAATCGATGTTGTACCACAAGAAGCACAACAGCCATTGGTGAACGAGCCACTGGTGAACGAGTCGTTGATGAACGAGCCGTTGACGAACGAGCCAGTGGTTAACGTGGAAACCGGTGCTGCTCCACAAGAAGAACAGGTACTTTAATCCATTATTTGCACATGAAGAATTAATGCTCGTCTTTCAACCGTAACCGTTGGTCGATTGTCATTGTCGATTGAGGGATTTAAATGTCGATTGATCGATTTTAATGTCGATTAAGCGATTGTCCTTATCGATTTAGGGTTTAGGGTTTAAGGTTTTGCACTATTAACTGATTTTTTGGTGTTTTGTTTGAACATAGGAAAATAAAAAAGAGGATGTTCCAGTTGATGATGAGCTATCCATTCCATCTTGTTCGCGGGCTATCAGCTTTAATAGTTACCAACTCCGGACAATATTGGATGACATCAAATACTTCCCAGTGAGGGTGACTGTGAGATCTTCTGTTGCTAAGCTTCGGAAAATGGAGGAAGTTTTAATGGGTTTGGGAGAGAATATGTTGTCGAGGTTCTCTGAAACCTGTTTTGGCCATTTATTACGTATGACGAATTTCTGGTCATTTTCTGGACAACTCTGCCATTACCTTATGCTCCGTCAGATTCAGTGCAAGAAGAAGTGGGAGCTATGGTTTGCCATCGACAACAAACCCATTCATTTTGGCATGCCGGAGTTCGCCATAGTCACTGGTCTGAATTGTGGTCCCCTCCCTCCCAATAATGAAATGGACAAGATGAGAAACGACGAGAAGAGCAAAAATTTCTTGCAGAAGGTTCTGGGTAATAAGAAACAGTCAGTAAAAATTCCAGACTTGGATGAATGCATGAAAAAGAGAAGTTTTTCGGCAGAAGACAAGTTCAAACTATGTCTCGTATGGTTTGTTCATACATTCCTTTTGGCCAAGGACGACCACAAAAACGTGAACGAAGACCTTCTTCTCTTTGTCAACAATCTGGAATTTTTCAATTCTTATCCATGGGGAAGGGAGTCGTTTGTGATGACAATGGAGTCTCTCCGGACAAGAGAATTGAAGAAAAAATATTTCCAATGGGTTCAAAAAGGAGAAGACTTCCGAAAAACAGAGTCCTACAATATTGTCGGATTTCCTTGGGCCTTACAGGTAAACTCATATTTCTATTCAAATATCGATTGATTGATCATTATAATCGATTGATCGACTAAATGTATCGATTGATCGATTTATGTTGTAGATCAATCGATTTTTATATCGATTGATCGATACATTTAGTCGATTGATCGACTGTTATGTCGATTGATCGAATGTGTTGTCGTCGATCGATCGATACCTAGTATCGAGTGATCGATTGCATTTGTCGATCAAACGATACACTGTCGATTGATCGACTGTGTGACATCAATCGTTCGATATGATTTATCGATTGATCGATACATGTTGTCGATTGATCGATGTTTTGAAAATTTTCAGGATATTCTTTAATTGATCGATTTGTTTCTTTGCATTTAGGCTTGGGCTTATGAGGCTGTCCCTTCTTTTGAGAACATCGGGTTGCCCATGGTTCCAGATGAGGATGATCCGTTGTTGCCACTTCCAAGAATTGTGAGGTGGCATGCCACAAAATCGGAAAAGTTGCCTTTTGAGATGGTTGAAGATGCAATCTCAAAATGCAAAGAGGTGGTCGTGTGTCCCTTCCTACACCCAACAAAGAGGGAGTTGAGAGAGCCGTACATGAGACTATTTGATGATCTGCAAGAGATTTCTGACGATCTAATCGATCAACTCACTCGAGACTTGGAAGGGATTACAGAATTGAGGTCTCTTTCTGAGCATGATGCTGACTTAATTGAGTTTAAACGCGAAGGGGCGCCACATTTCCAACATCATGAGGAAGCGACAGTCTCAAGAACCCCACCTCCCTCCCCAAAACCAAGCCTGAATAGAACTCCTGCCCCCAAACCAAGCCTGCCTCTTGAGGAAGACATTCGTCCACCATCATCGTGTGCGCATCACGATGAAATAATGGAACAATTGAAATGCATCAACGAGCAAGTCACTTCAGCTCAACCCAAGGAAGTGAGGGAGTCTCCATCTTCATCGTGTGCACATCATGATGAAATCATTGAACAACTGAAGTCTATCAAGGAGCAAGTCACTTCTGCCCAACCTAAAGAAGCCGATGCGTATCCATCATTGATTGAAATTATGGAAAAAATTAAAAGCATTGATGATGGAATTCTCGGGTTGAAAAATTTTCTGACTGAACGAATGGAGAAGACAGAAAAAAGAATTGACTTGCTGTATGCATTGGTGGACAAGAAATCGGAGAGAACGAAAAAGAAAAGCAAATACGCGAAGTCTCCGTTCACTCAAGAGGGTGGGAAAGGGAAGAAAGCGAAAGTGGCTGCCCAACCATCCAAGCCTGATTTGTTTACGCCACTTGATTCAAAAAGGTTATCTGACTTCTTACAGTGGTATGAATCAGACCCAGAAGGCAAAAAGGTTTATGGTAAAATGGGGACGTTGGACAAGCCATTTTTCCACACGCTTTTGGGTGAAGGCCTATGGCTCCAATCAGAGGTAAGTTACAGTTTTTGTTCAATAAAAATAAACTATCGATTGATCGATTATTGTGTCGATTGATCGATATATATATCGATGGATCGATGTTTATTATCGATTGATCGATATATATTGATAAAATAAAATTAGAATTGTCAATTGATCGATATTTTTACTCGATTGATCGATACATTCATCGATCGCTCGATATTTGTTTATCGATTGATCGATACATTCATCGATCGCTCGATTTTTGTTTATCGATTGATCGATAGGTTCATCGATTGATTGATTTTTTCGTCGATTGATCGATATTTATTTCCTTATTAAATTCTTGACATATTTTTTTTATTTTTGCAGCATATCGACGAAGCTCTATGTCTTATAGGGATTAGACAGAGGAATTATCCAACTTTGTATGATCAAGACGTAGGTTTTGTCGATTGTCAGTTTATGCAGCTGCTAGAACATGCTTATGATCGGCTTCTTGTTGGAGTGGAACCCTCCAAAGTTGATAGCTGTAGGTACACCGACAACGAGTCTTTGAATAATGCAATCGAACTCATGCATATTATCTCGAAATTATTAGACTATGCAAATGGCAATGAACCAAAATATGCCGACCCATGGGTGGAATTCAAGAAAGTCTATGGGGTGTTGAACATACAGAATCAGCATTGGGTTGCCGTCGCATGGATTTTGGATAAGGGGGAAGTGCATGTTCTAGATTGCAACAATAAAGTTTGTCGGGGTCCAGAGCTTAAGAAGCTGCTCGCACCAGCATGTTTATTATTCCCCAAAGTCTTGAGAGAGACGGGTCACTTTGGGGCGTTGGGCAAGCTGCTTGAACAAAAATGGAGTTTACATCTAGACAAATGTCAATTTAATAAGCGAAGGTATTTATTTTCTTTTTTATGTAATGTATCCCATTTTCTCTCTTCTTCTTTCTTTTTGTTCTCATATATGTGCTTCATATATTTTTGCAGTGGGGACTGTGGGATGTATGCATTAAAATTCATCGAATTTCACTTTACCGGCACCGCGATGGACAAGTTGAACGACGATAGCATCATCGAGTTCCGGAAGCGGTTAGCTGCTGAAATGTTCTTTGGAAAAATGGATCCACTTGTCCCTACTTGAAACACTGTAAAATTGCTTCTGTGTAAATTTTGTAAATTGTAATTGTTTTTTGAGATGCGTAAATATTGAGATGTGTAATTGTAATTGTAAATTTTGTAAATTGTAATTGTAAATTTTGTAAATTGTAAATATTGAATCATAATATTTATTGAGATGTGTAAATATTGAATCATAATAATCGATCAAGCGAACTTGATAATCGATCAACCGATCACAACAAGATTTAGAATATTGCAAAAATCGATCCATTGATCTTTATAATCGATCTATCGATGACTATAATCGATCAACCGATCACAGCAAGATTTGAAAATGTTATCCAACAACAAAAATCGAACAATTGATCTTTGTAATCGATCAAGCGATCACAACAAGATTTAGAATATTGCAAAAATGGATCCATCGATCTTTATAATCGATCTATCGATTCTGGTAATCGATCAAGCGATGACTATAATCGATCAACCGATCACAGCAAGACTTGAAAATGTTATCCAACAACAAAAATCGAACAATCGATCTTTGTAATCGATCAAGCGATCACAACAAGATTTAGAATATTGCAAAAATGGATCCATCGATCTTTATAATCAATCTATCGATTCTGGTAATCGATCAAGCGATGACTATAATCGATCAACCGATCACAGCAGGACTAGAAAATGTTATCCAACAACAAAAATCGAACAATCGATCTTTGTAATCGAACAATCGATCTTTGTAATCGATCAAGCGATCACAACAAGATTTAGAATATTGCAAAAATGGATCCATCGATCTTTATAATCGATCTATCGATTCTGGTAATCGATCAAGCGATGACTATAATCGATCAACCGATCACAACAGGACTAGAAAATGTTATCCAACAACAAAAATCGAACAATCGATCTTTGTAATCGATCAAGCGATCACTACAAGAATATTGAACAAAACAGTAATCGAGTAATCACATCAAGAGATCACATCAAGGAGTATTGTTTATACATGTCATACTATAGTATGATTAGATATATATCTATTATGTATTGCAATTGTATATATATGTCATAATATAGATATATATATTTTTATATTATGATTAGATATATATGTATTATGTATTGCAATTGTATATATATGTCATACTATAGATATATATATTTTTATATTATGATTAGATATATATGTATTATGTATGTATTGCAATTGTATATATATGTCATACTATAGTATGATTAGATATATATGTATTATGTATTGCAATTATATATATATGTCATACTATAGTATGATTAGATATATATGTATTATGTATTGCAATTGTATATATATGTCATACTATAGATATATATATTTTTATATTATGATTAGATATATATGTATTATGTATGTATTGCAATTGTATATATACGTCATACTATAGATATAGATATTTTTATATTATGATTAGATATATATGTATTATGTATATATAGCTAGTTGTGGTGATATATAGTATGTCAGACTAGATATATATATATATATATTTGTATTATATATAAATATGTCATACTATAAATATATATATATATAGTTTATATTATGATTGAATACAAGTTGTGGTAATATCGATCAATCGATACATTGTGTCGATTGATCGATTGTATCACTGGATTGCTCGATTTTTTTGTCGACTGATCGACTTTTTTCTTTGCTTTAAGGCGTGGAGATATCGATCCATCGACAAATAATGTCGAATGATCGATTTACTTTGTCGATTATTCGATATTTAATGTCGACTGATCGACTTTTTTCTTTGCTTTTAAGGCTTGGGCCTCTGAAATTGGTCAGAATACAAGTTGTGGTAATTTCGAGCAATCGATAGCTTATGTCGAGTGATCGATGTACATTGTCGATTGTTCGATATTCCATGTCGACTGATCGACTTTTTTTTTTTTTTTTTTGGTTCCAACACTTGTGCTTCTGAAACTGGTCAGAATACGAGGAATGGGTATATCGATCAATCGATAACTTATGTCGATTGATCGATGAAATGTGTCGATCGTTCGATATTCCATGTCGACTAATCGACGTTTTTCTTTGCTTAAGGCTTGGCCTTCAGAAATTGGACAGAATACTACAAGTGGAGATATCGATCAATCGACATAATATATCGATCGGTCGATGTCTTATGTCGATTGATCGATATAATATGTCGATTGTTCGATATATAAACACAAGAATTTGATTCAAAATAGACTTTTGATGATCAACTTGAAATTCCCTTTATTAAAAGTAGTGATATTTACAGGCACAAACTTGATCATAAACTACAAATGCTAACATCCACACTTTTCAGTTATTTGTAGGGGGTTCTTTGCAGGTTCCTTTCTTGTGATCTGGCTTATTGCATCGTCCGCACTTGTTCTTCTTCTGATGAACCTCACAAGCAGTTGGGATCCTCTTGACTCTTTTCCTGCCTTTTGATGGATTTACATGAGGAGGATCAATGATAATATCTTTTATCGATTCAGGAACCACCCACAAATCCTCCGGAGGAATACGATAGATTGTTTCTGCATAAGCATGCAAAAACTCATCAGTTCTATATACAGAAGAGCATGCTGAGTACAATCTCATACCAAAATCGGGCAAATTCTGATGTCTAAAAGCAGCTATGGCATGACGGCATGGGACCCTATCAATATCAAATACTTTACAGCTGCATCGATTATTGTTAAGATCAACAACAACATTCGGACCGTAGCCACGCACATGGTACTCATGCACATTGAGTTGTACAATGTCAAGAGATGCTGAGTTTTCCAAACTGTCACGAAGTTCACTTTCTTTTGATGGAACCAATCGTGTATTGCATTTAACCATCTCCGTACGACGGTCACAAAACCACTCTGACAAGATTTGTTGGATTGCGTTAAAAAGAGCATCAATTGAAAATTCCCTTTCGTTTAGAAGTCTTGAGTTGATAGACTCCGCAATATTAGTCGTCATAATATTATACCTATTACCAGGAAAATAAGCTCTACTCCAACGCACGAAGCCAATATCTTTTTCGAGGTAGTCAGCCACTTTACTTTTAAGTTGGCGTATTTGGCTGAAATGTTGTTGGAACTCACCAACTGTGTAAGATTTAGCTGCCGAGTTATAGATTAAGGATATCACCGCATCTAAACTTTTGCTTCAAGTTCTCGGCAATGTGTTTCATGCAATACCCATGATGTGCTAAAGGATAAACACGTTGCACAGCCTTCTTGATAGAGCCGTGTCTATCGGATATTATGCATATCTCGTGACTATCGGGAATTATATCTTTTAGATTTTTAAAAAACCACTCCCATGAACGGTCATTCTCAGAGTTAACCACAGCCCATGCAATAGGATAAATATGCTTCTCACTGTCTTGTGTAGTGGCCACTAGCAATGTACCGCCATACTTTCCTTTAAGAAAGTATCCATCAACAGCTATTACCTTCCTCATAAATGAAAAACCACGTATGCATTGGCCAAATGCTACAAAAAAGAATTGAAACTGATTTTTAGAGTTGACCACCAAATCTGTCTTGGTTCCGTTATTTTCTGACTCCAACATGAAACGATAGGCCTCAAGAACTGCATACCCATGCTCTGCTGTTCCCCTCACAAAATCCTTTGCAAGTTGTCGCCCTCTCCAACATTTCCAATAACTCACAGAACATCCTAAATTTTTTTCTACATAAGTCTGCACTCCGCTAGGTGTGAGTCTTTCCCCTTTGACAAATTGGTCCTTGACACATTCTCCTATAAGATTGGCCGATGCTTGGGGATATTGGCCTGATATATGATCCAGCCCACATGTGTGCTCACTAATATATTTCTTGACAATAAATTTCTCTGAATTCATATACTTACAACAACGAATCCACCACTTGCATGTTGGGCTCACACATGCTACAACATATAATGATTTGTTTGATCTTTTGACAGAATACTCAAACTTTGCTTTCACAGCAATGAGTTGAATTTTTCTTACTACTTCGGCTTTGTTATTAAACAAACACCCCACTTGAAACTCCGACCTATCATCAAACGCATGTCGTGATTGACTTCCTATCACGCTCCTATCACTTGAAACATGTTCTTTATAAATGGGTTCTTCTGCGACATCAAAATCCACTTCACGTAGTTCTTGAGTCATAGCGACATCTTTGTGGACCATAACATCATTGTGAAGCAGTTCCTCTGTGTATTGTTCCTCCACATTGTCATTGTCACCAATTGATGTACAACCATATACTGGATTTTCATTGTTCAAATAATTGTCATTATTGTAAAAGTTGAAACCATCAATATTCGACTTGAACACCGACACTTTTAGAATTGGTCTCCAACCCTCACTAGCAACATCAGCAAAGTATACCTTCAAATCATCGTCCGACTTTATTTCAGCTGGATGTGTTATGTGTGGTGGAGGAGGTGCCTTTGTTATCATATACTTCACATTAACATTAGCCCGTGAACAACTTAGTTGCCCCTTCTCAATAATTTTATCAATCAAGCTATTGAAAGAAATGTCTTTAGTAACAACAAGAGGTGTCGTTACTTTGCATTTCCCTGTCCACTTAAAACAAACCTTTTTTTCTACCCACTCGCCAAATTCAACACCTACAACAAATTCTTCCTCCATATTTGCTGCCAAATACCTATATTATAAGATAACAGAAATGCAAAATTATCACGAGCGCCAAAAAATAATAATAATAAAAACGATCGATCGACATAAAACAAAGGATCGATTAATCGATATAACATGGTCGATTAATTGATGCAAAGATAAAAAGATCGATTAATCGATATATTATGGTCGATAAATCGACCACAAATACATCGATTAATCGATATCAAATGGTCGATTAGGCGATATAAAGACAAGAAGATCGCTTAATCGATATTTTATGGTCGATTAATCGATATATGTGGTAGAAGATCGATTAATCGATAAATGTTGTCGATTAATCGATCACAAATACATCGATTAATCGATATAGGATGGTCGATTAAGAGATCGACCATTCACACAAGATCGCTTAATCGATATCTCATGGTCGATCAAGCGATCACATGCATCAAGAGATCTCTTAATCGATAAGTTACGGTCGATCAATCGATCACACAAGGTTTAACTGTTTCACTTCCCTGTGCACGGGATCGCCATTAATGGTGAACCACCAACCCAACTGTCGAATTAATGGTTATTTTCCAAAACCCATTATGAAATGATGCAATAATGGTGCTCTATACAGAATGTACTACTCAAATCTAGTATTAAAACCACAAAAAAGGGCGTTCTTACCTTAAGTAGTTACGTCTTTTTTGTGAAGAAACTCTTGTACAGTTTGTCTACCCAAAGAAATCGCAGGTTGTCTAAGAAATCGCAAGTTGTCAATATTCGACTACAATGTGGAAGGAAAAATATTACCCAAAGAAATCGCAGGTTGTCTGAGAAATGAGACGAGGGTTTTGATCGTGGGTTGCAATATTCTTGGTTTTAGGGGTTAAAATATAATGTCTAAAAGTTAGATGATTATTTATCTAAATCTCATTTAATTAGAGTTAATAAACAAAAAGGCTATCTAGCTAAAGATTAAAACTTGAGGGCTATTTAATTAAAAAGAAAACTTGAAAAGGCTATTTAACAAAAACGCCCACATTCAATTAGAACGGTACCATGGATCCGTATTCCCTCTCACTCTCCAAAATATATGTGTGGCAATTAAAAACTAATCAACTTGAAACAATTATGTGCAAGTGATGCGGATTGGATCCCCTATCCCATAATAGTGCCCCATCTCCTGTCCCATACTCTGGATATACGACACGTGTAAGTCTTGAAGATTTATTTACCAAATTAGATAACTGAAAAAATATAATTAATTGGACAAAACATCTAATTTGATAAGTAAATCTTCAAAACTTACACGTGTCACACATCCAGAGTGTGGGGCAGGAGATGGGGCACTATTATGGATTAGGGAATCCGGTCCGCAAGTGACGTGGCATATTTTGGAGGCTATCACGTGATGTAATCCTCACAACATCCACATCATATTCTTACCACTCGGCATCGACGCTTGGTCCTTTATCCAACAAGAACCTCCAAGAGAACCAAGACACCTCACCGTTTGGTTCATTATCGAGTGGTCATTTTTGAGGAGATCAATCATGGGTTCAACAATTTTGGAGCCCAAGTCAAAAGATCTATATGAACCGACCCGCTGCTTTATAATTGAGAGGTTCCATTCGAGCTCCTAATCGGATATCACCCAAGAGAACATTGATCCTAAGTATAAATTTATAAAGCATTTAATAAGAACTACATCTACTCATATGGGCCCATTCAAACTAATAAAGCAACCCTCAGTGCCATATCAGATCATTAGATACAACCACTTAACCCGTGGTTCATGATGAGTTATGAAAATCTAAGAATTATTTAAATAAATAACCTCACGCATAGCATCTCCAAGATTGAAATTTTCAATTATAAATATTTCATCATCTACTTAATCAAGTAAACTCTTTTAAATAGCATTCGTTCTCTTGTGCAAGAAAACCCTATCTTCCCCCTCAAAATCAATCGATCGAGTGGTCTAGTCTCCTAGGTTCGATCGGTCACCAAAAACCAATATCAAGAAGGGAAAGGAGTTAATGGGCTCAGAGTCGAGTGTGGGAGTTCGAAAGTGGTATCAAGAAAGTTTTAAGTTCGAACCTCTGTCCCATTTGAATGAGCATGTACGTGTATATTGATGTATTTTTTGGTTGATATCTATAAAATATTTCGAGAATCGAAATGATTGTATAAAAACAAAATAAGGAAAAGGAAAAATAAAAACTAAAGATGCGCCTTTGACCGAGAAGAAGACCAAAACCGTAAATATATATATATATATATATGTATTAAATAAAAAAAGGAAATAAAAAGGGTAGGAAGAGTGATGGAAAGTCACTAACAAAGGGTGAAGTGATCCTAGAGTACGGCTCAATGATCTTCTATTTTGACGTGTGCCCATTCCACCGTAACAACGTGCCAACGTTAAATACCAATAGTTGCTTCTTATTTAATTTTTGGTATCGGGGCATCTTCACACCACAATTAACTTCATTAATTAACGTACATGTCGTGATTAAAGAAACAAAGTACGTGATCGAGCTAGTTCAGATATCATTAGTCGAGATATATAGTGTGCTTAATTACTACATGATATGATATAAGAGTACGTACGCCATATATTATATCTGGCTGATGTGGTCGGATTTTGTCCTGCGGTACACGTCACTTCGTCCTGGGAGTAAGTGTCCGAATCCGGTCAGGTATATCCGAGTAAGGGTGACTGAATGCTGGTCGGGTCCTGTTCTGCAAGGATGGAGCACACGTGAGACTAGCCGGAAGTGTCTCCGGCGAAGACCCTCCGACGCTCAAGTCAGAATTCGGGCAGGTGAACAGTAAATAATGTTCAGCGTATTAGTAGATAAAAGTTGTCATACCCCATGACTAGTGTCGTCGTACTATTTATAATAATAAAAAATAGGTGGGCCGGGCCAGAATTAGGTTGGCCCAATCCCGTTGCTGGTAACGGGCACTCGTCAGGACGCGCTGCGGGCGCGTGGGGTGCGTTCCTTGTTCGAGGAGTATTGACTCCGAGGAGAAAATATGGTGGACATCGAACATGTCGTTTCATCGAGGGGGTGTGGCGAGCTCTGGCCGAACAAGGCCGTCAAGAAAAAGACTGGGCCTGATCGGGATAGGCCTGACACGCGGCGATAGGGGGATGGCGGCATGTGCTGACCAGGATCCGACGTGTAAGCTGAGGAGGCGCGTACGTGGCCAGGGTGGATTTGGCCTCATCATTAGCCCCCCCAGTTCTTGGTCTGACCGATCCTCGTGATACGGGCAGACCGGAGACTGTTCGAGGAGATAGCGCCTACGACATCGCTCAGGAATTATCGGTCAGGAATTGGTGGTAACTTCGAAAATTGACCGTTGGTAATAAATGCTGGTGACTGTTGGACTTCCCGAGGAATATTTTTACCGCCCTATAAATAGGGGCTCCGGGCGTGACTACGGGCGCGTCATTTTACAATCGAGCTGAAGTTTCATTCCGAGCATAATCTGAGAGCACCGAGCACACGGGAATCATTTCGAGCAGACAAACACTCCTTTCGACCAGTCAAACCTAGGTATTCCCCTTTTTCCGAACTGTTTCTTTCTTGCTCTTCATTTTCGTTAAACAATCCCTAGATATGAGCCAATCCGTGGATAGCTCGGATAGTCAAAATAGGTTGGTAGGGTCCCCGACCGAAGGGGGTTTAAGCGACGTGAATCTGTCGACCTCCGTGGAGGCAGAAGCCTTTTTTGAGGGGGCATCATCTCGTTGCCCGGGCGAGGCGAGCACCAGTCGGCCCCGAGGGGGTGGTAAGAGCCCGAGCAGGGTTGAGGAGATGAGGCGGTGCATGGAGGCGGAGAGAGGGGAAGTCCTTCTTCCGATGGGCGATGTGCCAGTTCCCCCATGGAGGTCTGCTCCCGGAGAGGAGGGCCCGTCCAGTCAGGCTCCTCCTCGGGGGAGAAGAAGGGCCATCGCCGGGAACCAAACCACAGTGAGTTGGGGAAACATCATCGCGAACAACACTGAACGGGATCGAGAGAAGATAATGAATCACTACATCCGAGATTCGTTCAGCGTCACCTGGCCGAGCAGGGAGGATTCCATCACGAATCCCCCCGAGGGGTGCATTCCCATTCATTATGCTCACATCGAGAACGGGCTCAGGTTTCCGATCCCGGCCTTCATCTCCACCATCCTGAATCGGTTGAACCTAAGCCCCATCCAACTGACCCCAAACTCCTATGCTTCGATATGTGCCTTCGTCGTTTTCTGTCGTTGCACCGGGCACACCCCAACAGTGGCTAACTTTTCCGACTTGTATCAAGTCAACCATTCGAGCAGGTCATCCCCGGACGATGAGTTTAATTGCTTTTTCGTCAGCGCCAAAAACGGGAGAAAACTAATTGAAACGGCCTCATCGTCGTACGGGGCGGATTGGAAACAGAAGTGGTGTTACGTACACTCCGAAGAGCAATGGCCAGTTAGGAGGGTGCATAACCCGGAGGCGAGGAAGCTCTCCCTGGCCGGGCTGGGGTCGAGTAGTTGGACAAGGGAGTGGGTGCTCAGCCAGAAGGCCCTGGGTTTATTGAGCCCCACCTTCCTCACCCAGGAACATTTTCTAGTAAAGGCCGGGCTCTCGCCGACCAGGCTTGATGTCGATCATATTACTTTTGGTATTATTTATTGCATGTTTCTACTCGAATATTCATGTCTCTATGCTCGATTATCTTCTAATCGGTTGGTTCTCAATTCCGCAGATCTCGGCGTATTAGGAATGGGACGCATGAACTTAATCTCCAAGGTGGCCGGTGGAAGGAGGAGGCCATCTCCCCCCTCGGAGGATGCCCGAGCCATGACGGCGGCAACTGGTGCCCCGAGGATATCGGCGCAGGCACAGGCACCAGCTCAACCGGCCATCGATGTGGAGGAGACGCCTCTTGGCCGGAAAAGGAAAGCCCCGGACTCCACGCCACCGACGAGACCAACGGGGCCCGCTCCGAAGAAACCCGTCTCAAAGTCGGCCAAAGGCAAGAGGCTGGCTGATGGCTCCGGGTATTCATCGGAAGAGCTGGAGGTGTTGAACTATCCGGACGCCCCGGAACCTCGATTCGGCCCCAAATATGGTGACCTCTCCGACCGTAGCATCTTCGGAGGGACGAGCAAAAGGTTGGCGATGAGGAGTTTCCAAAACGCCGTTTTTAAGGCCGATCAGGTAAGCCTGTCCGAGATCGATGATGCGGAGCTGGCCTTGAGCATCGCCCAGGACATGAACACTCTTCAGCAAAGGGTGTTCCATGGCCTTCGTCGGCTAGAGGTCAGCCGGGCGCGCTGTGATAAGGCCGAGCGGGAGGCTCGAGGAAGCAGCCTCCAGGCGGATTTAGATGAAGAGCGGCAGAAGAATCAAGTCGCTCAATGGGAGATCGCCGCAGCGCGGGAAAAGACTCAGGCCTTGGAAGAGCGACTCGAGAAGCTCGAGCTGGACTTCAAGACCAGGGAGTCCTCGTTGGAGCAAGAAGTTAGACTCCTGAGGGAGAAGGCCAAGGAGGCCCTCGTGCAGGGCGAAGAGAGGGGCCGCCGCTCGATGAGGACCGAATTGATGGCCTCGGTTCCCGACTGGGAGAGACAAGCCGTCAAGCGGTTCGTTCGAGGACCGGTGTTCGAGTATGCTACCATCCTCCGCGGGGCGAACGATGCCTCTCTCGGATTTGAAAGAGCCTTCAAGCAGTTGAAGGCGCGCGGTGTTATCCCGCAAGATTTTTCCATGGAGGGGTACGGCATTGGTCTGAACGATGCCGGGGAGGAGGATAACGAGGATGACGAGGCGCTGCCGGCGTATGAGGGCGCAGAGTTCGCCCAAGTGATATCCATCGTGGAGAGGCAGGTGCGCAATGAGGAGCACAAGCGTTTGGGGGAGCCTCTCTCACCGGATGTGGAGCCCGACGATCCCAGCGTCGTGGACCAAGACGGGTCACCTTCGCTGGCGACAAGTGCCCCGTCGAATGCAGGTGCGGCTGGCGCTGGGGCCGATCAAGCCGTGGAGGCGGCCATCGAGGAGGTGGCCAAGGAGATAGATGGCGCTTAAGCCGTAGGATTATAGGCCGGGCAGGATGCCCGAGAACATGTATTTTTGTTTGTTTGTTTTTTTTTTCTCTTTTTTGTGAACTTTATTATGATCGATGAAAGTGCCTGGTCGAAATACTATTTTCATGCTCATTTTTATTACTGGTTTCAGCCTCGAAATACATGTTATTTAATCCGGTAAGGGAGCATAAAATGTCCAATAATAAATAATAGTAAAAAGGAACTTTGAGAACTTTGAGAAATAACTTGATAATCAAAAATCGAGCTGGGGTGAATAAAGTTTGTGCATAAAATGGCGTGTTTTAGCCGGAATCTTATTCGATGATAATGATGTAATTATTAAAACAGTTGAAATAGAATGCTCCACGCGAGCTAGTTTTACACGCGATGTTTTTACTCGGGCCATTATCATACGTAGAACCGTCTGAGGTTCGTGGCGTTCCAAGGACGGGGCAGTTCCCTTCCCGACATGTCCTCGAGGCGATAGGCGTTGTTTTTGCAAACCTTGGTCACTTTGAACGGACCATCCCATTTAGGGTCCAACTTTCCCACCGGGTGAGAGACCTCGACCTTCTTGGTGACCAGGTCTCCGATCTGGAATGTCCGAGGACGGACATGGCGATTGTAAGCACGTGCCGTAGATGCCCGGAAGTTGTCCATCCTTCGAAGGGCGGCACACCTTCTCTCTTCGGCGAGGTCGAGCTCGGTCAGGCGAGCGTCGACGTTGGCGATCTCGTCGAAGTGCGCAACCCTAGCAGATGGGTGCAATACTTCGGCTGGTATAACGGCGTCGGAGCCATAAACCAAGGCGTACGGGGTGTCGCCCGTCGCAGTCCGAGGAGTGGTCCGGTATGCCCAAAGCACGCCTGGGAGCTCGTCGGCCCAATTGCCCTGTGCGCCGGACAGGGCGGTCTTGAGTCCGTGGAGAATTGTCCGGTTAGTGACTTCGACTTGACCGTTTGCCTGAGGGTTCCCTACTGAGGTGAAACGCTGCTCGATTTTGAGGATGTTGCACCATTCCCTCACCCGATGACTTTGGAACTGGGTTCCGTTATCGGAAATGACGACCCTGGGGAGTCCGAAGCGGCAGATGATGTTTTTTCAGATGAAAATTTTGACAACCGAGTCGGTGATCTTCGCAACAGCCTCCGCTTCGGCCCATTTGGTGAAATACTCGACGGCGACAATCACGAACTTCCTTTGCCCGGGTGCTTGAGGGAACGGACCGAGGATATCTATTCCCCATTGGTCGAATGGCCAAGATACCTCCACATTCACCATCGGAGCGGCAGGTTGGTGGACTAGATTGGCGTGCAATTGGCAGGCTCGGCATCTTCGGACGAAGTCGAAACAATCTTGCATGAGATTAGGCCAGAAAAACCCTGCCCGTGATACCTTTTTGGCCAAGGACCTTGGCCCAGTATGGTTTCCGCAACACCCTTGGTGTATCTCTTCGATAACTTCCCGGGCCTGCTGTGTGTTCAAGCACCGTCGAGGAGGACCATCGAAGCTTTTCCTAAACAGGCGTCCCTGCCCGTCGAGGGCGTATCGAGAGGCCTGTTTCCGAAGTTTTTTGGCTTCGACGGGTCCCTCGGGGAGAATTCCATCCTTCAGGTAGGTGATTAGTTCCGCAATCCAATCCTCCGGGGGCTCGACGGAGAGTATGCACTGTCGCGTCCCCGACCCGGTCAAGGGTGTTGGCGAACTCAACATGGTTATTCTTCTTTCTTTGGTCCCTCTCATCGAACTGGCTAGCTTCGACAGTTGATCCGCCCTATCATTTTCTGTCCGGGGGATTTGCTCGAGAGAGAACTTGGCGAATTTTTCTTTCAACTTGTTGACCTCCTCGAGGTACTTCGTCATCGATGCTTCACGGGCGCCGTAATTGCCATTGACCTGCTCGGCCACCAACTGTGAATCGGTCAAGGCGACAAGTTCGTCCACGCCCTGGTCGAGGGCAATCTTCATCCCCGCGGCGAGGGCTTCGTACTCAGCTTCGTTGTTGGAAACCGGGAATTCAAGGCGAATGGCGAAATCGAGCTCGTTGCCCAACTCATCCCGCAGATAAACCCCGGCTCCCCCACCTGTGTTCGTGGAGGACCCATCGACCATCAGGGTCCACGGAGTTTTCGGTTCCGCTTCTGCCCTCGGGGCCACCTCTGCTAAGAAATCTGCCAGGACCTGGGCATGAATCGCGGTCCGTGGTTGGAACTGGATATCGAACTCGCCGAGCTCGACGGCCCACTTCACGAGCCGACCAGAGACATCGGGCTTGGCCAATACCTGCTTTAGTGGCTCACTGGTTAGGACCACGATGGTATGGGCCTGAAAGTATTGCCTCAACTTCCGGGCGGAGTGGACCAAAGCAAGGGCGAGCTTCTCGATGGCCAGGTAGTTCCGTTCAGGGCCTTGGAGGAGCTTGCTGAGGTAATACACCGGGTGGTGTACCCGATCCTCCACGTGCACTAGGACCGAGCTGACTGCATTTGGGGATACCGCCAGGTAGGCATAAAGGGGCCTCCCCGGAACTGGTTTCGACAGCAGAGGGGGCTCGGTCAGGTATCTTTTTACTTCGAGGAGCGCGTGCTGGCATTCCTCCGTCCATTTCCAATCCGGCACCTTCCTTAATGCTTTAAAGAATGGGAGGTTCCGATCCGCTGAGCTGGATATGAACCGATTGAGGGCGATTATGCGCCCTACTAGCCTCTGTACTTCCTTCACTGAGCTAGGCGGCTCGATGTCGAGGATGGCGCGAATCTTCGCGGGGTTGGCCTCGATCCCCCTATGGCTGACAATGTACCCGAGGAATTTGCCTCCTCGGACGCCGAACGTGCACTTGTTCGGGTTGAGTTTTAGGCCGTATTTTCTTAGGATCTCAAATGTTCGAGCCAGGTGCCCGAGATGGTCGGACCCCCGCTCACTGCGGACTATCATGTCGTCGACGTACACCTCGACGGTTCTCCCGATCTCTTCCCTGAACATGAGATTCACAAGTCTCTGATACGTAGCTCCGGCGTTTTTTAGCCCGAAGGGCATCACGAGGAAGCAATACGTCCCCGTCGGGACGACGAACGACGTCTTCCCACGATCCTCCTCGGCCATGTAGATCTGGTAGTAGCCTTGGAAGGCGTCCATCATGCTCATCAACTCGCACCCCGCCGTCGAGTCAACGAGTTGGTCTATCCGAGGAAGGGGATAGTGATCCTTAGGGCAGGCTTTGTTGAGATCGGTGAAGTCGTTGCACATCCGCCATCGGCCATCGCCCTTGGCAACGACGACGACGTTGCATAACCATTCGGTGAACTGGACCTCCACAACGTAGCCTGCCTCGAGGAGCTTGTTGACCTCCTCCTCGATGATCCGGTTTCGAGCTGCACAAAATATCCTCTTTTTCTGCCTCACCGGCCTGAACGATGGGTCCGCGTTGAGGCGATGAACAATGACTTCGGGATCGATTCCTGGAAAGTCTGAGGCCTTCCAAGCAAAGACATCGGCATTTGCCCGGAGGAAGTCGACCAACATGACCTCGTGGTGCGGCTCGAGGGTCAATCCTACCCGGGTGGTCTTGGAGGGATCGCCCTCCACGAGCTGGATTGTCTTGAAATCTTCTGCTGGCGCCATCTTTTCTTCCTCTAGCCTCCTCCGCTTTGCCGGGTCGATTTCGGAGGACTCGGGGATGTCCATTCGTGAAGCGGCTGCTTCGACTAGTCGGGGTGTTGGAGGCTTCTTCCCTTCGACGGAGGCCGAGTAACACTTCCAGGCGTCTAGGATCCGACATGTGACTTGCCCAACCCCCGCGGGCGTGGGGAACTTCATCTTTAAGTGGTACGTGGACACCACCGCCCTAAACGCATTAAGAGCGGGTCGCCCGAGGATGATGTTGTAAGCAAACGGAGCATCAACTATTAGATACTGGACCATCATAGTCTTTCTTTTCGGGGCCTCCCCCAACGAGGTGGGCAGTTGAATCATCCCGAGAGAGACCACCTCGGAACCCCCAAAGCCGACGAGAGGGGTCTGCACGGGGGAGAGCGTGTATCCTCCTAAGTCCATCTTGGCGAAGGTGTTGGCGAAGATGATGTTGGCGGAGCTCCCATTGTCGATCAGGGTCTTTGCCACGGAGTAGTTGGCTACGTCCAAATTAATGACCATTGGGTAATCCGGTGTGTCCTCCAGTCCTTCTGTCTTCGGGATGTGTGCAAGATCAAGATCGGAGAATTCGAGTGACTCCGACGTCGGCGTCGCTACCTCTGATACGGTGTTGACGTGCAGCCTCTCATGGTAGTAGCGCTCTTCGATACGGTATCGGGCCTGGTCGAGGCGCCTCTCCACCTGTCTTCTTCTGCTCTTAGTGTCTCCACCACTAGGTCCTCCCGCAATGGTGTGGATCATCCCCCTGACCGGGAGGTTATCCTGTGTGGCAGGTTGTTTGTCGTCCCGACCGGATGGAGTGTAATCTCGTCGAGGAGAGCGAGACCGAGTCCTCTTCAGCGGCTCGTGTTCATCGTCCATGGTGGACGGGGAGTTACATCGGCGGCTTCCCTCACCCTGGCGACCCTGTCCTTGCTTTTTCACGTATTTCTTGATCTCCGGAAGGCCCAGGTCGATGAGGCGCTGTATTTCTTTCTTGAGGGCATAGCAGCCCTCGGTGTCATGATTTCCCACTTGCTTATGGAACGCACAATATTTGTTTCCTCTCGGGGGGGCTCCGTCCGCGTCCTGGATCTTCCTTGGTCTTCGGAAAACCGTCGGGTCGCTGGCGTTGATTGTGGCGAAGATCTCTTTCCTCGACATGACCAACGGGGTGAGCTCGTTGTCTCGTCGTCGGTCCTTCCTTTCCCCAACCTCTGGCCTCCTTTTAAACCTCATGTCCTCAACATTCATGTGTTGTTGAGCGATGGACATGACTTTCTCCATGGTGGCAGGGCGCTTCCTGGCCAAATGGTCCGAGCATGCTTGATTTCGGATGGCCCCCATGATTACGTCGAGGAGGAAGTCCATCTGGACGCTTTCGACCTTGAGCAGCTCGGTGTTGAATCGGTTAAAGAAGTCCCTCAGAGACTCACCCTCCTTTTGCCGAATCTTATGCAAATGGGATGGGGGCAGCTTCGCTAGGCTTTTCGTCTGGAAATGGTTGACGAACTTTATCGCCAAATCGGCGAAACTTCTGATCGAACCTGGGGCTTGGCGGACGTACCATTGCGAGGCTACTCCCTGAAAAGTCGTAACCAGCAACTTCGCGGCGAAGTCGTCGTCGATCATGTGCACGCGCATGGTGTGTTTGAATTGTATTAGGTGTTCTTTGGGATCCGCTTCTCCATTGTATCGGGGCAGGTCGGTCGGGATTCGGATCCCTCTGGGTGCTCGGGCTCGTTGAAGGTCTGCGGTGAGCGGGTCTGCCTCGTCCGGCACAAAGTATCGCTGAGCCGACCCCTGTCCGGAGCGGTGAGATACCTCCTCGAGCTTCCGGTTAAGGTCTTCCATCCGATGCGAAAGTTCCCCAACATCATCACGGGATCTTTCGCCGCGGCGGACCTCATCGATCTTCCTCTGGATCTCTGTGGCCTGGTGGGAGATTTCCTCCAACCGCTCTCTGTGACTCCGTGCAGGGTGTCCGGAGGATGCCCCCACAGAGCATTCGTCGACTTCCTCCGCCAGTCGAGGAGGTGGGGGCCGTCTCTCTCTGCGGACCTCCCTTGTCGGGGGGATCCGTTCGCGCACCCGCGCATCATCCCGCTCGGCGTCGGTTGCCCGAACACCTCGCGGGGGGCGAATTTCCTCCCTCATGGGATGAGGGTCTTCAGCAGTGGCAACCGGGGCGGGGACTGGGTTCATCCGCCTGATCTCGTGTAAGAGCGTATTAAACTGATCCGCCGTTAGAACGACGAGGTTCTGCCCGGCGGGAGGGGTAGGTGCTGGCCCAGTGACTTGCGGAATGGCGTGGGGTAGGTTGGTTTGAGTCTCGGGGCCCGGATTGGTGGTGGATTGTGGGGCCATCGACTCTGTTCCAGTCCTTCGCGTGTTTACCATTTTCTCACTTGCTCGAGTAGCCCCTTCCTCTAGCGCCAAAATGATGTGGTCGGATTTTGTCCTGCGGTACACGTCACTTCGTCCTGGGAGTAAGTGTCCGAATCCGGTCAGGTATATCCGAGTAAGGGTGACTGAATGCTGGTCGGGTCCTGTTCTGCAAGGATGGAGCACACGTGAGACTAGCCGGAAGTATCTCCGGCGAAGACCCTCCGACGCTCAAGTCAGAATTCGGGCAGGTGAACAGTAAATAATGTTCAGCGTATTAGTAGATAAAAGTTGTCTTACCCCATGACTAGTGTCGTCGTACTATTTATAATAATAAAAAATAGGTGGGCCGGGCCAGAATTAGGTTGGCCCAATCCCGTTGCTGGTAACGGGCACTCGTCAGGACGCGCTGCGGGCGCGTGGGGTGCGTTCCTTGTTCGAGGAGTATTGACTCCGAGGAGAAAATATGGTGGACATCGAACATGTCGTTTCATCGAGGGGGTGTGGCGAGCTCTGGCCGAACAAGGCCGTCAAGAAAAAGACTGGGCCTGATCGGGATAGGCCTGACACGCGGCGATAGGGGGATGGCGGCATGTGCTGACCAGGATCCGACGTGTAAGCTGAGGAGGCGCGTACGTGACCAGGGTGGATTTGGCCTCATCACTGGCCATGTGCTTTGCGCTACTCGATTAATTAAGTAATTTAACAAAACATAGTTAGTTTTTACATTAATAATTGAGGTGTTTAGCGTGAATTATACTTTACTTGGATTCGAGGCTAAAAGGCATTTGCCCGAACTTATTGGCTGCATGCTTCAATCTATTTAGCAAAGCAAGAAAATTTCAGATATAATATAAAATTAATGAGAAGAGCAAATTATTTTTACTCAAAAAAATAAAGAAAGAGAGAGAGCTTTTCTTTTAGTTACAAAAGAATATGAGGTTGGAAATAACATTCTATTGAGTCACATTGTTAACATATATTTATTCATTAACAAAAATTCTTGTTTCGTTGTAAGGATAATTTGCATAGGGTTAATATCTACAACAGTTGTCATTATTGACAATTAATAACACCTAATAATTTGGTGGTAATAAATATCTCGTCATAAAATTATAGTGATGTATTGATAAATTTAGGTCCGAACCAAGTTCAATCATGTGGAAACTAATTATGTGACAAATGTATTACACTTGTCATGTAGTTAGTGTATATTTAAGGAAGAATAGTAAATCGCATGATTACCTTGTGATTTATTTGGTGCAGCTAAGCCAGATTCAAATTAGGATACTATTTATTATTAGTATATGACAACAAAATATTAATTTTTGTTACTAATGAGTCTATAATGTTGTTGTTGTTGTTGTTGTTGTTGTTATTATTATTATTACTAATATAATTTGCTTGTAATTCATATTTGCTACCAAATAAATTAATATAATAAATTAATAATATATTTATGACATGTATATATATATACACTACAAGAAAAAACGGTATTTTCGGCGGAATTTCGGCGGATTTTAGGCGGAAATAAATAATTTCGGCGGAATTTCGGCGGAACGAATCCGCCGAGAAAACCTTGGTCGCTTTTCAATTTTCGGCGGAATTTCGGCTGATTTTCGGCGGATTTTTTTTTTTTAATTAAATAAATTTTCGGCGGAATTTCCCGCCGAAATTCCGCCGAAATTATTATTTATTTATTTATTTTTAATTAAATATATTTTCGGCGGAATTTCCCGCCCGCCGAAATTATTATTTATTATTATTTTTTTAATTAAATATATTTTCGGCGGAATTTCCCGCCGAAATTCCGCCGAAATTTATTTTATATTTTTGAAAATAAAATTTCAATCGCCACACCAAGGAGTCGAACCAGGGACCTCGCCCCAACTCGCGCGCGCGTGCGTACACGCCCCCGAAATTATCCCAAATTTTGGAGTTGCTGGGCATCGAACCTTCGACCTCTCGGTTGGCAAACAACACTCTTACCGTTGAGCTATGTTCACTTTGTTGACATAATTCATTACATTATATATTTATATCATACAACAATTCAAATAAAAATAATTAAAACTAATTAATAATAATAATAATAATAATAATAATAATAACAATAATAATAATAATAATTATTATTATTATTATTATTATTATTATTATAATAATAATACGTTTTTTATTGTTTGAAAATTTTAATATTTTTAAATTTTTAAAAAATTTATATATATAATACATAATATTTTATACATATATATATAGCATACAAAATTCATTTAATTCTAATTAAAATAATAATAATAATTCAAATAAAAATAAAAATTTTAAATTTTAATATATTTTAAAAATATATAGAAATATTATTATTTTTATCTAAAAAATATTATTTATTATTATTATTTTTTAAATTCAAAAATATTATTTTTTATTTAAAAAATATTTTTTTTATTTTTTTAAATTTTTCGGCGGGAATTTACGCCGAAAAGCCGCCGAAAAATTTAAAAATTATTATTTTTTAATTATTTTTTATTTAAAAAATATAATTTTTTATTTATTTTTAATTTTTTTAAATTTTTCGGCGGAATTTTGGGCGGAAAATTCCGCCGAAAAATTTAAAAAATTATTTTTTAATTATTTTTTATTTAAAAAATATTATTTTTTATTTATTTTTAATTTTTTTAAATTTTTCGGCGGATTTTCGGAGGAAAATTCCGCCCAAAATTTTAAAAAATTATTTTTTAATTATTTTTTATTTAAAAAATATTATTTTTTATTTATTTTTAATTTTTTTTAAATTTTTCGGGGGATTTTCGTCGGAAAATTCCGCCGAAAAATTTAAATTATTATTTTTTAATTATTTTTTATTTAAAAAATATAATTTTTGATTTATTTTTAATTTTTTTAAATTTTTCGGCGGATTTTCGGCGGAAAATTCCGCCGAAAAATTTAAAAAATTATTTTTTAATTATTTTTTATTTAAAAAAATTATTTTTTATTTATTTTTAATTTTTTAAATTTTTCAGCAGATTTTCGGCGGAAAATTCCGCCGAAAAATTTAAATTATTATTTTTTAATTATTTTTTATTTAAAAAATATAATTTTTGATTTATTTTTAATTTTTTTAAATTTTTCGGCGGAAAATTCCGCCGAAAAATTTAAATTATTATTTTTTAATTATTTTTTATTTAAAAAATATAATTTTTGATTTATTTTTAATTTTTTTAAATTTTTCGGCGCATTTTCGGCGGAAAATTTCGCCGAAAAATTTAAAAAATTATTTTTTAATTATATTTTATTTAAAAAAATTATTTTTTTTTATTTTTAATTTTTTAAATTTTTCGGAGGAAGTTTCCGCCGAAAATCCGCAGAAAAATTTAAAAAAATTTATTTTTTATTTATTTTTAATTTCAAAATTAATATTTTTTATTTATTTTTAATTTTTAAAATTTTTCGGCGGGAATTTCCGCCGAAAATCCGTCGAAAATATTTAATTTTTTTTTTTTTTTTTAATTTTCCGTCGAAATTCCGCCGAAAAATTTCGGCGGAATATTCCGCCAAAAAATTTCGCCGAAAATTGTGCGTTTTCTTGTAGTGATATATCTAATAATTTCGTTATCATACAAAATCATGCATTGCTATCAAAAGCAATAGTATTCTCTCTCTATCTAGTGTTTGTCCCCTAAATATAATCCTGATATGTTTAAACGTATAAAGCATATATTTTCCTCTAACATCAAATTTTATATATATATATATATATATATGTGTGTGTGTGTGTGTGTGTGTGAACGGATAACTATATTGAAAAACCAAAATTTCTCTAAAATTGATACATAATGAAAATGAAAATGGACTATTGACATTTCAAAATTTGTTAAATATGAACATTGATTTATTATTTACAAAATATTTTTTATTATCGTCAACAATTATGGGTGACTAAAAAGTCCCATTACCAACAATTATCTTGGAAATAGGAGTCGCACTGAAACCATATCATCATTGCAAAGATTCAATCAAGGTTAGGCAATTTAAATTAGGAATAACTTTTTGACACATTATCATACGTGCCCCCAACATGGTTCTTTGTATATATGATTATATTCTCATCTTGTGTTTTGTGGTCCTAATTTTAATAATTCAATCTTCAAGATTAGATTATTTTTTATTTTTTTTGATAAATTGATAGATTAAAATTTTAATTTGACATTTGATGGATGTAATGTATGACGATAAGTCCGTTGACTGTTTTTATGTCAAATCCACCCGCCAACCTGTTCAAAGTTTTCAGAATTTTTTAATAATAATATATAATCAATAAAAAGCTACTTTTCAGTTCCGAATAAAATAAATATTAAACAATTTGCATGCACTTTCCCACCGGTATTTGTCGTGCCATAATGGGTCATATCGGTCCATAATGTGTCATTAGGATTTTGGATTATTATTATTTTGAATTATTATTATTATTATTGTTATTGTTATTATAATGATTTTGGATGATTATTATTATTATTCAACTTGTGCCGGTTTAATGAAAAACAGCAATATGGTTAGAAATGTGTCCAAAAAATATTTTGGGAATAATATTTTTTTTCATCCGAACTATCATATTTTTTAGATAGTACTATCTCTTTTTATTAATATTTACAATTTAAATTATGCGGAATTTGTAAATTATCACCTAAAACTATATATAGTCAGGTAAAATTGACCAGCAGAATTACATCAAATTTAAGACAAAATACATTTTTCATATGACAATTGAGGAAAATTTTAATTCGAACCTAATTTGGTCGGATCTAATAAATCATATGACAAATGTATTGTACTTTCCAAGTGATTGGTCACTCTCTCTAAATTATCGATCATTCATAGGGCAAGTGTAAAACACTTATCACATGATTAACACTGATTCGACCGAACTGGGTCTGGAATATAATTTCCCGACAATTGATTGTTTGAGAATTTTGGATGAGAATACTGCACGTGTATTTAAAATGATACATTTGTCCTCAATTAACTTTCATGTGATTTAGCATTATGCAGTAATTTGCAAATTCCACATAGTTCAAATTGTAATGGTAATAAAATAATATTAATAACAATAATAAAAAAAAAAATTAGATGGCAAAGTTCAAAGAACATTATAGTTCCAAGTGGGAAAATATTCTTTTTATCCAAATATTTTTAATAAAACTGCCAACCAATTTTATATTGAACTTTTGCTTATTATAATTATGCTCCATTTTGGCATTCTCACCGTCCACAAAAAAAAAAAAAAAAAAAGGCGGGGGTGAACATGTATAAAAAATAGGAATAAAAAATTGCATTATTTTGGGTTTAAATATATTTTTTTAATTTTTTTTAATAACATGTACACGCAACCTCATACATATATATTGTCAAAATTCGACTCTATTTACTTCTAAAAGCAGACTACATATCCATAAGGTAAAAGCACTAGAGAGACGGGAAATTCTTACCCCTACCAGGTTCAATTATACCAAAACTAATTACGTGACTAGTGTTTTACACTTACCATGTAATTGATGTACAACTTAAAGAGAATGACCGATCACATGACAAGTGTATTAATATTTATTATATGTTTGGTTGGATAAGGTCAAATCGAGTTTGGACAATAATTTTCCCTAGAGGGAGAAATATATTTATTTGATTTGAATTCAAAGTTTGTACTTTGTAGTTTGGGGACTTGTAAATGCCTTGAACTATAAGTACAATGTGCCCTCAGTTATTGAAGTCTTTAATAATTTGTTGCAAGTTGGCATTTAAAATTTGAGGCCTTGACTTTCAGATCCTTTCTTCTCTATTTATAAGTAGCTATGTGCAGCAAGAATCATTGGACCAAGATACTATGTTCACCGTTTATCTATTAACGATGCTAAAAATTTAAATTCAATATTAATTACCACCAAATATTCGAAAGAATCTTGCCAACGTACGTAGCAAATCTTGAAAGATATATTCAGATTTTGTTCATCTTTTATTACAAGTATTAAATTTATTTGAGTGTTTTTCAAATGGTATTAGTTTGCTTGCAATTGAGTAGTTTTGGACAGTTTTCGTATAAGCACTCTTAACACAAGAACTTGTCTATAACATTCTATTTATCTAAAATTAAAAGAAACGTTCTCATACGATTTTGGATTTATGTAGCGATATTTAAAAGAATTAGAGGTTAATTGGTGTTGTTCATCGGTTAATAGAATAATTCGTTTCCCCAGAGCCTATTTGACGCTATGGTTGCCTCCTGGCTCAAAAAATGGAGCCTAAAATTGGGTTATGAATAATTGGTTTTAAAAGGTCATTTAATCCTTACTTGTCAAATGTGTGAGATTATTTATTTATTTATTTTACAAAATTTTAATAATATACCAACTAATAAAACTAATATATAATTTTTTTTGTTTTCGACAAAATAAATTTGAAAAAAGTAAATGTTTTGTTTTCAATTGTGATAAACAAAATAGTAACATTAGAGTCGAGATTAACAAGAGTGATTTTTTCAGTAAATTTTGTTCAATTACATCAATAATCTATATTTTTATTTTTGAGGTTATGAATAACCTATGTATTATAAATTAAATTATTGCAGGGATACAATAAAATTAGAATCAAAATACAAAGAAACTACTATTAAAGTGGAACACAAACTCACATATTTCGATAAAAAATTAAATCCAAGATTCGATTGCCTCGAAGTCTCAACTTCGCTAATTGAATTAAGCTCACTCGATAAGAGTAATAAAATGGGAAAATCAGTAAAAACCATTCAAGAAATTTGATATCGGATTTCCAATCAAGTCCCTTCAAAATACTCAAGTGGCTAAAGCTGGTTTTTGCTGGCAAATTTCAAGTCCCTATTGCATTTTTACTATTTTTACCACCCCCCTATATTTGTCGAGCCATTAACCTTTATCTTTATTTTCTCGCAAGTTTTGTTTTGTTTTTTCGTGCAAATTCCCCGGGGCTTTATTATCACCAAGGACAGAGAGAGAGAGAGAAATGGGCCATTTCATCACTCAAATGTTAAGAGGGGAACAAGAAAGCTGAGTGTCAGTGTGGCGTGCTTCACGTAGCAAAAATTGCTTTGTCTTAAATCTCAATCACTACAAAACATAAAATAAAAATAAAAAACAACTTCCAATATCAAGTACACACACGCTCAGAGAAAAGAAGAACTGTCTCCACTTTCTTAATAGAATTTTTTTTATAAAAAAAAGGTTTAATAGTACCTAGTAGTGTAATTCTTGTGAAAGGAAAAAGAACAAATTTTGACGGGGTTTGTTTTTCAGTTTTCGACTTTAACTTTGTTTGTTTTTGCTAAGAAAAAGGGAAAAAAGAGGAAATTCTGGGACGGAGGACATTGCTTTGCCCGTTCTAGCAAAACGGGTAAGCAAAAATCTTGGGTTTTGAGCGAGTATTTCGTTGCAGAGTATCAGAAATATTGCAGATTATTTATTTTCTTGATTTTTTTCCCCCTCTTTTTTCTGCATAGAAGTGTGTAATATTTGCATGCGGGTTTTCTTCATTTACCCCTTGATAAATATATGATTGTTTCCAAAAGAGTTTCTTGAATGTGACTTTGGCTTGGCCTTCACATTTTTTTCTCAGTCTGTGTGCAGTGTTTTTGAGGTGGGTTTCTTGTGTTTCTACCACACTGTTCGTGCAATTAGTGTAAGTCTTGGGTTTTGGTGGGGTTTACATGGAGAGTGGCTTTTGGGTTCTGTCTGTTGACTCAATTCTTGGATGCATTCATGCAAGTTTTGATTTTTAAATTTCCCCATATATATATTTTTTCTATTTTGCATGATTTTTACAGCCGCACATGCTCATGGTCCTTTCTTCAGTTTTATTATATCAGTGAGACTGTTTTAATTTTTTAGATGATTCTCTTCTGTTCCTCAGATTTTGTTGTATGATTTTTCATGAGAAAAAGTACAATTAATAATGCATTATACGAAAAAACCTGTTTTTAATTTAGTGTATGATGTATCTTCTCTTTTTATTGTTTACACAGCCTTTGCAAAGCTTATAGCCTTATACGGAGAGATGCTTGTTGTCTACCGTTTTGGTGGTTGATTTCAACTAATACCGAGATGCTGTTTTCGGTTGCAGGTCCTTCATACTTGAACTGCCAAAGTAATTATGCTCCACATGTTTGATGTTATTTTTTTTCATTTGTTTATGTGATTTGGAACTTGAAGCCTTTTAAAGAGCACTAGAGTCTTTCCTTTTTGTTTTTGAAGTTAAATCTTTATGTTATAGAATATAATTAAAGAAGCAGAGAGAGAGAGAGAGAGGAGGTGGTGGGGTGGAGGCAGATTGGGTGCTAGTGGCAGCTCTCTTCTGGTTTTTGGGGAATAATTTAGTGTGGAAGCCTGTTGGTTATGTCCCCTTGGCTGACTAGGTTCGTCCGGAGTCCGTGGGCTTTGCCGCCGACCAAGGAAACAACCTCTTCTTTGGCTCACTTCCCATTCAAGTGAGCCATTTCTTTAAAAACTTTAAAAAATCTGTATAATAATCCCCCATTCTCTATTTTCTACTCTATCTCTCTTTGCTTCTTTCTTGGTTGCTGTCAAGATTCGGTCTTACGAAGCATATATCCCTTTTTTCCCCCTTCTTTGAGATCCCATCACTTTTCCTCTGGGAGTTCAAGACATTGGCCATATTCAGAAATTTGGTCCCCACACCTAGGCCCTCTACATTTTGCCATTTACGGGCCCGTCTTTTCCTAGATTCGAAGCCCTGTCGGATCATCGGGGATGCCCGAAAGTCAGTCCCGGGTGGTGCTTTTTGCCGTGTTTTTGTTGAGTAGTGGGGAAGCATAGTTTTTTTTGAAGTATCTGAGGTGAAACAGATCTTTGAGTTGGCAGGATGAAGTTTATGAAGCTGGGATCCAAGCCTGATACCTTTCAGAATGATGGGAACAATATGAGGTTAGATCTTTTATTTTGTCTTTTTGGGTCGATTGGTTTTGGATAAAGTTCTGCTGTTCTTGTTTAATGTCTTCCCTTTTCATTTTGATTCGAAATATAGTTACTGAAATTGTCTTAATCCTATATCTGTTTTAATTTGCATTAGTTGGCCAGTTACTGTTGTATTAGTATCCCCACTCTCAACTTAACCTGCTTTCGGAAAGTTTTCAAACCTTGGGCTCTCTTGTAGTGTATCGGGAGCCACTCTCTTGTAGTGTACCGGGAGCCACTATCATCTGGAAATAAATTTCTGAAAGTTTAGTCTTTCACTTCCTGTGGCTATTATGAAGTTTTATTTGCCACTGAAATGATTCTTTTATGCGAGATGAAATGTCGTCATTTGGATGCATATCTGAGTTGGGTTAGCTGTCAATGATAACTCGTCAAAGTTGATGTTCTTAATCCAAGAATCTTGGATCTTCTTTTTGGTTTGATTGTGGAATATAACTCTGTGTTGTCAACTTAGGAAAGGATCATTTTCGGCTGTTTTCTTTCACGGCTTTTAGCTTTTTCATCACCTTGAGTTGATTGAATGGTCTATTGTTACATCATGCTTACAAGCTCTTCTAGGGGGGAAAAAAATCTTATCTTTTGAACTTGGGCATTCTAACCTTAAATGATAGCCAGATGTAATCAACTAATATAATGCATTTAGAATAATATTGCCCGAATCATCTCAGGTCTCTGGCTTGACAGTCCTCTAAAAATAACTGTCATTTCCCAATATTTGCAGTAGCTAAATTAAGATGAGGCCCTAAAAAGTTTGTAACAAGTGCCCTTTTGCATTTGGCATTTCCCCTACTTCACTCTAAATGGTAGAGTTGATCTGCCTCTGCGTGTGTGTAGTTTTGTATATGCTTTTGTTTCTGGAAGTTCACTGAGGAAAACTGTTGGGCTACTAGTAATCAATGCCATAGGATGTTATCTGAAGGTGAATCTTTTTATCTGCAGATATGTGGCTAATGAGTTGGCAACAGATGTTGTTGTTCTTGTCGGTGACGTGAAGTTTTATCTACACAAGGTATGATGATCTTACAATTGTACTAAAAGAATCACGTGTTAAAATTAGTATTTATGTTTTAGAGCAATCATTTTTATATAATTTCATCAAAACAATTGGAAATTTAGATTTTAAATTAATGAAGGGATGCATATCATTCTTCAATACTAATTTGGTGCTGGAAATGAAATCTGCAGTTCCCGCTTCTCTCTAAAGCGCGCGCTTACAGAAGTTGGTGTCGTTGTCTAGTGAAGGAAACGGTGATGAGGTCAGTATTCACGATATTCCAGGCGGTGCCAGTGCATTTGAAGTATGTGCTAAGTTCTGTTATGGAATGACTGTCACCCTAAATGCTTATAATGTTGTCGCCGTGCGTTGTGCTGCTGAGTATCTTGAAATGCACGAATCGGTTGAGAAAGGTAACCTCATCTACAAGGTTGATGTTTTCCTCAATTCTAGCCTTTTCAGGAGCTGGAAGGACTCTATCATAGTTCTCCAGACAACGAAATCCTCGTTGCCGTTGTCTGAGGAACTGAAACTTATCAGTCACTGTATCGATGCTATTGCATCCAAGGCCTCGGTTGATGTTTCCAAGGTGGACTGGTCCTATACCTATAACCGCAAAAAGATTGCCGAGGAAAACGGGAATGATCCCAGCTGGAACGGGGTCAGAAGCCGGATGGTGCCAAATGACTGGTGGGTTGAGGACTTGAGCGAGCTTGAAATAGATTTCTATAAGCACGTTATATTGACCATTAAAAGCAAAGGGTTTATATCCAATGAAGTGATTGGAGAAGCTTTAAAAGCTTATGCTTATAGAAACTTACCCAGCTCGGGCAAGAACGTAATCCCACATAATGACCTCACTAAGTTCCGCTCTATTTTGGACACAATTGTATGGCTTTTGCCTGCTGAAAAGGGCTGTGTCTCGTGTAGTTCTTGCTCAAGTTGTTGAAAGCTGCCATCTCAGCTGATTCAGGAGAAATGGTGAAAATGGAACTGGTTAAAAGAATTGGGCAGCAATTGGAGGAGGCTTCTGTTAATGATCTGCTGATCCGGGCTCGGGAAGGGGAAGTGTTAATGTATGATGTTCACATAGTCCAGAAAATACTTGAGGAATTCTTGACACAAGACCAAAATGGCAACGAAATGAAAATGGGGGTGAAATTCAGGAGATCAGAAACCCTGGGATCTTATCAGAAGCTTCAAAGCTGATGGTGGCGAAGCTCGTTGATGGTTATCTTGCTGAGATTGCAAAGGATCCTAATTTACCTCTTTCGTCATTCATTGGTATCTCAGAGATAGTATCTAGCTTTTCCCGACCGGCACATGATGGTCTATATAAGGCCATTGACACATTTCTGAAAGTAATTTATTTAACTCTTTAAGTACATTATGCAGTTCATCAAAAATAATTCATTTACTTTTGAGAAAATACAATACATATGTTGACTGATTTGTGGTTCTTGCTTTTAGGAGCATCCTGGGATCAGCAAGAGCGATAGGAAGAAAATATGTAGGCTGATGGACTGCAAGAAGCTCTCGGCTGATGCTTGCATGCATGCT